>SJYX01005434.1:283931-300501 GCA_006410675.1 Oreotragus oreotragus
TTATGTCTCCTGCATTGCCAGGCAGTTTCTTTGCACTAGCGCCACCTGGGAAGCCCACTTATGGTATATTTTTGCCTTATAAAATGTTTTACTTTTAAAAGAAGCAAAGTTATAAATGTGTCAGTGTTTCTAGTGTGGATTCTAAAAGATTTTGAAATGCATGAAAGTAAAGAATTATTTACTGTTATTATTCCAAACACCATCTTCCACAGCCACTTCTGTCTCCCAAGGGAGTGGCATTCTTTCTCTTCAAAGTAAATTTTTTGCTAATCTCCCTAATGAATCCTGTAATGTGAAAAGATAAACCTCAGAGGTGTAAGGTGAAGACAGGAGAAATAATTTGCTCTGCACAATGAAGTAAAAATTGATACATTTCCAGGAATACCTCAAATAGGGACTCAAGGGAACAGCTGAGAACTGACCAAGATGCTAGGTGGCCCGTGGGCAGGAGCGGGAGACCAGTGGAGGATTTCCAGTGGGGAGGGCCTTGTTGCAAGGCGAGGTGGGGGATGTGCAGGTTTGCGTCCCTGCTATGCTGCGCTACAGTGTAACCCCTGCATTACTTCCAACCGCTAAGTGCGCACAGAAGCCAAAATGAAGAGAGTGGGGTGAAGTGGGAGCAAGAGAA
The DNA here is from genome assembly GCA_006410675.1 of Oreotragus oreotragus. Classification (NCBI taxonomy): domain Eukaryota; kingdom Metazoa; phylum Chordata; class Mammalia; order Artiodactyla; family Bovidae; genus Oreotragus; species Oreotragus oreotragus. Next base: position 284,560 of record SJYX01005434.1, read on the forward strand.
CAGAGGCCCCAAACAAATTTTCAGAGAGGCAGATGAGAGGCTGCAGCCAGGGTGACTCAGGAGTTACTCAGGAGACAAGTTCTTTCCCCCAAATAGCCTAGAGCCATCATTTGCCAAATTTGGTTATACATTAGAATCACTAGCCGGAGGTTTTCAGAATCACAAACTCCTGGATTTCACCCAGACCAATTAAATGAGAGGCTCTGTAGGTGGGACCCAAGCTTCAGGAGGCTTTAGAAAGTTTCCCAGGTGATTTTGACATACAACCAGGGTTGAAAATTGCTGTTCTAGGTCAGCGCTTCCCAAACTATTTCAAGTATGTAAATAAATCATCTAAGAATAGTTATAATTCAATAACGAATCATTAGCAGGTGCCCCAAGATCTTGCATTTTTAACAAGCTTCTGGTTGATGCTGATGATGCTGGTCTGAGAACCATTAAAGTTTCCCAGGTGATTTTGACATACAACCAGGGTTGAAAATTGCTGTTCTAGGTCAGCGCTTCCCAAACTATTTCAAGTATGTAAATAAATCATCTAAGAATAGTTATAATTCAATAACGAATCATTAGCAGGTGCCCCAAGATCTTGCATTTTTAACAAGCTTCTGGTTGATGCTGATGATGCTGGTCTGAGAACCATATTTCGAGTAGCAGGGGATGGAGGTAATTGACTTGTGGGTTACCGGTAGTGCTCAGTTGCCTTCCAGGGGGTTCTAACTTACCCTGAGTTGAGACTGCTACTTTTCCTGTATCCATCTTCCCTTCTCTCCTGATAGTAAACTCTTTATTTTCAGCTGCACACTTGGCTAGGTAGAATTTTTAGCTCTTAGCTGTCTTTAGAGCTGGGTGGTCACGTGACTAACGCTGGACATACTAAGCTACGAGTAGACGTTATCTTCCAGGGAGGAGATGTGGCTGATCCTCTTCTCACCCTTCTTCCCGCTGGCCCAGGAGCAGTTCAGGCAGCAGCTGCTCAGGAAACCTTTCTGAACCGAGTGGAAGCTACATGCTGAAGATGGCAGTGAAAATAAGAGAAGGAGTCTGGGCACCTGGCAACACAGAGTCTCATTCCAACCTGGTACCACCTACCACTGCAAGTCTCTTATGTGAGAAATAACCTTCTTTCTTTTAGCAGATGCAGGGTTTGGACATCCTGGGTCTTTTTTGTATATTTAAAAAATTTATTTAGCTGCAGCGGGTCTTGGTTGTGGCATGTGGGATCCAGTTCCCTGACCAGGGAATGAACCTAGGCCCCCTGTGTTGGTAGCATGGAGTCTTAGCCACTGGACCACCAGAGAATTCCCCTAACCTTCTCTCTTTTTAAAGCATTATTCTTTGGGGTTTCACTCATAAGCATCTGAACCTTGTGCTAGAGATACTTATGCCTTCTGGCAAATGGCGTGTCTGTTCTGTATCTTCCCATCCGTGACAGAGACAAGGTGAGCTGGATCCTGAAGAACAAGCAGGAGCGTTCCAGTGAGGGAAAGGCCGGAAGGCTGAGGAGAGAGCAGATTGAAAGACACGGAACTGCGAGAAGGCTTGGCCTGAGTTCGCTCCACTGTTGCTGTAGAACAGCCCCCTGGAAAACTCAGAGGCTTGAAATGAAAAGATACCCCATGATTCTGGGTGTTGGCTGGGCTCCATGCAGTCTTGCCTGGGAAGGCCTGTCCGGCTGCATCCAGCTGGTGGAGGGCTGGTCTAGGAAGTCCAGGAAATCCTCTTTCACACCTGTGAGGCCTTGATGTGGGCTGGGGCACCTTGGATCTTCTCCCTGTGATCTCGCTATTCCACATGGTATCTCATCCCCCAGGGCCTCCGTCGTAGCAGCATAATCTCGACCATGCAAGGCGATTCTGAGACCTGAGAGGTGGAAGTGGCAGCTTGTCCTCCATAGTATTAGGCCTGAGTGTGGCTGGCCCGCCTGCACCTCCTCCTCTGGGCTGGGCTGGCTTGCAGTGGTGGGGTTAGGGGTTACGTCTCCGTGGAAGGAGTGGCACGGAGGGCAGCTGGTGGAGACTTACCCACTGCCTGTGCTTGTAGTGACAAGTTCCCTGCAGCTGGAATGTAGGCTAAAAGAAACAGGCAGGAAAAGAGTGAGCCTGTAGGGGCCCAGGCTGTGTCTGTTGAGTTCTGGCTTCTTCCATAGACAAAGCAGACTCCAGCCTGTGTGGTGGCCAAACCACACCCTGGCTAGAGAGACAATGAGAGCAAGTGTTGATTAACCACTCTCCATATTGTACAAGCATTATCTTTCACAATAAAGGCGGGCTTACCTCGTGGCTAACAGCACAGAGCCTGGAGCCAGATGGCCTGGCTTCAGAGTCCTGATTCATCATATATTAGCTGTGCAATCTCCCTCTAGTTGCTTAACTACCCTTTGTTTCTGTTTCCCTCTCTAAAAAAACAGATAATCATGGCAGACCTACCTTATATCATTGTAAGGATTAAGTGAGATAATACGTGTCACATTGCCCTCTGTATTCATCTGCTCTTGTCCTTAATGTTCTCAATAATGCTGGGAAACAGGTGTTAATGCTCTCATTCAGAAGAGAAGTAACTGAGGGACCAGAATCTTAAATAAGATTCAAACCCAGACAATTGATTCCAAAACCTATTGGTTCCTGAAATTCCCACTGGTTGTGTTTTGATGTGTCCCCCAGCTCCAGGAGACAGCAGAATGGTATTTTGTCCTTATCATGGAGTTATATGAGCCTGGAGTCTCCACTTACCTTAGCAGCCTCGCTCAGTGTCCAGGCTCGGGCTGATGTTTGCAGAGGTACAATGTGGAGATCGCTGTGAAAATACTAACACCTGGGGTTTTTTTCTGATCCTGTGCCAAGTGTGCACCTCAAAGGGTAGAGTCCTCAGGGGGTGACTGAAAGTATCCCGGGTTAGAAGCTGCCTTGAGCATGGGCCGCCACAGAAGCCCTTGGTGCACCCTCTCGCCCATCTTTCTGCTGCAGTTTATTGACTGCAGCTTTGTGAACCCGTGAGTTACGTTTGCAGCGCTCTGAGGCGGAAAGGGTTCTATAAATGGTCCACATAATTAAGCAGAAACAAAGCAGCCAGCCAGGAGCACAATGCCCAAAGAAATCCTTAGCAAACCTCATTGTGTTCTCTTTATTTCTCCTCTCCGTTTCTATCCAGCCAAGAGCTTCGAAAGTGTAATCCTCTTTAATGACAGATTCATGATGATGAGGCTCTTATTTTTTGGTATTGCAGTTTTAAGAAGTGACCCAGAAACAAGCTTTTAATGCAAGCTTTTAAACCCATGCCCAACTCCTTTACCCCAGAGCCCTGGCTTATATGAATATTTATGCTAGACCCTCTACCAGATCAGATTTGAGGAGTTCATCCTACTACGCAAACAGATTCTATACTCAGATTTAATAAGAAAACTGACATGTTAATAGCATATTGATGCATTCATTTATCAGGAAATCTATACATTTGTCTCAGGGCCTAGGAGAAGTGCTGCCTTAGTCATTTTTAGTTCTACCAGGAAAGCTTTTGTTGCAATAAGAGGAATTCCAAAGACATCCCACTTTACTCAAGAGATGAAGAGTGGGGGTTCTAATCTAAATATACCTGGGAAATTCTCTCTCGATACTGCTGGTGAGTGTGTTAGAGGTTAATTCCTTTTAATAGCATCTTCCAAGGTGTTTCTGTAGAGCATGATGACCACAGAGTGTTAATAGCTCTCCTTTGCGGAGAAGGGGCTCTCGGTCAAAAATTTTAGGTAAATGATGAGCTCAACAGAGCTTTTTACTGTAGAACTTTCACCCTGTGACTTCCCAGGAAGCAGATAAGTTCTGCTGTGGTCCCAGACATTTTAGACTGTGGACTTCTTCCTTTTCAAAGCAGAACATCCCAGAACATACAACTTTGTGTGTATCATGCAGCCCCTTGGCAGGCTGGGGAAGCTGGAGATCCCTTCTCAGAATACCATTTTTAATTGCAAACACAAAGGATTACAAAAAGAAACCCTCNTAAGTTTTCAACTCTTTTGGGAAAATGCCAAGAAGTGGGCTTGCTGGATTGTATCAGAGAGTATGTTTGGTTGTTTGGTTTTGTAAGAAACTGCCTGTCTTCTCATATAGCTGTATTATTTCATATTCCCAGCAGCAGGGATGAATGGGAGTTCCTGTTACTCCATGTCCTCACCAACATCAGGTGTTAGTATTTTGGATTTTTGTCCGTTAGGTTTTTGGTGATAACATGTTGTTTTAATTTGCTGTTCCCTAGTGACATATGTTGTTGAGAATCTTTTCATATGCTCACTTACTATTTGTGTATCTTCTTAATTGAAATGTTCCGATTTTTGGTTTATTTTCTTATTGTTTTTTTTTCTTATCGTCAAGTTTTAAGAATTATTTGGGTATTTTGGATCACAGTCCTGTATCAGATATATAGTTTGTAAATAGCTTCCTCCAGTCTATAACATGTATTCTAATTCTCTTGACAGTGTCATTGAGCAAATATTTTAAATTTTAATGAAGTCCGGCTTGTCAATGGTTTTTTTCATGGATTGTGTCTTTGGTGTTGAGTCTAAAAAGTCTTGTCAAATGGAAGGTCATTCAGGTTTTCTCCTATTTTTTGCTTTATAGTTTTGTGTTTTATGTTTAGGTCTGTGACCCATTTTGAATTAATTTTTGTGACTGTGTAAGGTTTGTGTCTAGATTCATTTTTTTGCATGTGGGTATCCAGTTATTCCAATACCATTTGCTGTCATTTTCCACTGTTTTCTTTCAGAATTTTTTTATCTCCTATTTTCTGCAATTTGAAAATGATGTGACTCTGTGTAGCTTTTTCAGCAGGGCATTTATCCTGTTTGGTGTACTCTGAGATTCTTAGATCTGAGCTTTGATGTCTGACATTAATTTGGGGTAAATTCTTAGTCACTGGGCTTCCCTGGTGGCTCAGATAGTAAAGCGTCTGCCTGCAATGTGGGAGACCCAGGTTCGATCCTCAGGTTGGGAAGATCCTCCGGAGAAGGAAAGGGCAACCCACTCCAGTACTCTTGCCTGGAAGAACCTGGTAGGCTACAGTCCATGGGGGTCACAAAAGTCGGACACAACTGAGTGACTTCACTTTCTCTTTTTCTTTTCTTTCTTAGTCATTATTGTTTCAAATAGTTCTTCTTTTTTTTTTCTCTCTTTCTTCTCCAAGTATTCCTATTATATGTATATTATACCTTTTATACTTGCCTTACAGTTCTTGTATATTCTGTTCTTTTGTTCCCCATCTTTTTTCTTTAGCCTTTATTTTAAAATTAAAGCTATTTTAAATTTCCAGTTTGGTAATTTCAACATCCTTGTCATATCTGAATTTTGCATGATGCTTGCTCTGTCTTTTTAAACTGTGGGTTTCTTTTTGTTTTTGCCTTAAGTATGTCTTCTAATTTTCGTTGAAATCCAGACACGATGTACTCTGTACTAGTTTCCTTGCAGGTTGTAAGATGTGATTCTCTGTGTCTGCCTGTCTCTCTAACTTTGGGTGCAGTGGTTTGCCCTGTGACCTCAATTTTCTGATTGATCTAAGAGGTTTTTAGTTTGTTCAGCTTTTTACTTGTTATTAGGATGCAGTGACAACTTACAAACCCATTACGCATCAGACCAGAAACCAGAAGTCTCGCAGGGCAGTTTCATTTTGTATTTATCCAATTACGACCGAAGTTGAACATACTTTCCTATTTTCCTCTGCATAAGGGGCATTTGATCCTTCTGTAAAATTTCCACTCATTCTCTGCCAAATTCAAATTTGAATTATCTTTTTCCTTCTTTATTTTTAAGAATGCTTCATATGTTGGGAAGATGACTAGCTCTTTGTGAAATGAATTGAATTCCCTCACCTACATTTTTCCATTTGTCTTTTGACTCTACTTGAGGTATGTGTGCGTGCTAAGTTGCTTCAGTTGTGTTGGACTCTTTGCGACCCTATGGACAATAGCCTGCCAGGCTCCTCTGTCCATGGGATTCTCTAGGAAAGAATACTGGAGTGGGTTGCCGTGTCCTCCTTCAGGGAATCTTCCCAACCCAGGGATTGAACCTGCGTCTTTTATGTCTCCTGCATTGCCAGGCAGTTTCTTTGCACTAGCGCCACCTGGGAAGCCCACTTATGGTATATTTTTGCCTTATAAAATGTTTTACTTTTAAAAGAAGCAAAGTTATAAATGTGTCAGTGTTTCTAGTGTGGATTCTAAAAGATTTTGAAATGCATGAAAGTAAAGAATTATTTACTGTTATTATTCCAAACACCATCTTCCACAGCCACTTCTGTCTCCCAAGGGAGTGGCATTCTTTCTCTTCAAAGTAAATTTTTTGCTAATCTCCCTAATGAATCCTGTAATGTGAAAAGATAAACCTCAGAGGTGTAAGGTGAAGACAGGAGAAATAATTTGCTCTGCACAATGAAGTAAAAATTGATACATTTCCAGGAATACCTCAAATAGGGACTCAAGGGAACAGCTGAGAACTGACCAAGATGCTAGGTGGCCCGTGGGCGGGAGCGGGAGACCAGTGGAGGATTTCCAGTGGGGAGGGCCTTGTTGCAAGGCGAGGTGGGGGATGTGCAGGTTTGCGTCCCTGCTATGCTGCGCTACAGTGTAACCCCTGCATTACTTCCAACCGCTAAGTGCGCACAGAAGCCAAAATGAAGAGAGTGGGGTGAAGTGGGAGCAAGAGAACAGAGGCCCCAAACAAATTTTCAGAGAGGCAGATGAGAGGCTGCAGCCAGGGTGACTCAGGAGTTACTCAGGAGACAAGTTCTTTCCCCCAAATAGCCTAGAGCCATCATTTGCCAAACTTGGTTATACATTAGAATCACTAGCCGGAGGTTTTCAGAATCACAAACTCCTGGATTTCACCCAGACCAATTAAATGAGAGGCTCTGTAGGTGGGACCCAAGCTTCAGGAGGCTTTAGAAAGTTTCCCAGGTGATTTTGACATACAACCAGGGTTGAAAATTGCTGTTCTAGGTCAGCGCTTCCCAAACTATTTCAAGTATGTAAATAAATCATCTAAGAATAGTTATAATTCAATAACGAATCATTAGCAGGTGCCCCAAGATCTTGCATTTTTAACAAGCTTCTGGTTGATGCTGATGATGCTGGTCTGAGAACCATATTTCGAGTAGCAGGGGATGGAGGTAATTGACTTGTGGGTTACCGGTAGTGCTCAGTTGCCTTCCAGGGTTTCTAATTTACCCTGAGTTGAGACTGCTACTTTTCCTATATCCATCTTCCCTTCTCTCCTGATAGTAAACTCTTTATTTTCAGCTGCACACTTGGCTAGGTAGAATTTTTAGCTCTTAGCTGTCTTTAGAGCTGGGTGGTCACGTGACCAATGCTTGGCATACTAAGCTACGAGTAGACGTTATCTTCCAGGGAGGAGATGTGGCTGATCCTCTTCTCACCCTTCTTCCCGCTGGCCCAGGAGCAGTTCAGGCAGCAGCTGCTCAGGAAACCTTTCTGAACCGAGTGGAAGCTACATGCTGAAGATGGCAGTGAAAATAAGAGAAGGAGTCTGGGCACCTGGCAACACAGAGTCTCATTCCAACCTGGTACCACCTACCACTGCAAGTCTCTTATGTGAGAAATAACCTTCTTTCTTTTAGCAGATGCAGGGTTTGGACATCCTGGGTCTTTTTTGTATATTTAAAAAATTTATTTAGCTGCAGCGGGTCTTGGTTGTGGCATGTGGGATCCAGTTCCCTGACCAGGGAATGAACCTAGGCCCCCTGTGTTGGTAGCATGGAGTCTTAGCCACTGGACCACCAGAGAATTCCCCTAACCTTCTCTCTTTTTAAAGCATTATTCTTTGGGGTTTCACTCATAAGCATCTGAACCTTGTGCTAGAGATACTTATGCCTTCTGGCAAATGGCGTGTCTGTTCTGTATCTTCCCATCCGTGACAGAGACAAGGTGAGCTGGATCCTGAAGAACAAGCAGGAGCATTCCAGTGAGGGAAAGGCCGGAAGGCTGAGGAGAGAGCAGATTGAAAGACACGGAACTGCGAGAAGGCTTGGCCTGAGTTCGTTCCACTGTTGCTGTAGAACAGCCCCCTGGAAAACTCAGAGGCTTGAAATGAAAAGATACCCCATGATTCTGGGTGTTGGCTGGGCTCCATGCAGTCTTGCCTGGGAAGGCCTGTCCGGCTGCATCCAGCTGGTGGAGGGCTGGTCTAGGAAGTCCAGGAAATCCTCTTTCACACCTGTGAGGCCTTGATGTGGGCTGGGGCACCTTGGATCTTCTCCCTGTGATCTCGCTATTCCACATGGTGTCTCATCCCCCAGGGCCTCCGTCGTAGCAGCATAATCTCGACCATGCAAGGCGATTCTGAGACCTGAGAGGTGGAAGTGGCAGCTTGTCCTCCATAGTATTAGGCCTGAGTGTGGCTGGCCCGCCTGCACCTCCTCCTCTGGACTGGGCTGGCTTGCAGTGGTGGGGATAGGGGTTACGTCTCCGTGGAAGGAGTGGCACGGAGGGCAGCTGGTGGAGACTTACCCACTGCCTGTGCTTGTAGTGACAAGTTCCCTGCAGCTGGAATGTAGGCTAAAAGAAACAGGCAGGAAAAGAGTGAGCCTGTAGGGGCCCAGGCTGTGTCTGTTGAGTTCTGGCTTCTTCCATAGACAAAGCAGACTCCAGCCTGTGTGGTGGCCAAACCACACCCTGGCTAGAGAGACAATGAGAGCAAGTGTTGATTAACCACTCTCCATATTGTACAAGCATTATCTTTCACAATAAAGGCGGGCTTACCTCGTGGCTAACAGCACAGAGCCTGGAGCCAGATGGCCTGGCTTCAGAGTCCTGATTCATCATATATTAGCTGTGCAATCTCCCTCTAGTTGCTTAACTACCCTTTGTTTCTGTTTCCCTCTCTAAAAAAACAGATAATCATGGCAGACCTACCTTATATCATTGTAAGGATTAAGTGAGATAATACGTGTCACATTGCCCTCTGTATTCATCTGCTCTTGTCCTTAATGTTCTCAATAATGCTGGGAAACAGGTGTTAATGCTCTCATTCAGAAGAGAAGTAACTGAGGGACCAGAATCTTAAATAAGATTCAAACCCAGACAATTGATTCCAAAACCTATTGGTTCCTGAAATTCCCACTGGTTGTGTTTTGATGTGTCCCCCAGCTCCAGGAGACAGCAGAATGGTATTTTGTCCTTATCATGGAGTTATATGAGCCTGGAGTCTCCACTTACCTTAGCAGCCTCGCTCAGTGTCCAGGCTCGGGCTGATGTTTGCAGAGGTACAATGTGGAGATCGCTGTGAAAATACTAACACCTGGGGTTTTTTTCTGATCCTGTGCCAAGTGTGCACCTCAAAGGGTAGAGTCCTCAGGGGGTGACTGAAAGTATCCCGGGTTAGAAGCTGCCTTGAGCATGGGCCGCCACAGAAGCCCTTGGTGCACCCTCTCGCCCATCTTTCTGCTGCAGTTTATTGACTGCAGCTTTGTGAACCCGTGAGTTACATTTGCAGCGCTCTGAGGCGGAAAGGGTTCTATAAATGGTCCACATAATTAAGCAGAAACAAAGCAGCCAGCCAGGAGCACAATGCCCAAAGAAATCCTTAGCAAACCTCATTGTGTTCTCTTTATTTCTCCTCTCCGTTTCTATCCAGCCAAGAGCTTCGAAAGTGTAATCCTCTTTAATGACAGATTCATGATGATGAGGCTCTTATTTTTTGGTATTGCAGTTTTAAGAAGTGACCCAGAAACAAGCTTTTAATGCAAGCTTTTAAACCCATGCCCAACTCCTTTACCCCAGAGCCCTGGCTTATATGAATATTTATGCTAGACCCTCTACCAGATCAGATTTGAGGAGTTCATCCTACTACGCAAACAGATTCTATACTCAGATTTAATAAGAAAACTGACATGTTAATAGCATATTGATGCATTCATTTATCAGGAAATCTATACATTTGTCTCAGGGCCTAGGAGAAGTGCTGCCTTAGTCATTTTTAGTTCTACCAGGAAAGCTTTTGTTGCAATAAGAGGAATTCCAAAGACATCCCACTTTACTCAAGAGATGAAGAGTGGGGGTTCTAATCTAAATATACCTGGGAAATTCTCTCTCGATACTGCTGGTGAGTGTGTTAGAGGTTAATTCCTTTTAATAGCATCTTCCAAGGTGTTTCTGTAGAGCATGATGACCACAGAGTGTTAATAGCTCTCCTTTGCGGAGAAGGGGCTCTCGGTCAAAAATTTTAGGTAAATGATGAGCTAAACAGAGCTTTTTACTGTAGAACTTTCACCCTGTGACTTCCCAGGAAGCAGATAAGTTCTGCTGTGGTCCCAGACATTTTAGACTGTGGACTTCTTCCTTTTCAAAGCAGAACATCCCAGAACATACAACTTTGTGTGTATCATGCAGCCCCTTGGCAGGCTGGGGAAGCTGGAGATCCCTTCTCAGAATACCATTTTTAATTGCAAACACAAAGGATTACAAAAAGAAACCCTCCATATCGAAATGAGGGGGAAGGCAATGGCACTCCACTCCAGTACTCTTGCCTGGAAAATCCAATGGACGGAGTAGCCTGGTGGGCTGCAGTCCATGGGGTCGCTAACAGTCGGACAGACTGAGCGACTTCACTTTCACTTTTCTCTTTCATGCATTGGAGAAGGAAATGGCAACCCACTCCAGTATTCTTGCCTAGAGAATCCCAGGGACGGGGGAGCCTAGTGGGCTGCCGTCTATGGGGTCACACAGAGTCGGACACGACTGAAGTGACTTAGCAGCATATCGAAATGAAAGTATCACAGTACTAAACATATTTTGAAATTTTTTTATTGTTTATTTTTTTTCAAAAATTTTTTTTGTTAATAATTTTTTTTTTTACTTTATTTTACTTTACAGTACTGTATTGGATTTGGCATACATTGACATGAATCCGCCACGGGTGGGGTATAGCCGATTCACAATGTTGTGGTAGTTTCAGATGAACAGTGAAGGGGCTCAGCCATGCATATGCATGTACCCATTCTTCCCATATGTGCTTCTTTTACAGTGGATCTAATAACAACAGGTGTTTCAAAGCACTGATGGCCATAAATGATATTTCAAGATATGGTCATTCCTTATTATTCACAAATTCTGGATCTGTAAATTCACATACCGGCTAAAATTTATTTGTAACCTCCCAGTTAACATGGTCACGCGAGCAGTGAGAAATTTCCATCACCTAACCTGCATGTTCCCATGCTGAGACTGAAAAAGGCAGGACTTTGACCTCTTGTTTCAGTTCTCACACTGAAAACAAGAGTCCTTTCTACAATGTGTTTACTGCCTCATTTTGGTCATGTTTATGCTTTCCGTCGGTGATTCCAGTGTTTAAAATCGTCCCTGAGTGCAGAGCCCGAGTGCTGCATTGTGTGCTTAAGTGCAGGAGACCAAGATGTGCCTTATGAAGAAAATAGATGGGTAATTAAGCTTCATTCAGATGTGAGCTCTAGGGCTGTTGGCTGTGAGTTCAATGTCAACCAATCAACTATAAATTTAAAAAGGTGTATTTAAACAAAAACCGCACATTAAAAAAAGATTATATATTGATTGATTGACCATGATCCTGTGACCAGATTCTCACAGGTATGTAATCCTATATTTCCCCTAGGACCAGCGGTTCAGCATTTGCTAATTCAGCATCCAAGGTGACTATAGAACATAACTGTTCCAAGTAATGAAAATTGATTGCATCTGCAACAAAGTGATGTGAAAATATTTGTGATAGACTGCTAACAATATAGCTATAAACATACAGTGTTTTGTTGCCCCATTTATAATTAAAGGAAATGGTGAATTTTACCCAGAGGGTACTACAGACATTTTTCCCATTCAAGTTCAAAGGCCCTCTTAATTCTGGAAAAGGGTGGTTCCCACAGACTGCAGTTCAGAATTCATTCTCTTGTGGGATTAACTCAGGGAGAAGGTGGAGTGGCATAGCTGCTGCAAATTCCTGGGGGCTCTGGTCCCATTATGTACATGCATGCTAAGCCACTTCAATGGTGTCCAGCTATTTGCAATCCTATGGATTGTAGCCTGCCAGGCTCCACTGTCCATGGGATTCTCCAGGCAAGAATCCTGGAGTGGGTTGCCATGCCTTCCTCCGGGGGATCTTCCCTACCCAGGGATCGAACCCATGTCTCTTATGTTTCCTGCATTGTTGTGTATCAATACAAATCTCAGATAAGATTTTTTAAATTGATTTGCCCTTGCTTGGGGTCTGATTTTATTTTTCCATGAGAGCCTGAACCCAAAAGTCTCTACCAAATGAAAAATGCCCAGAAAGTGGGGATAGAAGTTCTTGATAATTATTTATGTGGAAAATGAACCAAATTTCAGTAGCAAAGGGTGAGAAAAGTCTTTAATCTGAACAAAGGAGAAACAAATGACAATATAGTATTGGGGTGTTTAGATGAAGATCATGCCTCCCCACCAAGGGGGCCCAGAAAGAAAAGCATTCCCTGTGTTGATTGCTTTTCTTTTTTACCTTTCTCACCAAAAGGAGTGTGATTCAATGGGACTAACTCAAATGTGGCAGAAAAATGCTCCTTTTTTCGCCTAAATAGCAAGATATAAGGAAGTGTATCCTGGAGAGCAACTCTAATATCTCATTCATTCTTTCACTCAGTAGTACTTATCGAGCACCTCTTCACGGACAGGTATTGTTGTCGGGCTGTGCATACAGAGTGAACCTGACCGGCCAGGTTCTCATCTCGTGGAGCTTCTGTTCAGGTTCAGGTGCTTGTCTCTAGGAGGTCACTCCAGGATGGGGGAAAGGCATGGAGAGGGGTGCTAGCCACCCCAGTAAAGGGGGTGCCTCTCAGAGGGCAGCACCCACATACTACCATTCTGAAACACCAGAGGCTGACAGTAGCAGCCCAAGGAGACACCAGTTCAGAAATGTGGGATAGACGCTGTCCCTCATGGTGCCACGATCAATTCTGGACACTCAGAGGTCATCAGAAGCACACATAGCAACAAAGACAGGAGAGCCCCAAGCCAGAGGGAAAGCCACAGCTGGATCTCAGAGAAAGAACATGTCTGGATTAGAGCATATAGAGCACGCCCTAAGTGGACACGCCTCCCTCTGGACTCCCAATCCAGGGGAGTGGACCTGACTTGGGAGTCCAGCTCTTTCGGAGACAGTAGTGATACCTAGTATTTATTTTGTGCAGTATTTCTGAGAAAGGAGTACCATCTTCTCCCATCCTTTGGCTTCTTGGTGCTGTGCCCAGGAAGGAGGCCTGGGCTCAGAACCCAGGGGCCTCCATTCTCCCATCTGAACTGGTTCACATGGAGAATGAGAAAGATAGAACTAGTTAAATAATCCCTAAGTTGGGAGTTCAGTCTCTAAGAGAATTTAAGCAGGGAAAAGGAGCATAGACAAAGATGACATCTGAGGTGGGAGACAGGAGGTGATCAGACTCAGGACAATCCTGAGAACCCCTTCCCTGGACCCTCTGAGTCTCCCTATACCCTCTTCTAGTTTACCCCAATAAAATAATTCTATTCCTTCAGGGCCTTCTGGAAAAAGATCAAGGCCTTAAATGAATTCTCCATGCCCCCAACAACAGCAAAAGCAATACAAAATGATCAACTTCACTGGTACTCTGGGAAATAAAAATTAGAATAGCAATGAAGTAACTTGGAAGCATTTTAAACAGAGGGGATTGAATAGAATTCTTTCTAAAGGAATACAAAATTTTAGTGCAGTGTTCTCTGGGTGTATTTTGAGACTGAATGATTTAGAGTTCAGATTTTAAAAAACAATAACAAAACAACACGCATGTTGGTATTTTAGTGCTTAGAAGTAAGATGAGATGTTGAAACATCAGAACCAGAAGAAGACAGGTATACCAAGTGTCCACAGCCCAACACCTCACATCTTTAATCTATTCTCCAAGTTCCCTTGTAGTACAGTGGGTGAAGAATCTGCCTGCAATGCAGGAGACTGGGTTCAATTCCTGGGTCCTGAAGATCCCCTGGAGAAGGAAATGGCAACCCACTGCAGTATCCTTGCCTGGAAAATCTCATGGACAGAGGAGCCTGGTGGGCTCCAGTCCATGGGATCGCAAGAGTCGGACACAACTTAGGAACCCAACCACCACCACAGCCCAACACCTCACATCTTTATTCTCCAAGTTTGTATTTCCTGCTTCAAACAAGCAGCCTCCTGAGGGCTTCCTGGTCCCCTGCTGATCTACTTCCTGAGGACATGTGCTGGTCATTCTGAGCCAAGGATCCTACTCAGGAGACAGAAATTAATGGGTTGACAATATTTTAAGTGTGTTGGCCCTCCAAACTGAAGCTCACACAAGCCTGGCAGATTAATCTTGTGAGCAGAGATGGATTTACCATAAGTCTAAGAAAGATTAAGTTTTAGAGTTTCTTCCAAAGCCCTGGAAGGAGCCCCAACAATGAGTTCACAGGGTCCTGTGCTTTGTAAAACTGGCAAAAGTAAGATATTTTAAACACATTTTCTCTCTGTCACAATTTCCCTTTTATCTGGTGGCTCTGGAAAAGCCATGGGAATTTGGGGGAAGTTGAAATGGAGATACATTTAGGTTGCACTATGTATGTGGTTAGCTGTTATTTCTGTGCAGGTTACTGCCAGCCATCCTGGGGCAGGAAGGACTTCCAGGTACGTTCCTACTGTCCACCAGCAAGTGCAGGGCTAGCGGTCAGATCAGAGGAGAAAGTGGACTACAGTTCCTGGCATGGGAAGTATGTGGATCACGGAGGAGAAATGAGGTGTGAAACGCACAAACTGGGAGCTAGTCTGGGATAATGTCTTCCAATCATGGATACAATGACTGCAAGATGTGGTTCATGCTGGTGCCTGGACAAAATAGAAATGTCTCCCTATCAGGAATAAATAAATAAATTAAAAATAGTAAAGTAATAAAGCATACACAATTATACACATACTGTCATTATAATTTCATCTTTATTAAGACAAAACTTTGGGTGCTGGCGGTTTATGTGGGGAGTGACCCCACCAGTGAGGAGAGTGACACAAGGAAGGAAGAAGAATCAGGTAAGGCAAAGGCTCCTGTGAGCAAAGGAGGCTGACTCTGTTGAGACCCCCCTGAGAAGCACACAGAATATATCCCCAAACTGAGCACTAAACGAAGAGGCTGGAGCCTTTATTCACCAGCCCCCGAGAACCCTGGCCAGAACTGGCCCACTCCTTGGGCTGTGCCAAGCAAGCTCCTAAGGGCAGAGTGTAGACAGGCAGGCCCGCTCTGAGGTGGAATGCTTGTGGCACACAGACACTGACCCCCATATCCATCAGCTCCGGGAAAGTGACACAGATGAGAAGGATGTGCAATAGAATTTATCAAAATTCTTCTATGCGTGCTTATACGAACCCAAAGCTTTACCAGCACTACAAATAGGGTGTGTGTCTTTAACGACTCCTCCACAAAAGAAATTTGATCGATTCTTCCCATCCTAGAAATTTACACAGCTTTACCAGTGATGAGTTGTGTAGCTGAAAGAAACTCTTCTAAACTATCAATATTAAGAAAAAAAATTTCTGTTCTATCTATAAACAATCATATTACAAAATCATTATTACAGGAAGAAGTAATCAGATTATGTAGCCAAAGAATGTAAGAAAATCTTTCAAAGAAAGAAAAGTTGTCATTTTTTCCCTAGATTTTGTGGAGCTTATATTGAATTGATGCTTTTGAACTGTGGTGTTGGAGAAGACTCTTGAGAGTCCCTTGGACTGCAAGGAGATCCAACCAGTCCATTCTGAAGGAGATCAACCCTGGGATTTCTTTGGAAGGAATGATGCTAAAGCTGAAACTCCAGTACTTTGGCCACCTCATGCGAAGTTGACTCATTGGAAAAGACTCTGATGCTGGGAGGGATTGGGGGCGGGAGGAAAAGGGGACGACCGAGGATGAGATGGCTGGATGGCATCA
>SJYX01005434.1:302287-347565 GCA_006410675.1 Oreotragus oreotragus
GGACTCGATGGACGTGAGTCTGAGTGAACTCCGGGAGATGGTGATGGATAGGGAGGCCTGGCGTGCTGCGTTCATGGGGTCGCAAAGAGTCGGACACGACTGAGCGACTGAACTGACTGAACTGATATTTGTTAACGTCTAAAAATTTGTAATTTGTTGTGATTTCTTCTCTCATTCTAAATAAGTATTTAAGTTGTACCTAATTTTGTGTTGTAGTGTTCTGGTGTGAGAGGCCTTGGCAGCCAGCCAGCAGCCTTCCCGGGAAGAGCTATCTTTAAGGAGTCAGCCACAGAAGGAGGGTCACTTCCTGACACACCAAGACCCTGGGTAAGTTGCTGAACGTCACTCAAGCAGAGTCCTTATTTATTTTTTAGAACAACTAGTCATTCAAGGGTGCAGACAGATATTCTATCACTCAGAATGGCACCCAAAGCGCTTCATTCAAGGTCACTTGAGGGATCACAGGGGCACTGATCCTCGAAGCACAGAGTCACACCGTTATTTAGATGAACTCTTAAATGAGAGAAAAACAAGATGCTGCTATAGAGGGTCCTGTGAGTTTATGACAAGCAGCCCCTATAACCGTTTGTTGAATGAGTTTACCCAAGTTGCTGCCTCCCCAGAAGCACATGTCCTTGGGGCCTCAGTGCCCCCCTTGGTCTCCAAACACCTGCTCAATCTGAGGATTGAATGGATTCTCCTTTCCCAGGACGTGAGGCCACTGGTGCTGCATCTTCTTCCAGAAGTGATCTGCCAACAGCTGTGAAACCACCTGCAAGCAAGAACCCAAAGGAAAAGGAAAAGGGGAATTATACCAAAGTAAAGAACTTATCGGCAAGATTTGCTCTATTCTTTGAGTGGTGGGCAGACCTTAGGCTGGCTCCCAAGGATTCCTACCTTTGGGTCTTCATATGATCCCTTTCCTTTGATGTGGGTGGAACCTATCACCTGGTTCTAAGCAACAGAGCACAATAAAGGATGTCCTTTCAGTGACTGTCACGTTATCTATGACTGCTTTGATGGCAGATTTGCTCTCAAGACCCTCCTTGCTGGGCTGGTGAAGTTAGAAGCCATGTTGAGAAGCCACATGGCAGGGAGCAGAGGGTGGCCTCTAGCTCACATCTAGTAAGAAGTTGGGTCTTCAGTCCTACAGCCACAAGGAAATAAATTCTGCCAACAACCCAAGTGGGTATGGAATCAAATCTTCCCCAGTTGTCTCCAAATGAGGACGTAGATGTTAGTCTGTGAAATCCTAAGCAGGGAGCCCAGTGGAACTGTGCCGGCGCTTCCGACCCACAGAAACTGAACCAAGGATGCATTGTTTTAAGCTGCTACCTTTGTGGAAATTTGTATTTGGTAAAAGACAGCAAATATTCTTTCTCAGAAAGCCATTTATTCACTTACCTGTGGACAGCTAACACTTACTACAGGCCTAAGGCTTGGGTTTTGGAGATAAACAGGGTGAATCCTTCCTTCAAGGAACTCCCAGTCTAGTGAGGGACTGAGACATGCAGAATGATGCCACCAAAGCCACAGGGAGGGCTGTGAGGGGTGCTCACACCTGGAGGGGGAAGAGGTGGCAACTCTGCTGGGCGGGAGGAAAGGATAGGTCCTCTCTGAAGAGTGTGATAGCTGAGCTCAATTTTCAAGGAGGAATTCACCAGATGGGTCAAGAAGGAAGTAGTATACATGATGGAGGATGCAGCATACACAAAAACTCAGAGGCACAGAAGAGAATGGCGCATGGGTGGGGACCCAGGGGTGCCTGGGACTTGAGGCTGAATGGGTGCCCTGGCAGGGCTGTGGGCATGAAGAGTGTGGCTGGAGTGCCAGGGTGAGGAATGTACAGGCTTAACTCACAGGTCTGTCCCTGGCTCTCCCAGCCCAATGCCCACTCGCCGGTTGCATTGTTGTATGTCCCTTTATTCACAATGTCGCCAGGATCCATTCTTGGTGTTCAGTCCTCTGGCTTGTCATTAACATGTCTTTGATGAGGAGTCTTTCTCTGCAGATAATGCCTTCATTTAGCAAATGGGGCTTGGACAAGCCTTCAGGCCCCAGATGGCTACATCTCCCTGGGGTTGGGTGGGGGTGGTTAAAGCTGAATGAATAGAGGAATGTGATTGCTGAAGGCTTCAGAGGGGAACATATTGTTCCGCGTGGATGCTCAGTGATGTCCCAGACTTATTCAGAAGCACATGGACATTGTCTTCAAAGGGCACATCCTGTTCATCTTGCCAGTAAGCAGTGCTGCCAGCTCCCTGTGGACGTGGGCAGCCCTCTTCTACTCTCTGGGCTGAAATTCTCTCATTTGCAAAATGAGTGAATGATCTAATGACTTATCTGGGTCTAAATTGTGCATAAGATTTTAGCACTTAGAAAAAAACTAGAACTGGCTGAGTCGATATATTAAACATCCTTGGTATACATTCTCAGCCTTCTGAAGTGGATCCCAAATTCCATCCATCCACCAATGTAACCTTGATTATTTCTGTGTGGTGTCTAACACACACACACCCCACCTGCCACTACCACATACTACATGAACCACACACACACTCAGA
Source organism: Oreotragus oreotragus (assembly GCA_006410675.1). Lineage (NCBI taxonomy): Eukaryota > Metazoa > Chordata > Mammalia > Artiodactyla > Bovidae > Oreotragus > Oreotragus oreotragus. The sequence goes on from SJYX01005434.1 coordinate 304,852, forward strand.
CCTAAAGAGGCTGTCAGGCCAGCAGGTTTACTGGAAGATCTGATCATCTCTCACACACTAAAGCAGTCAGTGTTTTTTCAAAAGAGAGGACTGGTTTCAGACTGTTTTTCCTGCCACTTCTCAACAGAGTAGCCTCCTTCTAGGTCTGTGGAAAATTACGGGATCTTATTTTTTGGTTTTTGCATTTTACCTTGATATACCTAAGCAGTCTTCCTGATAATTATGTGGTACCAAAGTATTTGTGGTCATTTATTTCCCAGTCTGAATTAATAAGGGAGGAGATGGGGATGAGGATAAGCGGAGGAAAGTTAACAGGAAAGAACTCAGATTTGAGTATGGGTAGCTGTTTGGTTTGAAAGTAATTAGTTGGCTGTCACTCTAATGGAGATTAAAATATCCATGAGTGTGCACTGCTGATATTTTGGATCTAAAATGAAAGTGGCATCATTATTACTAAACTAGACACTTGTGATAAAATGACCCACTATAATTATTCATTTGTCTGAGAAACATGTACTGAGCACAAACTGAGCTTCTTAAAACCAACCTTCTCTGGGAATTCCCAAGATATACTGCTCAGGACAAGGCTCAGCTATCCTTATTACCCCGGATGAGCTGGTCCTTGAACACAGATATCTTTTGTGCTTCCCTATTCACAATTTAAAATATTAATGCAATACCTATTCAGTTGAGAAAAAATTTAAAAGACAGTTAAGCAAAAAGGAAAACAGGATAGAATGCATCTTAATTGAATAGAGAGTCACTGTTAGCATTGAGCCTTTCTGAGCCACACACACATGCACACACACACATAAGTACATACACTGGATCCCTCTGTAAATATTTTATAATCTGCTCTTTTTGAGGAATAATTTACACACAGTAAAATTAACTCTTTTTGGTAAACAGTTCCATGAGTGTTGACAAATGCATTCCGTTGAGTAATCATCCCACCAATCTTTAATCTGCTTTTATTAATTCATTCTATATTACAAACCTATTTCCACGTCACTGAAAGTAGATCTCTATCATTTTTACTCATGACACTATACTGCATCAAATAGATGTAAACTAATTTATTTCACAGATAGAGATTCTTGCCACACATCTCCCTAACATCTGTCCTCAGGACAGGGGCAGAGACAGTTTCCTGCTGCTGGTGCGTACAACATCTGCAGCCCAGGGTGGGTTCACAGGCTGCCTCATTCACTACCCCTGCTAGACATGTGCACGGAATGAAACTGGTCCAGCAGAAAGCTAGGGGACGTAGGGTCCTGGGTAAGTGGAATGTTGTGGTGAACAGGGTCGGGCTCTTCCTTGTCTCTTCCTTGGCAGTGACCAGCTGCCTGTGCTCTCGCAGGGCCCCGGCTGCAGAGTTCAGACGGTTGCCACCAGGGCGCTGCTGCTCTTGTCCAGGTGCCACTCAGCTCCAGCAGCGCGGCCCTTACTCTGGGTAAGTCCGTATCACATGGGCACCGGTGCCGGTCTGCAGGCCCCCCTGCAGCCCCAGCGCTTAGGTGGGGCACTGTCGCCCGCTCATCTGCCTGCTGCAGAAGCCCTCAGGGTGGCAAAACCATGATGCAGAAGCCCTCGGGGTGGCAAAACCGTGAGATGGTTGTTGGCCCACTGCAAAGTTTCCTCTCTGAAACTCTCACAGAAGGGGTGACCAAGCAGGGTAACTTAACCTCCCATTGTCTTATGTATTTAGGTGAGCAGCTTTTCAGGTTTCCTTGCAGCCTTTGCGCTCTCTAGGAGTTGGGCACGAGTCCGTGGAGAGGGGAGGTGGAGGGTGGGGACTTGGTGCTGTTTCTTGATTCAGTCCTTGGTGACAGCCATCATGTGGTTTTTAGAATTGTGCTCCCTTCTGATGACAAGTTAAAATTGAGCCACATTTCTTTGCCTAACCATGTTTGTACTTATGATGAGTTCTTCCCCAGGCAGTACTGGTCCTCCAGGCAAATATACCATGCCAGATTCAGCCCACATGCTCATGATCCGCTCACATATGCAGGCGTGATAGAAGCCCAGCAGTGATCATAGCTGGACATTATCTGAGATTCCTCCACACTCCCCCTTCAGAAGATATTTGTATATACTTTGTTACAAAAATGGAACTTTTTAGTAAGACAACCATAAAAACAAACCCTAAACAGTAACTACCTTTTTGTAATATATATATATATATATATATATTTAATTATTTATTTTTAAATTGAAGGATAGTTACTTTACAGAATTTTGTTGTTTCCTTTTTGTAATATTTTTAAAGAATAAATTCTTGCAATTCGGAGCAAGATTATATAGACTTCACCAACAATTTATGACCAACCTTTTAAATTGCTAAATTTAACAGTGGGGTTCTACCAGACCAAAATGAAAAATCTCTGAATTTATTTTTTCTGTAGGAAGAACACATCCAGTCTATCTTGGTAAGACTGATTTTAAACGCCTGCAGGGAAGCCCTCACCACAGGGAAGGCATGGTTTTATTTCTCTGGCCTCTTAATCTGCTCAAAAACACAATCTATTGGACCTGGTTGCTTTTGTTCCCAATTAATTTTAAATCTGTAAGCTTACAATGTGATAGTGGTATGAGATGTATTCTAAAACATTTAAGGAAAAATGTAAGTTTCCAGCTCCAGCCCGTCTGTGCTGATTCAGTGTGTCACCCCTCAAACCACAGCTGCCAGCTGGTGTATAGAGCAAACTGAATGGTCCCTCATTCCTGGGTAACCAGCCTAAATGACCGCCATTTGAGGGTTTCCTGGCCCAGAAGGCCCTTTCTCTTCTCTTTCCCCACTGCCAGCAAAGAGGCCTTCTTTGGGGGACTCCACATGTCAGCCATGGACCTGGGGTCCCAGGGACTTACGTGTTGAGACAAATAAAGATCTAGAGGCTATTAAACTTATTTAAAGCCAACCTACTAATTGTATAGAGATGTTTGCTTCCAGCAGTGTAAACGGGTCAGGGCTCAAGAAAGAAGAGGGAGTTGGTGTCATGGAAGATTCACTGCCTGCAAGGAGAGTTTGAAGAGGTTGGTTTGAGTTGCTCCTTGCATGATAAGAGATGAGGCTGTTTGGCAGAGACTTTGTTGGATGGAGTTTCTAAAGGCAGGAGGTGTCAGGAATGTTTAACTAGAGAGTCTCAGCATAGCCAAGAAAACTGGACTTAATATGTTTGTGATTCTTTCAACATTTCCTGTTTACTATTGTCTGATTTTAGACTCAGAGATGTTTTGAGTGCCTTTTCAGATATTTAACTTTGCAAAGATTTTAAAAGGTAGACTTTGAACATATAGAATTGCTGCACCTTCCACAGGCCACAAATCTGGGTCTTGGGTCTTTACTATGATGTTTCTTTTCTAGGACAAACTTTCTTTGCATTTTGTCAGTAGTTTGACTGCTATTCCCAACTCTCTGCTACACCAGCTGTCTCCAGAAACATCTAGTGATCTCCCAGAACTTCTTTCCAGCAGTCCTGCTGGGAGGACCAATAGCTCCTGCGTCATGGCAGTCACACCTGAGTAATCCCTCTCCTTTGAGTGTGGTGGAATGCGACACTTGCTTTTAACTTCTAGGCTACGGCAAAGGTGATGGAACGCTACTCTGAGATTAGGCTGTGTACCACTGTGACTTCTGTCTTGCTGGCAGATACTCTCTGTTGCCGTTTTGTACTCACTGATGAAACGGGTCACTCAGGTGGCCTCTGAGCAACAGCCAGCTAGGAACTGTTGCTAGCAACATTTTAGCTCCACAAGCCTCAAGGAACTAAATTCTGCATATGACCTTGGAGGCAGATCCAAGTTAAGCTTTCAAATGACACCCAGCCCTGGCAGACACCTTGATGACAACCTGGGAGAGACCGGGGAGCAGGATACCCAGCTAATCCACGTTGCCTAGATTCCTGGCCACAGAAACTGCCAGATAAGTAACGTGCATGGTTTTAAAATCATTTGGTATGCAACAGTAGACAACTAAAACACCTTCTCAATCTTAATCCTGTTTGATCTTTATTTTTCTTCATAATTTGATCCCTTGGGCCAACCTCATCCCTGCCAGTGTCTCTAACTCTCAGCTAGAAGCAGGTGATTCCCAAATCTGTGTCTCCAGGCCAGACCCCTCTCCTGAGATCAGAACTCATAAACTTGATCTAGTGACTGGATATAGTGCAGGTACCCCAAATTTAGAATGTTCCAATTGTCTCCTGACAAAATGTGGTCCACTGGAGAAGGGAATGGCAAACCACTTCAGTGTTCTTCCATTGAGAACCCTGTGAACACTATGCAAAGGCAAAAAGATAGGACACTGAAAGATGAACTCCCTAGGTGGGTAGGTGCCAAATATGCTACTGGAGATCAGTGGAGAAATAACTCCAGAAGAATGAAGGGATGGAGCCAAAGCAAAAACAACACCCAGTTGTGGATGGGACTGGTGATAGAAAGCAAGGTCTGACGCTGTAAAGAGCAATATTGCATAGGAACCTGGAATGTCAGGTCCATGAATCAAGGCAAATTGGGAGTGGTCAAACAGGAGATGGCAAGAGTGAATGTCAACAGCAAACTAAAATGGACTGGAATGGGTGAATTAACTCAGGTGACCATTATATCTACTACTGTGGGCAGGAATCCCTTAGAAGAAATGGAGTAGCCATCATGGTCAACAAAAGAGTCCGAAATGCAGTACTTGGATGCAATCTCTAAAACAACAGAATGATCTCTGTTCATTTCCAAGGCAGACCATTCAATATCATGGTAATCCAAGTCTATGCCCCGACCAGTAATGCTGAAGAAGCTGAAGTTGAACAGTTCTATGAAGATCTACAAGACCTTTTAGAACCAACACCCCAAGAAGATGTTCTTTTCATTATAGGGGACTGGAATGCAAAAGTAGAAAGTCAAGAAACACCTGGAGTAATAGGCAAATTTGGCCTTGGAGTACATAAAGAACCAGGGCAAAAGCTAATAGAGTTTTGCCAAGAGAATACACTGGTCATAGCAAACACCCTCTTTCAATAACACAAAAGAAGACTTTACACATGGACACCACCAGATGGTCAACACCAAAATCAGATTGATTATATTCTTTGCAGCCAAAGATGGAGAAGCTCTATACAGTCAGCAAAAACAAGATCAGGGGCTGACTGTGGCTCAGATCATGAACTCCTTATTGCCAATTTCAGACTTAAATTTAAGAAAGTGGGGAAAACCACTAGACCATTCAGGTATGACCTAAATCAAATCCCTTATGCCTATACAGTGGAAGTGAGAAATAGATTTAAGGGACTAGATTGACAGAGGTTCATGACATTGTACAGGAGACAGGGATCAAGAGCATCCCCAAGAAAAAGAAATGCAAAAAAGCAAAATAGCTGTCTGAGGAGGCCTAAAAATAGCCGTGAAAAGAAGAGAAGCAAAAAGCAAAGGAGAGAAGGAAAGATACACCCATTTGAATGCAGAGTTCCAAAGAATAGCAAGGAGAGATTTTAAAAAGCCTTCCTCAATGATCAGTGTAAAGAAATAAAATGAAAACAAAAGAACGGGAAAGACTAGAGATCTCGTCAAGATAATTAGAGATACCAAGGGAACATTTCATGCAAAGATGGGCTCAATAAAGGAAAGAAATGGCACAGACCTAACAGAAGCAGAAGATATTAAGAAGAGGTGGCAAAAATACACAGAAGAACTGTACCAAAAAGATCTTCATGACCCAGATAATCACAATAGTATGACCACTCACCTAGAGCCAGACATCCTGGAATGTGAAGTCAAGTGGGCCTTAGGAAACATCACTATGAACAATGCTAGGGGAGGTGATGGAATTATGGTTGAGCTATTTCAAATCCTAAAAGATGATGCTGTGAAAGTGCTACACTCAATATACCAGCAAATTTGGAAAACTCAGCAGTGGCCACAGGACTGGAAAAGGTCAGTTTTCATTCTAATCCCAAAGAAAGGCAATGCCAAAGAATGCTCAAACTACTGCACAATTGTCCTCATCTCACACGCTAGTAAAGTAATGCTCAAAATTCTCCAAGCCAGGCTTCAGCAATATGTGAACCGTGAACTCCCTGATGTTCAAGCTGGTTTTAGAACAGGCAGAGGAACCAGAGATCAAATTGCCAACATCCACTGGATTATCAAAAAAGCAAGAGAGTGCCAGAAAGACATCTATTTCTGCTTTATTGACTATGCCAAAGCCTTTGACTGTGTGGATCACAATCAACTGTGGAAAATTCTTCAAGAGATGGGAATACCAGACCACCTGACCTGCCTCTTGAGAAATCTATATGCAGATCAGGAAGCAACAGTTAGAACTGGACATGGAACAGCAGACTGGTTCCGAATAGGAAAAGGAGTACATCAAGGTTGTATATTGTCACCCTGCTTATTTAACTTATATGCAGAGTACATCATGAGAAACGCTGGGCTGGATGAAGCACAGGCTGAAATTAAGATTGCCAGGAGAAATATCCGTAACCTCAGATATGCAGATGACACCACCCTTATGGCAGAAAGTGAAGACAAACTAAAAAGCCTCTTGATGAAAGTGAAAGAGGAGAGTGAAAAAGTTGGCCTAAGGCTCAACATTCAGAAAACTAAGATCATGGCATCTGGCCCCATCACTTCATGGCAAATAGATGGGGAAACAGTGGAAATAGTGGATGACTTTATTTTTGAGGTCTAAAATCTCTGCAGATGGTGACTGCCACCATGAAATTAAAAGATGCATACTCCTTGGAAGGAAAGTTATGACCAAACTAGACAGAATATTAAAAAACAGAAACATTACTTTGTCAAGAAAGGTCCATCTAGTCAAGGCTATGGGTTTTCCAGTAGTCATGTATGGATGTGAGAGTTGGACTGTGAAGAAAGCTGAGCACCAAAGAACTGATGCTTTTGAACTGTGGTGTTGGAGAAGACTCTTGAGAGTCCCTTGGACTGTAAGGAGATCCAACCAATCCATTCTGAAGGAGATCAGCCCTGGGATTTCTTTGGAAGGAATGATGCTAAAGCTGAAACTCCAGTACTTTGGCCACCTCATAAGAAGAGTTGACTCATTGGAAAGGACCCTGATGCTGGGAAAGATTGAGGGCAGGAGGAGAAGGGGACGACAGAGGATGAGATGGCTGGATGGCATCACCGACTCGATGCACATGAGTCTGGGTGAACTCTGGGAGTTGGTGATAAATAGGGAGGCCTGGCTGCTGTGGTCCATGTGCTCACAAAGAGTTGGACACAACAAGTGACTGAACTGAACTGAATCTTCTTTTTTTGAGTTCTTTGACTTGGTATTTTCACCTCTCTTCATCCAGGTGTCTAATTTTGTGAGTCATCATCTCCTTACTACTCATGAAATCCATTCAGTCAGCAGGTCTGGCATTATACTCTTCTAGTCTCATTACCCCCTTAAAATGAAGAAGGTATTTATTAAAATTCTGTTTTACATTTTGGAAATGAGATAAAAAATAAAGTGATTGTTAGTATATCAGGGTTTTTTTTAAAAATATGTGCTTACTTTCACTTAGATGGTGATTACAATCTGGCTTAAAAATTAATATCTATCATAAATTTGAACTTTTCAACAAAATCTGTGTCTATACTTAATTACACTTGTCTCTCTGAGAAAATTGGAACAATTCAATCAGTAGTGATTATACACTGTCCCCCTCTGCTTCTCCAGCAGAGTTTTAGAAATAAATGGGCCAATAAAATAAAGCCTGCTCCCCTCTTGGTGATGAGGGGCCAGTATCAACTGTCTTGTTCAGATGTACAGGAAGTGGTGAGGGGCACTGGACAAAGGTTCGCAGCTACTCTTTTGGTTGGTATTATGTTTGTGCCATCAACATGAGGTCCTGCACCTCAGCGTTGACCAACTAACTCTTTCAAGATGGAAAAGGGGTGGATTCCCCTAGATTCCCCATTCACATGGTTTCTGCTATAGGACACGCCATTGGGAGGAGAGTATATAGGGACATTCAGAGGCTCCCTTGAAGGCTTCAAGTCACAACCGTGTCCTGATGCTGCTCACATCTGTATCTACAGCTCAGATCCCTTCCTGAGCTTGCTGCAGAGACATCCTATAGGATCTTTAAATGCAACTTTTACTAGTTCAGTTCAGTTCAGTTCAGTCAATCAGTCGTGTCTGACTCTTCGCGACCCCATGAATCGCAGCACGCCAGGCCTCCCTGTCCATCACCATCTCCCGGAGTTCACTCAGACTCACGTCCATCGAATCCGTGATGCCATCCAGCCATCTCATCCTCGGTCGTCCCCTTCTCCTCCTGCCCCCAATCCCTCCCAGCATCAGAGTCTTTTCCAATGAGTCAACTCTTCGCATGAGGTGGCCAAAGTACTAGAGTTTCAGCTTTAGCATCATTCCTTCCAAAGAAATCCCAGGGTTGATCTCCTTCAGAATGGACTGGTTGGATCTCCTTGCAGTCCAAGGGACTCTCAAGAGTCTTCTCCAACACCACAGTTCAGAAGCATCAATTCTTTGGCACTCAGCCTTCTTCACAGTCCAACTCTCACATCCATACATGACCACAGGAAAAACCATAGCCTTGACTAGACGGAACTTAGTTGGCAAAATAATGTCTCTGCTTTTGAATATGCTATCTAGGTTGGTCATAACTTTTCTTCGAACTTTTACTAACGCCTTCTCAAACCACCCTATCCCCCTAAAGGTGTTCTTGATCTCAGCAGCCAATGGAATCACCGATCCAGTTTCCCAATTCACATAAGAAGTGTTATGCTTAGCATCTCTTTCTCCTTCACCTTTACATCCAATAAACAACCATGTTCTGTTGATTTAACTGTTTGAATCACTCCAATAGAGGCTTTCTCTCTCCCACTCTCACTACCTCTGTTCAGGCCACCAAACTCTCCCACACAAAAGTATCCTCCAAACAGGTCTCCCTTCCTCTGGACCAAACCATTCTCCATGCCGCCACCTCAAGTGAAAGAAGCGAAAGTGTTAGTCACTTAGTCATGTCTGATTCTTTGCGCGGCCCCATGGACTGTAGCCTGCCAGGCTCTTCTGTCCATGGGATTCTCCAGGCAAGAATACTGGAGCGGACTGTCATGCCCTTCTCCAGGGGATCTTCCCGACCCAGGGACTGAGCCCAGGTCTTCCACATTGCAGAGCAGAGTCTTTACCATTTGACCCAGGGGGGAAGCCCTAAGTCTGGGTATTTTCCCTTCTTGCTGAAAATACCTTCAGTGGCTCCCCAGTCTCCATAGCTGAAAGGTCAGATCCCATACAGACCCTATGTGATCTGTCCCTCAATCTCTCTTGCTCCCTCTCTCTTCGCTCCACTCCGTGTCTCAGCCACACTGAAACACTTTTATTTCCCCCAGTGTGCTGTGCTTTCCTTGTATTCCTTGCTCTTGCACTTCTTTGGCTCAAAACATTTTCTGCAGCCCCTTCCCTCTTCCTGTCACTTGACAAGTTCATGGTCTTAATTCTGAGTTCCCTCCTCCAAAAGTTTTTTCTCATACTCCTTTGCTCCATCCCATCTCCCATAATGCTCCCTTAGCATCTGTGCTAGCAAATTAGAGGCATTGACTACTTTACATTTAATTATCTGTTTACTTCTCATTCTCCCCCTCTATTCTATAATCTCCTTAACCGGCAGGAATAGTTTCTTGTTCATCCTTGACTTCTCACTGTATTTGATACTAGAGAGGCGCTCAGTAAACATTCTTGGATGGCAATTTGCCATCTAGACTGTTCAGCTCAACATACAGGATAAGTAGGCGGGCTTTAGGCATGTCTCTCCATTGTCATCCACTTTAGTCATAGCTCCGCCCACTGTGGCCCACTCTATCACCCACTCCCAGCATGTGAACGAATTTCTCAGGAATGACTTAAGGTTATAGCACACACTGATTTTCAGCTTCTGACTCTGTTCACAACAATCAGTTATTGGTGAAACCGTTTGAGTGCAAGAAAGAGCCCCAATCTGACAGAACTTGAACCCTAATGCTATTTTAAGAGTCAGGGACACAATACTCTTTTGATAGATCAGACAGATATGTCCCAAGGGATACAACAAAGCTGTCTTTGACCCTCTTCTTTTTAGTTTGTTCCTCATTACTCCCTATCTGACCATCTCCTCTCGTCCCTGTTCTCTGTAGAATCAGAGGATAAAATTCTGTGATGTACAAAGAATGATAAGAACTACTACCTGCCAGAAAGCAGGTCTCCATGTGAACTATTCTAAAACCAGACGTCACTGAGGGGAGGGGGCAAACTCTAATATTTAAGCAGCTTCTAGCCAGTGATTCTCTTGGATCAACATATCCAAGTGATACACAGGAAACTTAGATTTTCTGAAGTACATTACTTAGATTTTTGGGGTTGTTGCTATTTAACACATGGGTGTTTAATCTTCACTTTAAAATTTACCCAGAATTTATGGAACTCCACTGTCCATCTATCTGATGATGGAGTGGCAGTCTTCCTTTTCTTTTGAGATAACTCTCAGCCCTGCCCATGGGTACTCATGGGACCTAGAACTCGAAGGAAGGACAGCGTGGTTCTCCTCAAGCTTCTGAGGTGATGACCAGGCCTCCCTGTGGCCTGACTGACCAAAATGTAACAAGTGGCAGAGCTACCCCCGCCCCCAGCTCTTTTCCTGATTTCCATAGAAAGAGATATTATGAGGAAGTCCAGTATATAGAACAGATAAAAGAGGAACTTCCCTGGCTACAGCCAGGATAATGGACAGAATGAGGACAGCAGGGGACAGCATCCCACCTTCCAGCTCCCCTTGCTCTGTAAAGAGACCAGAGCAGAACTACTTTCCAGAATTGTCCCTTGGAATCCTAGATGGGAAACAGCTTTTACTGCAGGATATTGCCAAGGATATTGTTCTCCTCTCATACAATTCTCCTCATTTTCTAGAATGATCTGTAGAAGAACTTTCTCACAGGACTCATTTCCAGGAATCCTTCTGATTTTTTTTTCTGACTACTTAATATATTTTTTATCTTTTGAAGGCCATGGCTTATGCCTCTCTTTGCATCAGCCCCTTGGAAAGCCTGGAGCTGATTTTGTGGGTCCTTGCAGGGAGTACCTTAGGAATTTCTGGGACAAATCGTGAATCGTAAACATTAAGTCAGGAATCCAGGTATCATTTCTATCTCATTTTCCTTTCACTCTGATTTTTACTTTATTCTTTAAAATAAATAGTAATTTAATTTATGTTTATCTTCTATCTTACACATGCATGTACATCACTTCAAACTCTTTCTGGAATAAAACAGGATAAAAATGAACATATGGATGCACTAAGTCTAATGAAAAACTAACAACTTTCAGCAACCATCACGTGACTGCTCTTACCTCATTGGGGTGAAATCCATCCACGGGTTCGATGAGCTGCCAGGGCTGCCCACCTTTCTTTTGCCACTCCTCCGTGACTGCAGGGCACACACACACAGAATTAGAGACATGCTTTTCTGAGCAGGGCTCAACACCCAGGATAAGGGCTGTGAAGGACGCCCCTCTCCTGGGCTGATGTTTACCCAGCCACATCTGCCTCTGAGCCATTGTTTCAGGATGGGGGTTTTCTAAACAGAAGTGGTCTTTCCATTGTCTCATTTTCCCCCTTTAGCTCGAGAAGAAAAACTTGTGATAGTGTTGGATGAATGTGGTTTGTAGAGTAAGAGGGGTGGGAGAGAAGGGTGAGCTCTAAAATATTCAACACTGATTTAAGTCCATCTCATTTCTCAGTGACCAGAACAGAATTTCAGAAACAAGAGAAAACTATTAAACTAACCTTTCCTTTCATGGGTTGCCATTTCCAGACACTGCCTGCATTTATCAAGCCATCATCATTAAAACTCACATCGTTCTCAGAAATATAATTACACAAAATGATCTCAACATCACATGTAGAGTGAGGATAGCTACAGAGAAAACAGCCTGAGCCTTAAAATGATGAGCAGCAATAAAACTGTTCTTCAACAGGGGTGACACCCAGGAATGTCAGTTGCCCCAAGGCAATTCTACAACTACAACTCTACAACTCTACATTGTGATATCATATTGTCAATAAGGATTTCTCAAGGAAATTTCCAATCCCCAGAAAACCTCCAGAGAGAGAGCTGCGAGACCTACCGTTACTAGCGTAGCCCGCCGGGTCCTTACTTCCCTGGTGTCCTGAGAAGGGAGTGGGCACAGCCGTGAGTCCCCCGGTTCCTCCCTCCTCGTGTGAATGTGTTCAGTCTCTTGGTTGTGTCTGACTGTCTGCAACCCGTGGACTGTAGCTCATCAGGCTCCTCTGTCCATGGGGATTATCCAGGCACGAATACTGGAGTGGGTTGCCATTTCCTACTCCATCTTTCCTCCTCACTCCGCAAAAACTCAAGGACAGGGATCTGTGCCCTCTTGCCCCACCCCCAACTTTTTATCTCCCTTTGCCCCAAGGGAAGAATGAAAATTCTATTAGGGGCTCTGACTGGACAAGAGAAGCTGGACTTCCCTGGAGCTGAATCAATACGCTGCTGCTTTTGTAATTAGTTCTTAATATCACGCCAGGCCATCTATACTTGCAGTCCAATCCCTGTCCCCAGAGGGGCTGCAAATACTGCTGCCCTTCTCAGAGCACAGGAGACAATCCCTGCTGGTGGTCTGGAGTCTTACACTGGATTACCAGTTCCTGTTGGCTTTTTCTCCTGCCTGAATGGCCACCACTGAGCCACTGTCTTTATACTTTGTGTTTTATTGGGTTTTATTGGAGGGTTCTGGAAGAAACAGCTATTGGAAAATGGCCTTTGCATTTGTTCTGACACTCAAATCAAGGACGTTGTCCACGGTGTCCTCCATATGTGGTCCCAAGGGAGAGACTGCTTCATGCTGGTAAATGATGTATCTCTCTGGAGGAATAGTATGTATCTGATCTTCTGATAAGAAGCTTAGAGTTGCAATGATGCTGAAACCACACTAACCCTGATGAAGACTTATTCTGCTGAACCAGCTTGCAGACCTCAACAGTTTCTTGCAGTTGGCCACAGGTACCCTGTGAAAGACAGAGCCTTGGGCCAGCTTGCCTGGCTCCAGCTTCAGTCTGCCTGGCTGTTCTGTTTTTCAGGCATGACCTTGGAATCATATTTTCTGCTTCACGTAAAATTCTGGCTGCTGCGCCTTAACCTCTGGACCTGAAACTGATGCATCTGTGGGGCAGTGCTGGCCTCCTGGGTGCACAATGCTGCTCCAGCCCAGCTCTGCTCACCTGGCTTACCTGCTGTGAGTTCCCAGTGTTGGTTCAGGCTGTTCCTTCTCCCCTTTGATTGACCAGGAGATGATGGGCCACTTTCCTACTCACTTTTTTTGGGGGGGTCCTACTTTTCTACTTTAGAATTTTATGCTGATTCTCTGAGTCACTGCCAATCTGAACATCCAACCAATTACCCTTAATGGCGCACCAGGCATTTGGGAGGGTTTCTTCAAAGTCAGTGTCACCCATTACTGAGCCCCCTCCATACTTTTTGCTCGTCTGTATGATCAGCCTGATCCCTGTCTTGCAGTCCCAAGAGTTTCTGAAACAAATATCAATAATGATGCAGAAAGGTCCAGCCCAGGTTAAGACATCAGCCTCCCAGGTTATCTGTCACAGGAGAGGTGACCTCGCTCCTAGGCTACTTGCGCTCTTTCACCTCACCCAAGTTCTCAAGGAGCTTTTCCATCCTTTCTCTTGCTTCTCCCTTTATTTTCAGTTTGGTTTCCCTTATGCTGAACAAGTGTGAAAAAGAAAAGAAAGAAAGAATCTCTATCCAGTGTTAAGTAATTCCCAGTCCATGTTAGACAGTTCCCAGTGAAGACCTCGGAAAGCCTGCTGAGAAGCTGTAGGGCTGGATGAATAAGACATGAAGATTGTATTAGCAAGATGGACAGCAAGCCATGGGTCTTGCCTGGACCACCCACACATCCTCTGATCCAGCGGGGGCAGGAAGTTCCTTACAGTATTTTCTGGCTCTCCTCGTTTGCAGAGAAGGTTGATCAACAAATTCAGTCTAAACGTGTGCTTTTACTGGCTAAGAGAACATTCAGAAAGGAATTAAAGTGATCTAGAAAGCTGGAAAATCCACAGTGGAAAGCAAATTTGAGCCCATAAGTGAAACAAATTTGAGCCTGTAAGTTTAAGCCAAGATGGTGTTCCTGGAGAGAAATGTTTACTGAGAGCCTCATGTTATAAATACCAGACTTCTTATACCCATGTTTCTCTCTCTAGTGTGATTGAATGTTAGTCTTAACCAAGCTTAAAGTTAGTCTAGGCTGTTTCCATTTTGATTTGAATTTCATGTGCATTCAGTTCAGTTCAGTTCAGTTGCTCAGTCGTGTCCGACTCTTTGCGGCCCCATGAATCGCAGCACGCCAGGCTTCCCTGTCCATCACCAACTCCCAGAGTTCACTCAGACTCACGTCCATCAAGTCGGTGATGCCATCCAGCCATTTCATCCTCTGTCGTCCCCTTATCCTCCTGCCCCCAATCCCTCCCAGCATCAGTGTCTTTTCCAATGAGTCAACTCTTCTCATGAGGTGGCCTAAGTATTGGAATTTCAACTTTAGCATCAGTCCTTCCAAAGAACACCCAGGACTGATCGCCTTTAGGATGGATTTGTTGGATCTCCTTGCAGTCCAAGGGACTCTCAAGAGTCTTCTCCAACTAACTACTAAATGAAAAACTATTTCCCTTAGAGGAAGGGAGAGGTGGTGATGGATATTATAGTTCATGGAACATATTCAGTCATCAGAGTTAGTGACTGTTTTTTTAAATGAAAAGCAATGGTCATTCCTTCTACTCGCTTGGAGGCTTGATCTCATAATGTAGGATCATTCACATGATGGTTCTGTCTTTGAGGGTTACCAGTCACTAAATGGCACCCCACCCCAGTCCTCTTGCCTGGAAAATCCCATGGACGGAGTAGCCTGGTGGGCTGCAGTCCATGGGGTCACTGGGAGTCGGACACGACTGAGCAACTTCACTTTCACTTTTCACTTTCATGCATTGGAGAAGGAAATGGCAACCCACTCCAGTGTTCTTGCCTGGAGAATCCCAGGGACGGGGGAGCCTGGTGGGCTGCCATCTCTGGGGTCACACAGAGTCGGACACGACTAAAGTGACTTAGCAGCAGCAGCAGCAGCAGTCACTAAATATCTGTAGACATCAGAATTATAACACTTACAGGAAGAGTCAGTAACTCACAGGCAAGAGTTTAAGGTTTCACCTGTATTATGACCAGACATAGTTAGATAGAATGACCCTTTTTAGTTTGTTTATCTCAGGGTGAAATTTTGCTCTTTAGAATAAATACAATTGTAGACAGTGGTCTCCATTTCTTCCTGACTGATTTTGGTGTGGGATGTCCAAGCAGGGTATTATGGTAAATTGGTCAGTTTCCTTCCTACCTGGGACCATAATTAAAAATACGTATACTAATCCTAATTTGTTCTTTGGAACAGCTGATTTAAAGCTCTTGAATCAGCATGAAGGATCTCTTGGGATATGGTACGTACTGTATTTTCTTTCTTGGTAACGTAAAAACTTTGCTAATAACCAGTTTTTCAGCGATGCAATAGAAATCACAGAAGACTCATAGAACATTTGATGAACAGCAATATTAGCAGACACTTAAAGAGAAATCTGAATTCTGGTCAGATTTCATGGTTATTGGTCATTTTACAAACACACATGGGGGAACCAGGTTTATTCTAATTGAGTTGTCTTAGAAGCTGAGGGCAGCTGGTGGAATTTTTAAAGTGTCAATGAAAAAATGGCCTTGTCAGTCAAGTGGCGTTTTCCTTTCCCCATTTGGGAGGTGTGGTAGAGATGAAGAAAAAGGATATCACCTGCTCAAGCTGGCATTTCCTGAAAGGAGAAAAAAATTACTGCTTCTGTTTAGCTCATAACCAGTTGGAGGATGAGTCAGCGAGAGACAGAAAAAGTCTTTGAGGTGAGCAATCATCTTTTGGAGCTGGACTGAGGCTGTCAGAGTGGAGAACAGACAGGCCTCATGTCTACCCTCGAGGGACAGGGACCCTCAACAGTCATTTGCTCTGTTTCAGGGTGTAAAATTGTGAATTACATATGAAAGTAACATTTGGGATGCTCAAATGCAGTATAGAAATGAGAACAGAGATTTTCATGGGACTACTGAGACTGCAGACTTAATAAATGACCCCATAGAGTTTTCCAGGAGGTGCAGTGGTAAAGAAACTACTTGCCAAGGCAGGAGACACAAGAGATGTGAGTTTGATCCCTAGATTGGGAAGATTCCCCCAGCGGAAGGCATGGCAACCCATTCTAGTATTCTTGCCTGGAAAACTCCATGGACAGAGGAGCCTGGTGGGCTATAGTCCACGGGGTCGCAAAGAGTTAGACATGACTGTGTGTGTTGGAGGCTATCCATGGAGATGGATCTAGAGTGGATGTGCCCTCTGCCTGCCCTGGAAAATTGCTAAAGTCTCAAGGCAGGCATTCTCTTTGGAGTAGTCTAACACTGAGCGTAGGTGAAGACATCAGCATAGATGTCCTGAAAAGTAGGTAGAGATTCCAGCTCTTTCAGAAGCACACGTGCTGGCACGTAGCTATTAAATGTGGGATGCTGTGTTGGATGTTTCCAGAGGCAGGTCCCAGGGTACCATTTCCTCTGTCTTCCCTCTCCCTCCCACTGGGTCTTCTCTAGTGGAGACTAACCTCATTTGGAGAAGGCAAAGAAATCCCTGTACCAAAACTGGACCTTCAATATCAGGGAATTAAAAAATTTCAGGAAATTCCTTGAACTACTGATGAGAATTGACAAACAAGGAGAGATACCTAGGAGGTTTCTCAGTAAGGTGATCAATCACCATGTTGATGTAGCATGTTCAGTTTAACTGAAACTTTAAAATTGCATTTACTGCTGCTCTGAGGATAAGAATGTGCTGAGGAACCTCTGCTTCCAAGCATGTGGAATGCTGGTAAGGATGGGGTCTGGGAGGAAGCTCTTTTCTCTATATCTTTCATGAAGAGAAGGACTGTTCTGTTTTTGTTAACTATATTCCCAGCACCTGTACAGCACATAGGAGGGCTTAGTAAAAATATGATGATTAAGTGACTAAGTTCTTAATCTTGGAGCATTATTGGAGCCCCACTGATTAAGTTTTAATGAGTATGGATCATCTGTGGATTATGTCCAGATGCAGACAGATTCTGATTAGGCAGGTCCTATTTAGGAGTGGGGCCTAGGGCTCTGCCTTTGCTGTATGGATCCTGTTCATTCTGAGCTGTGTATTAAGTGCCCAGGGTATGAGAGAATGGTGCTCTTTCCTAGGTGCTGGTTATGTTCTAGGCATGCCATTTACGAGGATTATACGTTATTTCAGAGAAGGCAATGGCAACCCACTCCAGTACTCTTGCCTGGGAAATCCCATGGACAGAGGAGCCTGGTAGGCCACAGTCCATGGGGTCACGAAGAGTTGGACACGACTGAGCGATTTCACTTTCACTTTTCACTTTCATGCATTGGAGAAGGAAATGGCAACCCACTCCAGTGTTCTTGCCTGGAGAATCCCAGGGACGGGAGCCTAGTGGGCTGCCGTCTATGGGGTCACACAGAGTCAGACGCAACTGACATGACTTAGCAGTAGCAGCAGCATACATTATTTCACACAATCATCACAAAGACTTGTTATGTAGTTACAGTGTCTCTGTTTCCAGGTCTGGAAAGGAGAGTTTGAAAATGTTCAGGGAATTTCCAACAGTCCCCAAAATAACAAATGACAGAGCTAGAGATTACTGTGGAAATGGGAAAGTCTCTAGTGAAAGCTGGCATTATTATATTTTTAAAAACTTTATCTACATTCAGGGTTGGTGATGATCAAAGATTGCTTAGTGGTACATTTGTTTTCACCAGGAATTCATTAATGAGGCTTTAACTCTGCATTTTAATGAGAGGTTATTTATCAAAATGTCTCTCCCCATGAGGGAAATATGTATCACCTAGGCAGGAAATCTAGTTAAGAGAGATCAGTCTTGTTGAAAAGATGTTCAGAATTGAAGTACTAGAGTCTACAATGCAAAATGTGTCAGCTAATGCAATATTTGATAATTCATGATGGCCATCTGCTTCATCCCAGATGCTTGGGCTGGGGGAGCTGGGGGTGGGGAGATAGAGATGATAAACTCCTTATGAGAAATTGTCCATCCTTTGCACACACTGCAAAGCTTTTCTTTAGCATCATCTCAGCTGGCAGTCAAACAACAGAGGCTTTTGTCTTGTATAACAATTACTTAGAAATGAAAATGGGACTGGAAGGATTAAAGTCAATAGATAATAATTTTTCGGAGTCAAGATATAAAGGATAAATCCAGTGATCATGCTTGCTTGTGACCACTCATCAGCGACCCCAGTGTTTGGAGAGAATGCTAGAAAAGCAGCAGCAAGGTTCTTTCCAGAAAGCTGGGATACGGTTCGTCCATTTTGCCATAGGCATCTGAAGTCCCTCCCTTTGAGACTCTGATTTGTTTCATCATGTGA
Organism: Oreotragus oreotragus; assembly: GCA_006410675.1. Taxonomy (NCBI): domain Eukaryota; kingdom Metazoa; phylum Chordata; class Mammalia; order Artiodactyla; family Bovidae; genus Oreotragus; species Oreotragus oreotragus. The sequence continues at coordinate 323,374 of SJYX01005434.1, forward strand.
GGGGGCTGGGAATCTGCCTTGCTTTGAGTCCTTAGAGAATCCAGTGCCCATGAGAAGAGACATGGGCTTATCCCTCAGGCCTGTCACACTCATCCTTAGCCCATTCATAAGCAGGGCATTACTAAACTGTCAAGAATAAGTAAGATGATTTCACTGGCCTGTTGGCTCCCAGCCCAGAGCTGTTTCTGACTGGTCACTGGCTCTATTGCTGCAGAGATTCTAAAATAATGGTGAAATAAGGAAGTGATGCTAAGCTTCCACCTTTCCAGAAAGAGTCTCATACTTTATTTCTTCCAGTACTCAGAGCTATTAATGTGTCAGGATGGGCAACAGTGACCCTGTCCACGCTACTGCCTCTTCGCTTGTAAACAAACACCTCGTCCAAGCAGGCTCTGAACAGTGGCTGCCGCTTTCATCTTGTGTCAATACCTAAACCAAGCAAAACTTACTTTCTTGGAAGTCAAAATCTAAGTAGAAAAGGTCGAAGTTCGTAAATTTCTGGCTGGCTGCAATTTTTTTCAGCGTTTTGGAGAGTTGTTCTGCTCTCTGAATACAAAGGAAACAGGGAGAACTTCATGAAACCTAGAGTTGGGCTTTAGGGAGATAATTCAGGCAGAACAAAGAAATCAATAGTTCCCACTCCCACCCCCACTGCAAGTCATCAGCAGAGAGCAGCTCTGCATATTAAATTCTGTTCATGCACAAATGGCCAATGAGCGAATGTACAAAACTGTTAAAATTCATTAGGAACCAAATCAGTGCAAATTAAAGTAATAAGATACCATTTTCTCCCCATGGTATTGTCAAGGAAAAGATGAACAATCGTGATAATAAAGAGTATTGCCATGGGATATGTGATTGAGAATGTCAATTTGTTTAACCTTTCTAAAGAACAATTTGGTGATACGGATCAGATCTGGTGTACTCTTTGACCCAATAATTTTCTAGGAATTTATCTTAAGAAAATAGACATGCTACACAAAGACATACATTTTTATATATAAAAAGGTTCATCACAATGCTATATATCATAGTGGAAAATTAGAAACAACTCATATGTCCAACACCAAGAGATGAAATAAACCATGGTATGTTCGTGTACTCTGTATTCTAAAATGATTACAAAATTAAGATGTGGAGGAATAATTACGAACATTAGAAGGTATAAAACAATGCATGTGTTCTGATACTATGCAGGCAAAGTCCCCAAAATAACTAGATATGAAAGTAATACTGGAAAGATATACATATTAATTTTGGGTGGTGAGATTTTGAGTGATTTTTGTTAATGTTTTTTTGTATTGTTTTACATTCCAAAGTTTTTAAAAATTGAAACATATTTCCCTTGTAAAAACTTTTAAATAAATTCCTTACAAAGAGATTATTTACCATCTGTGAAAGAAATGTGGGAACCTTTTTCAGAGAAGAAAGGAAGGCTCTGGGGCATCTGGTCCTCCCTTGCCTTGGGAGACTTCCAGCTCTGTGTATACCTAACCTTGCTCACTTCTCTGACTCTACAAATATGTCTAGGACAAGCTTTCACAGACACCTCTCTGTGTGTGTACATGCATAATGTGCATCCAAGAGAGAGGCACACAAAGAGAAACTGGCAAGATGACAGGCTCAGTGAGGCAGAGTGGGGGGACAGGGCACCCCACATTCTCTTGGCTTCTCAAGCATCCAAGAGTTTGAATTTGTTTTTTTAATTCACCAGCTTAGAGGCCATTGCCATGCCAAAACCCCAAGCCCAGTGAAAGTCCTTCAGCAAACACAGGGAGACAATGCTCAAAGGTGGGATTAAAGGACCCACGACAGCCCTACCTCTGAAGTGAGAGTCCGCAGTGTCTTGTTGGAAGACATCCAGCCGTGGCAGGGGCTGACCTGAGAGCAGGAAAACACTTTGAATACAAAAGAATGGTGCGGGTCCTGGGAACATGCCCTTGGAAGAAGTCAGCGTGAGCTCACCTGGAGACAGTTCAGGAAGGAGTAGAAATGCGCGTAGGTCACGTCCTTGTTGAGCTGGCCTGGAAAACAGAGGGATCTGGCCTGTGGCATGCACTCAGAGATACAGCAGCCAGCTAGGGACCCTGACGAGTGATCCTGCCTCCCTTAAAGAAGGCTGGTGTCCCCAGGGATCTTCCCGGGTTTTGCACTTGGTATTGCTCTTGAGGAAGCCTAGGATTTCCTTCTTTCTGAGCTCCCTAGACTTTGAGACCCAGAGATGGGGAGAAGCCCTAAGGAGTTCACTCCCATCTTGAGCTCTTGTCATGGGCTGGGGCAGGACTCCAGGGAGAGGGATACAGGGCACCATATGGACCAGAACACCACTAACGAAGGGCTTGGCAGAGCAGTGGGTTTCTCCTGGCAGTGGTATCAAACATGGGGCCCAGGGAGCATGCAGGGTGTAGCTGACCAAATCCTCCTTTTGTGTTTATGAAACACTGAAGTCTGACCCAATTAAATAAATAAATATTCCAGTTATGATAGGGCAATCGAGTGTCTGACGGTCTGATCGTGCTCTGTTTTATAGTTTGGTGAACTGAAGGTTTCCAGACGTGCTTGGGCAGCCACTGAATGGGAGCAGCTCATATGTTATACCCCTATAAATAAATAAATATTCCAATTATGATAGGGCAATCGAGTGTCTGACGGTCTGATCGTGCTCTGTTTTATAGTTTGGTGAACTGAAGGTTTCCAGACGTGCTTGGGCAGCCACTGAATGGGAGCAGCTCATATGTTATACCCCTTCCTGGCCCGCCAGTTCCCTTACCTGAGACCTCATTAATAGATAGGCTCTATTTTTGGTGCTTTAGGTGCAAGTTAAAGAAGTACATAAGCATAAAGTGATAAGCACCAAATGCAAGCTCATGCAGAGTCTTTCCAAATATCAACTCTAGACCTAGAATCTGGGGGCATAATTTATTTTCTCTTCACACCTCCCACCCCTGGCCCTTCCACCATATCCCCCGCTCCCCACCTGCTCCCCCCCTACTTCACCCCAGAGGCAATTCAACTTTCATGCTGCAGCTGGGACACAAAATCCAGGCTCTCCCTCATTTCAGGGGTGAATGACTGATGTCTTATCCATTAACACTTCTCTCACGCCCGAAAAAATAAAGGAAAATAATAGGGCCTATCTCGGAGCGAAGAGAAAGATTGAAGGTGATAGAACACAGTCTTATTTTTCACTTATACCTCAGATCAGTTAGACTGAAAGATAGATTCAATTTTCTTGTCGTAGAGGAAAAATATATTACGTCTCTGTGTGGGTGAGTGAATCCCAGGACTGGAAAACCGCAGGCTTATTATCGCCATTAAAGTCACAGTGACATGTGGAGCCTTCTCTGTGCTCCAAAAGTGTCTGCATTTTCACATTTTAGATGAATCCCAAGCTACTGGCTCTTGTCTTCACTTTCACTTTATAGACTCCCCACGGAGCTCTCAGCCCCCATCTTTCTCCAAGGTCCTGCTCTCCGTCACTGAGTCTCCTTTCCTCTGTGTGTGCGCATGTACTTTTGCAATTTGCCTCCTTTCTGTGTGTGTCCCTGCCTGTCTCAGCCTAGCCCAGCTGCAAGGACTGACACCTCCAACCTGCATCTCCACCCTCAACTCTCCACTGCCGGGAGGCCTTGGCTCTTGCTGACCCAGCCCCTGAGTGCCAGCCTTCCCTCTGCAGTCTTGTTCCTTTGTTGGCACTGGGGCCATGTAACAAACCTTAGAGAGCTTGGCTGGGGCCCTGACAACCTGCTTGGCCCTGATTCTCACCTGGTGGCCTCTCTCTCTCTTTCCCCTGTCTGGTGGCTGAAGTCTCTTCAACCTGCCAGAAGTGGCACCTCATGCCTGACCATAAGAGACATTTCTGCACCCTCTTCTTCCTCATCTGAAAGACTGGACTTCACTGATATCCACAGGGACTGGAGTTTATCCTGCTCCTGGGTGCTGGAGAAGTCATCTGCTGTCTCCCCTCTGGGGGCTAAGCTGCTCCATAGCCTTGCTGCATCCCAGCTTACTCCCCTCTTCCTACTATGCTACTGCTGAGGTCCCAGCACACGTTAGGATTAGACCACAAGGCATATCCTCCTCTGGATCATCTCCCAGTCCCTGTTCCTTCCCCTCTATCTCCTGGGTATTCTGGTTCTGTCTCTAATCAGATCAGGTTGATGGAGAGGAAGTTCTCAGGTGACTAGGTAGGTCTGTGGACGGGATAAGGGCACATTAACTGTAGTTAGAAGATAAATGGGAGAGATGTAATAGGTTGGTTTCCCCTCTCTCTGGTATTTCTGCCTATTAAAGGTTAGGGTGTCTGGGTCTGGTCATATGAAAGGCTGACTGAGAGTGCTTGTGATGGGCTTACGGTTGAAAGATGGGGAAGAAGGAAAATGGTTCTTATGCTTTTTTCCACTGATTGAAACTGTCAGTTTGTTATTCACTCTTTCTTTTTATGTATTATTTTTATCCCTGTTACTTTAATGGTATTTTTCCATATCAAGGAGCCCTGGTATAAAGACTGATCCTACCTAAACATCATACCTACATGCAAAGAGGTTCTCTACAACTCCTTGTAGAAAGTAAATCTGATGAAGAAAAGTGGTCATGAATACCCAGGACAGGGACAAGAGGGCTGTCCCACAATAGTGGAACAATCTCTGTGTGTATGTGTGTGTGTGTGTGTGTGTAAGGGCTGGGAGCCCATGGGTTGGCCCAGTGGATACCCTATACTCCCTTTTAAGATCAAAGGGTATCTTCTACCCCAGCTGCTATAGTAGCAGCTCATGTCTCAGTCATGTGTAAGTTCTTTATGGTAGTTTTTGGAGTGTATTTAATGTTGGGACCATAACTGAAATTTTGGTACTAATAAATAAAAATAAAAGTTGGTACTAATAAAGGCCTAGTACCAACAAAGATCAGGCACACCTTCATGAAGTACCATCTAAGTGTGTTAAAACTTTGTACAACATTAATTTAAACAGAGACGAAGCTAGTAAGAAAATGGAAGGGGGGTATTTTAAAATGCACTAGGTTTCAGTTTAAGAATAACTGAGGCAAAATGAAGTTATCGCCAATGTTTTATGGCAGAGGCCCCTTCAACAAAGGCTGTATGGCAGACTTACTTGAAGCCAGCACTCCCAGACTTCTGGACCACAGTCTAACCCTCTGGGTAGCTCCCAGAATGCTTGTACAAGTGTCGCTGGCCCCAGGGTAATTTTACTGTCAGGATCTGTATAGTCTTTTTCCCAGTGTAGTTGTCCTTTCCCTCTCCTTAGAGGACAAGAACTTCACCTTAGTTTCATCTTTAGATAATTGATATCTCAGACATATTAACAGAAAGATTGCCTTCCTCATAGGCTGTGCCTGAGAGGACACATTCCTGGTCAAGTATAAACTTTCTCAAAAGATCTATGCAAGTACAGTCCTAATGTGTGAGACCTACTTTCTCACCAGTAATTCTAATTGCTAGTAGAGACTGTGGGGCTGCCACAGCCCTTGGCAGCCAGGCAGTTACTGGGTGGTGATTCACAAACAAGGCTAAGAGGAATGATGCTAAGCAGGGTGTCCTAGCTCCTCCTTCCCTGGTGGGAGTTAGCTAGACACCCATTCTTGTTCTGGGCCTCCACTGGCTGCTGATCTGATGCTGTGGCATGTAACCTCTTTCCTGAATAGATGGGCTGAATTCCCACTTGTACTATTGAGGCAGCAGAGAATGTAATCACTGACCTAGGGCTTCTTCCCCAATCCCGTTTGTTCCCTGGCCTCTTTCTTAATCCTTAAGGGGCGGCTAAAGTCAAATCTACAGATTATCATCATCATCATGTTTCTTGGCTCAAAGGCAGAAATAAATGGAAACCCCCTCTTAATTTCTTGTACAACCCTGAGTCTGGGAACCAGACTCAGGTGTTTGGCTATTGATTAAGATGAGATTCACCCTAACCTGGGCAGAGCAACCAAGCCTTGAGACTGACCCAGCATTAACCTGGTTCACTGCTGGTTCCTGTCTTATGGGAACGAAGATCCAAAGATTGGAGGTGGAACAGAAACAGAATGGAGACTATGCGAAGGCAGCAGCCCCGTACTCAACCATGTCGTCTTATGTGAGTTAGGAGCCTGCCAGAGTAGGAATGAGGATGCTGGGTAAATCCCACCTCCTTCCCCAATCTGCCTAGGAAGGACCGTGATGCTTCTTGAGGAATTCAACATTTATTTCCCATAGCAACCAGACAGCAGGGATAATTTAAGATATGAATAATAACTGAAAAACATTAGAAATTTTAGGTGATTCCAACTTTCTCCCTAATTGGATCCCTCTCCCCCGCCCCAATGCACCAAACTAGGGTTGTTTATATAGAACACACTTGTTCCACTTTTTGCTTTTGTGCTGTGAAATGCTAGTCTAGATCAGCGGCTGGAGGGAGGCTGTTTGAGGATAAGACAAAGCCTGCTGCTGCTGCTAAGTCGCTTCAGTTGTGTCCAACTCTGTGCGACCCCATAGACGGCAGCCCGCCAGGCTCCCCTGTCCCTGGGATTCTCCAGGCAAGAACACTGGAGTGGGTTGCCATTTCCTTCTCCAATGCATGAAAGTGAAAAATGAAAGTGAAGTTGCTCAGTTGTAGCCAACTCTTCCTGACCCCATGGACTGCAGCCTACCAGGCTCCTCCGTCCATGGGATTTTCCAGGCAAGAGTACTGGAGTGGGGTGCCATTGCCTTCTCAAGACAAAGCCTAGAGCTGGGTTTCTCAGCTTTGGTACTGTTGACATTCTTGGTTGTGGATAGGCTGTCCTGTGCATTGTAGGATGTTTAGGAACATCCTTGGATTCTAACCCTTGGATGCCAGTAGCACCCTGTATCTCCAGGTGTGATATGATAATGGGTGGGGTTGGGTGGGTAGTCCCTGGATGAGAACCACTGGCTGAGAGAATCCTCCAAGTGATTGAGTTCCTGATCAATCACCTTTTTCCTTTCCTTGCTCTCTTCCAGATTACGTGGAGTCATTTTTAAATACTATGGTTGAGTCAAGGGAATTGCATGACATATCTGAAAAAACCTATGGATGGAGTCTAACTGCAGTTCATGGAAAGGGAATAGGATTTGAAGTCAGAAAACCCAAAGTCAAGTCCCTACTGGTGTGATGGAGTAAATTGGGAGCACATTTCCCCTGCCTCCAAGTTCCCTTCCCTAAGCATTTTTTAGCATGGGTGAAATCTAGGAATTTGAAAACATCTGTTGTGCCATGCTTAGTCACTCAGTCATGTTTGACTCTTTGCAACCCAATGGACTGTAGCCCACCAGGCTCCTCTCTCCGTGGGGATTCTCCAGGTAAGACTACTGGAGTGGGTTGCCATGCCCTCCTCCAGGGGATCTTCAGAATCCAGGGATTAAACCCAGGTCTCCTGCATTGCAGGCGAATTCTTTACCATCTGTGCCACCAGGGAATCTGAAAACATCTGTTAGGGGAACTGAAATTTTCATCCCCAATGGCTCAAAGAGATATTCTCAGCCCAAGTGGTTGTCCTTTATATGTCCAAGGCAGCCCAGAATGGAGTAAAGTTCACTGAGTAATCACACAATCATTTCTTAAGGGTGTGGTCGAAGCCATGTGAACAGGTGGAACATGCTTTACTTATGAGAGGCTAAATCTTAGACAATAATAACATTCATAGTACATTTCATAACTGAAGAAGAAAATAACTTTAGTCCATTGGTAGGGAGTGTGGTGTGTGGATATCTCTTATCGTCCCCCAGTAAGGGGAACTCAGTGAAGGGAGCAGAGCCCTTTGAGAGCTGGTTAAAGGGTCCCTGCTCTTTTCTTGTGTGGGGAGGGGTGGAACTTGCTGAGGGAGGTGGTACAGAGGTTGGATTAAACAGGAGCTGCAGGAAGAGGCCACGAGAGGACTGAAAAGACACAGGGATGTTACGGATGCAAGGGAAGCTCTCTCCTCCACCCACTATGGAGAACACAAAGGAAGGAGTTTCGGGTCACCCCTCTCTGAATTGCTCATCTGACTCACAAGAAAAAGAAACTGCTTGCACCTCCAGGGTTGGTCTACGGGGGCAGACCTGGCAATACCAGGGAAGGGACAGTCTCTTTCCATGAGAGACTGGCACAGGAGCTGTAGATATGGGGCTGAGATGATGGTCCTCAGGCCTCTCCTTGGAGAAGGCAATGGCACCCCTCTCCAGCACTCTTGCCTGAAAAATCCCATGGACGGAGGAGCCTGGTGGGCTGACGTCCATGGGGTCGCTAAGAGTCGGACACGACTGAATGACTTCACTTTCACTTTTCACTTTCACGCATTGGAGAAGGAAATGGCAACCCACTCCAGTGTTCTTGCCTGGAGAATCCCAGGGACGGGAGAGCCTGGTGGGCTGCCATCTCTGGGGTCGCACAGAGTCGGACATGACTGAAACGACTTAGCAGCAGCAGCAGCAGGCCTCTCCTTGTAGATGCCTCTCTGAGAGGCCTGAGGCCAGCGCTTCCCATCTGCCCTTTGTTTAATTTTCTCTAGTAACACTCAGCCTTTTCTGACTTTTGGAATCTTTTTCCCACTGTAACCTAAGCCTGTGCTGGCTGAGATTTTTGACTAAAATGTTCACTTATGGTTACACAGTGTCTTGAACAGACAGCAGGCCTCTCCTTGTAGATGCCTCTCTGAGAGGCCTGAGGCCAGCGCTTCCCATCTGCCCTTTGTTTAATTTTCTCTAGTAACACTCAGCCTTTTCTGACTTTTGGAATCTTTTTCCCACTGTAACCTAAGCCTGTGCTGGCTGAGATTTTTGACTAAAATGTTCACTTATGGTTACACAGTGTCTTGAACAGCACATGGCATACAATGAGTTTTTTTTTTTTAAAGGACATTCTTCCCTGAAACAAAGAAAAAGAACCCTGCTACACCCAGGTTACATATACAAAAAGCTGTGCAACATTTGGCAACCTATCTGAGCCTTAGTTTTTTTTCATCAATCAAGTGGAATTAATAGAAACATTTATTTTACAGAATTGTTTTAAGGATCAGTAATGGCAGCTCTTCCCAAGGTGAATTACTACTACTTTCACAATCTTTGTAAAGCATCTGGAATGCTACACACGCTATTAGAAATTTCCTGGAACTTGAAAGCAGTTCAGGACCAAGGACTCCAAGAATGTAGAAGCAGGGACCAAAGCTTCTGGAAGACTGTGTTCTATAGAACTCCCAACTGGTCACTAGAGTGCACAGAAAGTGAAAGTGAAAGTCACTCAGTTGTGTCTGACAGTCCATGGAGTTCTCCAGGCCAGAATACTGGAGTGGGTAGCCTCTCCCTTCTCCAGGGGATCTTCCCAACCCAGGGATTGAACCCAGGTCTCCCACATTGCAGGCAGATTCTTTACCAGCTGACCCATCAGAGAATCCCAAGAACACTGGAATGGGTAGCCTATCCCTTCTCCAGCAGATCTTCCTGACCCAGGAATTGAACCAGGGTCTCCTGCATTGCAGGTGAATTCTTTGTCAGCTGAAGCTACCAGGGAAGATTCAGGGTGCACAGAATCCATTAGAATTCTGGCCACCAGGGGGCACTCACCACTGAGGTCTGGAGAGATCCTTCCCTTGGACTTGTTTGTCCCCTTTCTGTCTCTTGTTCGGACTTCGTTGGTGTTCTGTATCTCACCTTCAGCGAAGGAGTTTCCTTATTTAAACTCGTACCTTTCAGTTTGTCCAAATTCTTTACTAACTGTGTCTGCCCTGTCTGACTTTGATATGGTTCTGGCCACCTCTGGATACTGACCTTTAGATCCTGTACCTGGGTACTCTCTCCTTGATTTGTTCTGGTGACATTTTAGGTGTATTCTTATATAATTGAGCTACATATATTTGAACTATGAATACACTGACATTGTTAAAGAGTAAAAGAATCTCTGATACCAAGAGGATGATATCTGTCATGCAAATGATCCCAGAGAAATCTTCCATCTGGTAAGCCATATAAAATAACATGACTGCCATTTGGCAGGTGGGAATCTAGATACTGCAGAGTCTGCATGACCTTGGAGTACAATTTCTCAGGAGTGGTCATTTCTGGGAGAGGATCAATATGCCTGTTGGCAAAAGAAACAGAAAATATCTTAGTAGGTAATAATGATAAATGCATGCAAATACACTTTCCTGCCCCTGACATACACACTCTCTCACACACACACTGATTATTTATTTGCAGAATATTTCTGACTTTGGGACTCCCTTGTGATTAGGAGGGCCACTGACAGGTCTGGCCTACGAGTTGTGAGCAGAAATGACACTTGTCATGTTTGGTTGTATGAGAGCCTCTAGAATGCCCTTTCTCTTTGCCATGGGCCTGAACAATGTTCTAGAAGGCAGCTGCTCCACCAATGAGTACTGGAACAGAGCTCCATGGTGATCCCTTCTGGACAGTAGTGTGAGTAAATATTTATTGTGTTATGCTATTAAGATTTTAGGGGCTGTTTGTTCCTGCAGTATAACGTCTCTGATCCTGACTATTGCACACAGTTAATGGAATCAAAGAAGCCTGGTACTGCTTATTATTTTTTGGCGCTTTGAGATCTGCAACTTGGCCTTTAAAATTTTTCATATGTGTCATAGTCAGGGAAACAGACTTTCACTGCAAAATGAAGTGACATTATGTGTGCACACTACATCTTTCCTTTCTGCACTAAATGTGAACTTTCATGAATTTCCTGATCGACTGCTAGTCCAGGCTGCACCCCTGCAACAATATCTGTCAGCAGACAATTCCGGTTTTCATCACTGCCTTTCTCTATGTGGTAGTGCTTGTGCTCTATAGAGGAAATTTAAAATTTTGTTCTTATCTTTTTGTTCCATAAAAGTTAGTGAAAACAGAAAATGAAAGTTCTGAAAGTAGTTATAAGAGCATGGTCCTAACATCAAAGAATTTAAGACAAAGATGTAAATCATAAGTGAATTAAAAGTAGCAAATCTTTAGCTTCAATCAGACATTTATTGAATTTAAGCTGGTTGATTTATTTTTATTTGCCTTGGAAAAGAGCAAAGAACAAAGATAAGAACAAATACTAGAAATAAATCTTTGAAAATTTCATTTAAATCTCCCTTCTTTTCTTTATCTCTTTTTTCTTGTTATGTTTAAAAGGCAAGGTACAAATAGGGATTATAGAACATTTTTTGGATTTAATATATAAGCCTACTATTGTTCATTTTTTGCACAACTGATTTTTGTACAAGCCCTAAGTATACATCAGATTTGACTTAAGATACTAACCTGCATTAACCTGGGAGAGAATATAGAATTTTCTGATTTTCGTCTACTCTTAGGCTGTAAACTGCCTGTTGTTAATCTAAATGTAATCATGTTCTCTAAATTCTTAAAATGTCAGATTTACCTAATGATCCTCTCTATGGATTGAATAGCATCTCTCAGACTGTGACTTTATTTGAAAATAGGGTCTCTGCAGATATAATCAACTGAGAGGAGATCATACTGGATAAGGATGAGCCGGATTAGGATGAGCCTTAAATACAATCATTAGGGTCTTTTTAAGAAGAGGAGAGACACACATGCAGGGAAGAAGGCCATATGATGCTGGAAGTGGAGACTGGAGTGATGCTGCCACAAGCCAAGGAATGTGGAGGATTGCAGGGGGCCACCAGAAGGATGAAAAGACAAAGAAGGATTTTCCACAGACACTTCAAAAGGAGCCTGGCCCTTCCCACACCTTGATTTTGGACTTTTAGCCTCCAGCCCTGTGAGAGAGTGCTTCCTTTGTTTGAAGTTACCCAGGTTGAGGTATTTTATCACTGCCACCCTAGGGCGTTGAATGCAGATTCTAAGCCAGAAAAAGTAAGTTCATGACTCACAGGTTGGACCAGACATAAGAGACATGGGAAGAGGGGATAGAAAGAAGTCCCGGAAGGGAGGAGGAAGGGGGGTTTAGGATGGGGAACACGTGTATACCTGTGGTGGATTCATGTTGATGTATGGCAAAACCAATACAATATTGTAAAGTAATTAACCTTCAGTTAAAATAAATAAATTTATATTAAAAAAAGAAAAACTAAAAAAAAAAAAAAAAGAAGTCCCTGAGGTATTGTCATTTTTATGGGACCTGCTCCTAAATGGATATCGGTGTTGTCATTTTGGAAGGAATTTTTCAAAATGTATCAAAATTTGAAATTGGCTTAACTGTTAACCTTGGTTGACATTTCTCTTTTGGGAAATTGTCCTTTAATAACATTTTCACAAATGTGCAAAAATGTACATACAAATATTGCAGCATTTCTTGGAATAGAATAAAATTGGAATAAACTAAAAAGTCTGGCTACCTAAATTACAGTACACTCATGCAGCCATTCAAAGGAACGAAGTAACTAGATAAAGGTGATGGTTGCACAACATTCTGAATGTACTCAATGCTACTGAATCATTCACTTTAAAATGGTTACTTTTACAAATGTGAATTTCATCGCAATAAAACAAATTTTTTTAAAAGAATAATCTAAATGTATTAACATGGGAAAGACTGCTGAAAAGTATTGTTGATCAAAAAGAACAAATTGCAGAGCACTGAGCATAATAATTTCATTTCAGTGAATATTAATCGGCCTGTAAGTTAGAATTTAAATAGAAAAAAAAATCTGGATGCAAATACAGGAAGCTGTCTCTATTGGTTAGCTCAGAGCAGGCTTGTGGGGGATGGTATGGAGTGACTCTGGCGTAACTCTCCTTTCCTAAACCCTGTATTATTTGAACTTCTTACAACAGATGTTATTTTGTGATCAAAGAAACGATCCAAATGAAAGGGGTCTTCATATTATTTTATTCTTTCTAAAATAAGAAATAAAACTAAGTTTTAATGGGAGAGGCAGAAGACATTGTCATCCTATGTCATTTCCGCGCTATCTCACTTAGCCAAATAAAACTTTCGCACTGTTGCTATCCCAAGGGTGGCAGACTGACCATGCATGTGAGGGTCACGTGGGCCAGTCTGTGACAAGCATCATGTCCCCGTCCAGAGGAAAAGGTGGAGCAAGTCTGATGTTTGGGCCGTTTGTTGTGGTTGGTGTATATGCTTCTACACTAGGTAATGAGTTCCTTGGACTTTGTGATAAAGAGATAGGAGGAAAGGGAAAAAGATGCCCATTTTACAAAACCCCAGCATGTAGAATAAAATTCTATATTTACGGGTTTTATTACTTTGGGAAAAATTATATGGTTTTAAGAACAAAAAGGCTCTGTAACCTACAAAAAAAAAGTACTCCCAAGGATTTGAGAATAGGCTGCCTACCTGCTAGGGGTAAAAGGCTGGTAAGGCTTGATTTGCAGATGTCCAACAGCGCTAGGAGGACCCCAGTGTGTGGAGGGGGTTTGGGCTGCCCTGTGGGCTTGCTCAGACCAGGAGAATCCACCCAGAGTAACCAGGTTTTACCTTCTTTGTGTGTTTGGAGTGCAACAGCAGGGGTGAAACAAAGCAGGTTGGGGTCTGTGTCCTGTCTTCTGGCAATGGTAAAGCTAGCATGCACACCTATTAACTTTTGCCTTGGCAGCTCAGGTTTTGTTTTTTCTGCTGATACAACAGCAGTCTGGCACGGAGCAGTTATGCTGAGCTAAGCCTCTCCTACCACCTAAAAGCGAGACGAGTTAAGAGGGAGTTTGAAAGTCTCCCAAACTCCCTCTTTAATGATTCTTTTTTGGTCAGAGATACAACCCTGATGATAAAGAATCTCAGCTAATTTGTATTATGAAAGGGCACCTCGCAAAATAAGCAAGCTTAACCAAAATGGCTTGAAGTCAGAATAGAAGCCACGATGCTTCTGGAGAAGCATCATGAGACTGCTGGAACAGTCTCCAGTCATCTTTGCTACATCACGAACACCTAGATAATTTACATGTGTGCATTGCTAGGTATACCCTGCCGTGAGCATAGCAAGCTCAGGCGAGTTCAGAAGGGTCTGAGTGGCAGATGGTGGGTCGCCTCTTCTGAGCGCCATACAAGGTCCCTATGACTCTGTATCTGAAAAATTCTCAATGCCATTTTTATCTGTGTACTCTTTCTCCCCTGGTGATTTTTGAGGGGACTTAGTACTAACATGTTAGTGATCAAAGAGTTCCAGTGGTTTGGGAAACACCTCCCAGGCCTCGTGGGAGTCACTTTAGCCGAGTCACTTTAGTCTCAGCGAAGTCACTTTAGCCGAGTCTCACTCTTTGCCACCCTATGGTCTGTAGCCCGCCAAACTCCTCTGTCCATGGGATTCTCCCGGCAAGAATACTGGAGTGGGTTGCTATGCTCTTCTCCAGGGGATCGTCCCAACCCAGGGATCAAACTCGCATCTCAGGTCTCCTACATTGGCAGGCGGATTCTTTACCACTAGCGCCACCTGTTGTCAAAGGCTGACTGGGCTGAGCTGAAACTTTAAAACCCTCTTCCCCAGGATGCTCTGGAGCCCATGTCAGATTCATTTTGCCATCCTGAGTTTGCCTGCCACCGCGGTGCCTTCATCCTTCCCCACCCACTGGGGAGCTCACACCAGTCACTCGTGGAGAGGTGAGGGGTTGCCGGGACAGAGCTTAGGGGAGAAATATGAAAACCAGATTGAGAGACACGACGGTCATGCCAAGAAAATAATGAAAGAGAAAATGGTGCCCAGCACATGCTCTCACACGTCAGGACCACAGGGGCGGGCTTGGAACAGACGATGAGCCTTGCCTCTGGGGTGGCTCAGATTCTGACCTCATCCTAATGAATTGTGCCCGATCATGCAAAATAAGCCTTGTGACTCGGGTGCAGGGCCAGCCACCATCATTTCATTAGCCTGGCAGGTGTTTCAGCCAGATTGCACCTGGTTGGTGGCAGGTGTGCCCCTTCTCGAGGAAGAAGGCAAACAGACTCTGCAGATAACATTGCCCAGAATCAGAGCAAGAGCCCAGAGACTTGTTGTGGTTGAGTGTTCAGATTTCACCCACAGCTAGCTTTTGTGCTTTTGAAACATCCAGGTAAGAAAGGGCTTCCCAGGTGCTAGTGGTAAAGAATCTACCTGCCAATACAGGGGATGCCAGGGACACAGTTTCAGTCCCTGGGTCAGGAAAATCCCCTGGAGTAGGGAATGGCAACCTGCTCCAGTATTCTTGCCTGGGAAATTGAGGCAGCCCTTTTCTCCAGGCCCGCCAGTTGTAACCACATTATTGACTTCCCACCCAAACTCTTTGAAGAGGCCTCTTGACATAGATGGGGAATGGGGTGGGGACTCACTGGGCCCACATTACCTGATGCATAGAGGTCCTGGGGCCCTTAAAAGAGTATGTGGTCTGGAACATCCTGGCTGGTTGAGAAACTCCTTGGCCACCCCACTTCCACTGAGGAGGCTGGGAGAGAAAATTCCTCTGAGCAGGAGTTCTTTCCCTTCCCTTCTCTATTGGTTTTTCTACCCTTGATTGGAAGGAATGGATTGTTTTCCGCCAGCTGAACTCCATGGAGTCTGTTATCTATCAGCACCGTGGCTGCTTCCTCTTACTGCAGTGTTGACCAGCTGTCCTGGATGACATCTGAAACAATGGCACTGCAGAAAAATGCTTGGGAGCTGGAGACAGAGATGACCTCTGTAGGGTGGCCTTGGCTCTCTCCATCAGGTAAAAGATATTTGGTTTATAATTTCTAGGTCCACTCTAAAAAATGGAACTAAATCCATTTCTGTGGCTAGTGTTATGTGCTTATATATATATATATGTATCTCTCTCTATATATATATTTATCACATTTCCAGTAATTATGATATTCTTTTCAGGAATGTCGTGTTGGGATATTGGGGAAGGTTTGTAATCACCCTTTATGAACTGAGGCTCTTGAGGCCACTCTCATTTCTCAGTACTCCTATTGCTTCCCAAGCCTCTGCTGCTGTAGTTCACTCATACTTGCCCCATTTCCAGGAACTTTTTCTGTATCACTCACATTCTGTAGTTTTTGAAGGCAATGATAGCAAAAGCCCAAGTAAGCTGGGTTAGTTTGAGCCCAATCAAGTAGAGTTACAATGACAAAGCTAAGTTTGTCTATTTTATCTTTTTTCTCGAATTCCTGATGCTAAAAGCTATTTTCCAATCCTGACCTTCATTCATTTAACAAGTACTTATTACCTATAAGAGTTTAAAGAATAGAGAAAGAAGCAGAGAACTAGCATCGTCGTTAAAAAAAGAAGAAGAAAAAAGTAAAGCAAATATCCTAAAAGTTTTTTCAGGATGAACTTATTATGCAATTTGTTGCTGGCTTGAGCTTTTTATGAAATCACTTTGCTCATTTGGGGTAATCTCCTCCACCTTGATGTTCTGGCAGATGGGAAGTATAGTTGCCATCTGTCTTTATTTTTCTAACCCCTCCACAGGACGTTGCAAAATGGGCGCCGTGGGGACACCCCACACAGCCAACTCCATTGTTTCACCCAAATGCTTGCTGTTTATTTGCCCAGACCCCCCGGGGGGAAAAAGGCTGGCATAGGTCTCTGGCTGATGTCTACCTGCCCTTTAGCTCCTTGGAAAAGGAAGAGCAGGGCCAGGCTGGAGGGACCTCTGCGTGTGCAGCTTCTGCTGAAAACATACAGTTTCAGGGATTTGGGGCTCTTGAACTAACGTCTTTCTGCAGGTGTTTTTTTACTCAGTATAACCAGCTTATTCTCTATCCCTTCCCGGGGGATAGGATCCAGAGATCGGAGGGGCACCGGCTGATCTGACCATAGGTTTTTTCTGTTCTTTGATGGGACTGGGGGCTGAAGCTCATTGCTTTACCTTTCATAAGCTCTTTGAAGTCAGGGATGGTGGCCTCTTTGCCACTGTATCCTAGAGCCAGGCACAGAGCTTGGCACCTCATAAGTGGTCAATACATACTTTTAAAAGCATGTGCATAAAAGAAAGCAAGTGAGACAAGTATGGATTGTAGAAACAACACAGAATTTAGCCAGAGAACCTTGTTGGGCCCTCATCTTTGCTCCTCACTAACTGTGGAAGTAAGTTTCTTAATAACCTTGCTGAAACGGTTTCCTCATTTGTAAAATGGGGCAATAGCACTTGCCTCTTAGGGCTGCTGTGGGGATGAGATGATACAGAGAGGAGTGTGGCTCTTGGCTCATGGAAGGTTTTGGAGGTGTTTGCTATTTACTGGAGAGTACCAGGTGGCTCCTCACAGAGCTAACTTGGGTCCCCAGAATGTAGCCTTGGCAGACTTGGGGTTCTGGGGAGAGTGGTAAACCAGCCTAGGGGCTGCCAAGGCAGAGCACATGAATAGCTCTGGGTTGCAGCGTGGAGTCTCCTGCCCTGAATTCACTTCACTGAGTAGGTCTATACCTCCTTCACCAGAAGGGCTCTGAGGCTCTCATGGAGGTATCCATGAGGGCAAACACAATTTCATACTCTTCAACCATATTTTTACCACAAGCTTAAAAAGCTCTTGGTGAGTGAAGTATAGAAAAGCAAAAGGTGGGCAATGAGCAGGGTGGCCTGCTTCTAGGACCTCTTGGGTTTGAGTCCAGCTCTGCCATCCGTCACTAATTGGACGAGTCATGTCACCTCTCTTGGCTTTGCTTTTAGGTTTTCCAAAATGATGGGTGGGTGGCTACTGTGGAGTTGTTTTAGATCTGCTCTCACCTCTTTTTTTTTCTTTTTGGCCATGATCACAGGACAGATGGCATTCACATGTGCGGCATATTCTTAGCGGTGTGCACAGACTTTGAGAAGCCTTCCAAAATGTTGTGGGGGAACGAAGGCATTCAACATTTTGAAATCACTACTGATATTAGCAGTTTAGCAAAACCACTTTCTTACTATGGGCCATGGGCACAAATAGGATTGGCTGTGAATCATGTGTAGGTTTCTTTGCAAAGCTCTAAGTCTATGCTATCTCAGCCACACAAGTAAGTAAATCAGAAGACGAGCGAGGAAGCTGTTCTTATGGGATAGCTGTGATTTTGCTTTATTTCAAAAGTCACGCTTCTCAGTCTTGGATTTTTGGCTAGCAGTAGTGTATTTCTTGTGATGTAATTCAGAGTTGATCATGACACACCCATTTGTTGTGAAGCAGAGTAAAGAATTAATGGGATCAGATATTTTTCAAAGGGTCTTTCAGATTTATAGGTTGATTCTATTGAGTCGACATGTGTCCAGGACTTGTTAAGATAGGGAAGTAGGCTACTATAATGGAGTGGAGATGAGGTGAAACTCAAAGAACCTTCCAAACATTTTTTAGTAACTCACCCACTGCAGACATCATTTCCAATCATGGCATATATGACAATGGCTGGGTAGTCCAACAGCTGGTTCCTAGATAAACTGAGACGCCATAGATGGAATTTGAATATCGAACACTTGGAAACCTAGCTTTGGAACCAACCAACATGTGAAAGAATCTTCAAATGGCCATCTTCTGGATAACTTTTTGCGATTTTTCTTTCATTCTAGTGTCTCCACTCCCACTTCCCCTCTTCTCTATAATCTTTAACCCACTTCTCCATTAGGAAAAGACCACATAGATACATACCTACATTTAGAGTAGGCTGAAGTCTCCAGTAGGGGGACACGCTACCATCTTTCACAATATTTGTCATCAGTAAACCCAGATCAGTTTCCTGAGGTACTTACGTCCAGAAAGGACTTTATGACATTACGACAGCTGTGGACATAGTCAACTTTGAAAAATCAAGGGTTTCTCAAGCTTCCTATTCTGGACACCCCAGGTCTGGCTAATGAATTTTAAGTCAAATATGATCCAAAACTTGTTTTCTCATTCATAAAGCAGGAATAAGAAATAGTCTTTTTTTTTGGTCTCTTTCAGATGTTTGGACCAGACCGAAGTTTTACTCACTTTGTATACATTTTTATGATCCTTTTGAAAGTACACGTGTAAATTAACCACATCCTGTGGTCACTGGCCCAGGAAGTGAAAATTTCCCACTGTTTGGAGAGTGACTAACAAGTTATGGATGTTCAGTATAAGTGGCTACTGGATAGTAACAGAGAGTTTTTTTTTTTTAATTAATTTTTCAAAATAGAAACCCAACCTAAAAACAACTTATATCCCTCCCTTTTCCACTTACCTTTCTATAAATCTCTCCAGGTTTTGGGAGGATGCACCTGAATAGTTAAAATTGAGAAAATAATTAAAGTTAGTAAATTCAAGTCAGCACTATCAGTATGAGAATTTGACTGATTGATGGAAATCATGGAAGAATCATCATTGTATGGTCAAAGGTCATCCAAACCATCATACTGATGGGAATGACTTCATCCTTCAACTTTCTTAATGGGCCTTCTGTTTACTTGGCGTTATAGTAACATAATCCTAACATTTTTGGATTCACAGGTTTCAAGACATTTACTGAGCATGAATGGGTACACTTTCTAATAGATGTGAGAAAAAAGTATAAATCTATCGGCAGAGACAGAAACTATTCAAAGATTAAGGAATGAGTTAGGGAATGAGTTCTGTTCAGTTCAGTCGCTCAGTCGTGTCCAACTCTTTGCGACCCCATGAAATGCAGCACGCCAGGCCTCCCTGTCCATCACCAACTCCCGGAGTTCACTCAGACTCACGTCCCTCGAGTCAGTGATGCCATCCAGCCATCTCATCCTCAGTCGCCCCCTTCTCCTCCTGCCCCCAATCCCTCCCAGCATCAGAATCTTTTCCAATGAGTCAACTCTTCGCATGAGGTGGCCAAAGTACTGGAGTTTCAGCTTTAGCATCATTCCTTCCAAAGAAATCCCAGGGCTGATCTCCTTCAGAATGGATTGGTTGGATCTCCTTGCAGTCCAAGGGACTCTCAAGAGCCTTCTCCAACACCGCAGTGCAAAAGCATCAATTCTTCGGCCCTCAGCCTTCTTCACAGTCCAACTCTCACATCCATACAAGACCACAGGAAAAACCATATCCTTGACTAGAGGGACCTTAGTTGGCAAAGTAATGTCTTTGCTTTTGAATATGCTATCTAGGTTGGTCATAACTTTTCCTTCCAAGGAGTAAGAGGGATAGTAAGAAGGATTATTCAAGAACTGCACATCTCCCTGGAAATCCCCGTTTAATAGCCTGCTGGTGTTCCTGCTCATTCCTGAGACTCCTCCTAACTGGCTGGCCTGTGCGAGAGTCAGACTGTAGAGCTGATGTATTTAAGCTCCCGTAGTGACACATATGACTTCCTTCCCCTACTCTGCTAACTGCTACTGCTAAGTTGCTTCAGTCGTGTCCGACTCTGTGCGACCCCATAGACGGCAGCCCATTGGGCTCCGCCATCCCTGGGATTCTCCAGGCAAGAACACTGGAGTGGGTTGCCATTTCCTTCTCCAATGCATGAAAGTGAAAAGTGAAAGTGAAGTCGCTCAGTCGTGTCTGACTCAGCGACCCCATGGACTACCAGGCTCCTACCAGGCTCCTCCGTCCATGGGAGTTTCCAGGCAAGAGTACTGGAGTGGGATGCCATTGCCTTCTCCGTCCCCTACTCTAGGTACCACCAATAATGAATCTCTTATATGAAAATTGTATTCATTGAATATTCTTTTTATTGTCAACGCTCTGCTAAACACTTAATTCATTTATGCCTTAGCAGCACAGTACGAGGTAGCATTGTGTGTGTGTGTATGTGCGCGTGTGCGCCCACGTGGGCGTGTGTACTTGTCTCTTGCATCTTTTGCATTGGCAGGCAAATTCTTTACCACTGAGCCAGCCTGGAAGCCCTAGGTATAGTAGTCTCCATTTCACAGAGGGGACCTGAGGCTCACTTCAGGCGACCTTCCCAAGGCCATGCAGCTAGTCATTTGGAGAGGTGCTCTTCAAAGCCCGCCCCTTGTAAGGCTGAGCTCTGGCTCCCTGTGTGGCACGGCTTCTCCAGACTGGCTGCCAGAAGGAGTTCACTGTCTCAGATAAGTTCACTGTTTCTTTGTCCACTGGAAGATCGTCTGCAGTAATTAGCGCGTAATCCTCAGATGGGTGGTACAATTCAAGTGGCAAGGGAGATTTTCCTGTAACTTCTAGCCTTGGAAGCTTGGGGGGAAAGCCAGTGGGTTTCTTGTGGAAACAAATGGGCAAAAGGGCAGTGCACAGCTATGAGGAGCTAACTAGCCCATGTCTCCTCGAAACTGTGTGACCATGCAGGGTAGGCCTCCTTTTCCACATACAACTAGATGCAAGCTATATGTGCAGCATTGATGTTCTCTTGGCTGATTCAGGAATGTTAGCATAATAAACGAACATTGCTTTATTTCCCTCTCATTGTGGTAAAATACACAACACATAAACATAACCATTTTAATCCTTTTTGAGTGTGCAATTCAGTGGCATTAAATACATTTACATTATTATGCAACCATCATCACCATCCATTTCTAGAATTTTCCTGTCATACCAAATAGAAGCAGTCTCTGATAACACCATTCTACCTGCTGTTGGTATATATTGAACTATTCTGGGTACCTCAGATAGGTGGAATCATACCTTATTCATCTTTTTGTGTTGGACTTATTTCACTTAGCATAATGTTCTCAAAGGGCCTCCGTTTGTAGCCTGTGTTAGAATTTCCTTACTTTTAAAGACTGAATAATTTTCCATTGTGTGCACATCCCACATTTCGTTTATCCATTCACGTGTCAATGGGCATTCGAGTTGCTTCTACCATTTGGTTATTATGAATATGCTGCCTGTGAACATCGGTGTGCAAGTATCTGTGTAGGTTCATTTAGGTTAGAACCATATGCAATGCTGCATTTAATTTATGTTAGGAATCCTCATACATGCTTTGTTTCCTTTTTGTAGTGGGGCTTCCCTGATAGCTCAGCTGGTAAAGAATCCACCTGCAATGGGGGAGGCCTGGGTTCTATCCCTGGGTTGGGAAGATCCCCTGGAGAAGGGAAAGGCTACCCACTCCAGTATTCTGGCCTGGAGAATTCCATGGAGTATATAGTCCATGGGATCGCAAAGAGTCGGACACCACTGAGCGACTCTCAGTTCAGGGTGGTATTAAATATGCACANGAAGATCCCCTGGAGAAGGGAAAGGCTACCCACTCCAGTATTCTGGCCTGGAGAATTCCATGGAGTATATAGTCCATGGGATCGCAAAGAGTCGGACACCACTGAGCGACTCTCAGTTCAGGGTGGTATTAAATATGCACACAGACATGCAAATTAAGGGCCGTCAGTTCACTTTAGCATGGAAGCATTCATTCACCCTCTCCATTCATTTGTTGAGAACATGCCATATGCCTGACACATAGTAGGGAATTAACAGGTGAGCTGGACACAGCCTTTATACCCGAGGATTACCATCTATGGAGGCAGACGCATAACTGAGCACTAGAGTAAGGTTGAATGCACATCCAAACCTGAAAACTCAATGTGATTTGAGCCTATTATCTCTGCTCAGAGAAGGTGCCAGGTTTTACAGCACTGAGTCCTAAACATAGACTCAAAGTACTTCTGGGCATGAGGTTGTTCCCTTTTGCTCTCAAGAGAGAAGATAAGAAGGACAGCCACTGGGAGCCTACAGTGGCTGACTCATCTCATCAGCTGGGCCCTTCATTCAGTGCCAGCTCCAGGACTCTCAACTTCCCATTTTCAGTAAGATAATAAATCAAGAGGTGTTTAATTCTCACTCTTTGATTTTTCTCTTAATGAGAAATGAAAACTCAAGCCATGAGTGGGAAAAAAAATAAAGGGCCAGGTCAGGGATTGTCAGTAATTTCCCTCATTATCCAGAGTACAATTGGGAACTGAGGTGCAAAGTACCCACAGAGCTTGAGGAAAATGTGAATGAAAACCTGTCATGGCATGCCATATGGAAAGCCCCTCCCTGGGCCCACATCCTCTGATCTCTCTGCTGCCAAGACAAAGATGGCAGGCCAATGGCAAAGGCTGAGGTGGATTTAAAAGCAGCAATCACAAACATCCACCCAAGGAGAGAGGAAGTATGCATACTTCTTTGCCCAAATGTTTATTTTTTTCTGGTGGGTGTTTGTAATAGGAGCAAAGAATTTTCTTTGCTCCAAAGTTGTTACACTTCCATGATTTCCATTTTCTTTCGGAAACCTCAGTTTTATGGGATTACGTAATGAGTTTACATAATCCCCATGTTGCTTTCTCTTCTGAGCCCCCTTTCCTGTAGTCCTGCTACTCTTCCACCAGCCACATCACCGTTTGGTATCTCTCTCCCTCCCAAGCTCTATTTTCTCTCTTCTGTATGTAGACTTCCTCCAGGCTGCTGATTTTGTTGCTGCTTCTACTTTGGCCACCCCATGCGAAGAGTTGACTCATTGGAAAAGACTCTGATGCTGGGAGGGATTGGGGGCAGGAGGAGAAGGGGACAACCGAGGATGAGATGGCTGGATGGCATCACGGACTCGATGGACGTGAGTCTGAGTGAACTCCGGGAGATGGTGATGAACAGGGAAGCCTGGCGTGCTGCGATTCATGGGGTCGCAAAGAGTCGAACACGACTGAGTGACTGAACTGAACTGAACTGAACTGCTACTACTATTACAGAAAATACGTAGTAAAGTAGTTGGAGCTGAAAAATGTGAGCGGGAGAGAAAGATAGCTCCTAGCCTGTAGAATGTGGCAAAACAAGAGCAGCATTCAAAGATCTGGAGATGCCCTTAAGAGGTCCCTACCTGGTCTCTACAGTGATAGATCAGAGAAATGGAAAAGTTCTGACTATGAAATAGGGACATTTAATTTATTAGTCAAGGTAGTCCAGTGGAGAATCTACCTATTATCAAGAAAGGAAAGAACAGGGTCCTTACTGGCCACAAGTCTGAATTATGGCTCATCTTTTTTAAATAAGGCACTGTACATTGCAAGTAAAGAAGGGTTTCCCATAATGTCAGTGTTGGTTTTCCTTTCATGAGTAAATTTCAGCTTACAGTTTCACTGATGGATCAGTGTTGACTATAGCAGCAAGTGCTTCATATTCTGGACATTCAAATCAACTGGTAAGACTCTCTTAATGGTCTTCTAAATACCCTGTAATTTTAAAATTCTGTGCCTGGCCAGATACTTTTGGATTTTGTGGGAAAAGGCCAGGATGGGATGATTTGAGAAAATAGCACTGAAACATGTCTATTACCGTATGTGAAATAGATGACCAGTCCAAGTTTGAAGCATGAAGCAGGGCACTCAAAGCCAAGCCGGTGCACTGGGGCAACCCAGAGGGGTGGGGTGGAAGGGAGGTGGGAGGGAGTTCAGGATGGGGA
>SJYX01005434.1:348957-359686 GCA_006410675.1 Oreotragus oreotragus
AGGTGGGGGGGGGAGGGACGGGGGACACATGTGCACCCCTGGCTGACTTATGTCAATGTGTGACAAAAACCACCACGTTATTCTAAAGTAATTAGCTTCCAATTAAAATAAATAAAAGCAAAAGATCTAGTTCTTATATGAGAACCTGTAAAAAAGGACTGTAAGGTGCATTTCACAACCTCCACTATACAGATTTTTTGTCAGATAGTTCCAACATTTTGGCATTGACATCTGTTAGTTTTCTTTTCCCCTGCAAGTTGAGATTTTTCTGGTTCCTTATGTGCTGAGTAATTTTGGATTTTATCCTTGGCATCTTGGATATTAAAAGACTCTGAGCCTTGTACTTTTGTCTTATTAGGCAATCCACTCAGGTTCAGGAGGCAAGTTCTACCCAGCCTTCTGGGAGGTTTTGATTTCAATGTCCGTTCCCCTCTCAAAGCCTCTGTAGTAGTATTCTGATTAGTCTCAGCTCTGTGCCACTGAGTGGGACCTAGTCGGCAGTCTTTGTCGAAGTTGAGTTCTAGGAGTCTTTGGTATGCAATTAAGGATCAGATCTGTGCGTGTTCAGCTCATGATTAAGCCCAGGAGTTCATACACTACTTTATGAGGTTGCTTTCCCAAGTTCCTCCCACTCTAGAAGCTCCTTGGTCCCTCTGGTTCCTTGGGCTCCCCTCCATCGTCCTAAAGCCCCAGTTTCCACTCCCCTACTCTCATGTACACTTCTCAGAGAATAACTCATTATGCTGCTGCTGCTAAGTGGCTTCAGTCATGTCTGACTCTGTGCAACCCCATAGACGGCAGCCCACCAAGCTCCGCCGTCCCTGAGATTCTCCAGGCGAGAACACTGGAGTGGGTTGCCATTTCCTTCTCCAATGCATGAGGATCTCATAATACCAGGACAGTGAGAAAATGAGCAACAGGGGATTTGCCTTACCCTTCTGGGAACACAGCTTTTGTCATTAGAGAGGCTGTCCCTGGTGGCTCAGATGGTAAAGAATCTGCCTGCAGTGCAGGAGATGTGGGTTTGATCCCTGGGTTGGGAAGATCCTCTGAGAAGGGAATGGCAACCCATTCTAGTATTCTTGTCTGGAGAATTCCATGGACAGAGGATCCTGTCGGGCTACAGTCCATGGGGTCGAGTTGGATACAACTGAGCGACTAAACCCCACCCCCTGGAGAATTCTAGGCACCTCCTCACTGCTGCCCTGACACTGAGAAGAAACTCCCTTCCCACTTCTAGAGTGAGAACTAGAGGGTTTCTTCTAACTCCATCAGTTCGTGCCACTCTTCACTTCTGGATTTTGGGCAGTATTGGGTCTAGTGTGGAAGATATCAGAGGACAACAAAACGCCAACATTACTGCTGGTTTGGCTGTACTCCTGATTCTGGTTTCCTTCTTCTGTTAACTTTCCCAGAGTCCTCCAATATCTTTTCCATACATTCTGTCTAGGTTTTATGGCTGTATTTCTTGGGACAGACAGGGTGGAGTGTGCTTACTCCATTATACCTGGAACCAGAAACCTGAATGCATTATAGAGAGTATAAATAGTTCATGAAAAATGTGGTGTCATACAATGTCACATAAAATAAATTTAATAATGTCATTTAACTTTAATTAAATTTTAGATAATGCAGATTTTGCTTATAAATTTAGGAAGCATTTTGAAGAGCACAATTTGTATAATCTAGTTTAAAAAAATCAGCCATGAGAAATTTAAATTCTTTCTTTTCTCTAAAAGTGTTGCTTGTAATAAGCAGAAATATTCAAACTAATACATTGACCTCCAACTCAAAATAGTAGGTACTTAATAATTGTTTGTTGTGACAGTTTCTGATGGTGTTTCTACTACTGAAAATGCTTTTAAATTCACAAGTGTGGTTCTGAATTTCTGTGACAAACTAGATAAATGATTCCCCAAAACATGTATTTTTAGAGAATATAATAACCTCCCCAGAGTGGTTCTATCTACTTGCTAGTTTCAAAACTTGACATAGCTTCACAAGTATCCTTCAGCTATGCTAAACTTCTCTCTCCTTTTTCCCCAAAGATACTTTGCCCTTGGAGCATCTATGCACTGAGTCACCATCTCCCCCATGGTTTTTGGATTTCTATTCTTTTTTTTTTTCTGCAAGGCTCTCTGCTCAAATGTATCTTCTCAGAAGATTTCCTCTCCTCCAGGCAGAGCTAAGTGGCTCCCACCTTCAGAAGGCCTCAACCTCCCTCTAGTTTAGTGTCATTTTATAAGAACCATAATTGTTTCCGTCTTGTCTCTCTTTTCTGCTTTCTTATGATCTCCTTAAAGATGGGGACTTTGTCTTGTTCACCTTTCTGTTTCTAGCGTCTGTTGCAATATTGGAGAGGAAACAGAGAGAGTGGTGGGGCAAAATCCAATGAAACGTGAGAGGAAGGGAAGTAAAAGAGAAGAGAAGACCAGTGGTAAAAGGCACAACCCAAGATGCTTTGAAACTGACAAGAAATCCAGCAAGTTCATTTCAACTATCAACACAAGTAGCAGTGAATTTTCCCTGTGATGGTCTTTATCTTGAGCCCTAAGCAAAAGGGATTGATTGAAAAGAGACCCCTTAGGACTTCAGGAACCCTTGCCATGCACAGTTACATATAAAAGTGTAAGATATGCTTCTGAATCTGTCCTCTGCAGGTGTGCTGATTCAAGAAGTACAGAATGAAAATTTTGACCTAACAGAAGAATCTCAAGCCTATCACACTTATCACTCTTCATATTATAATTGTTGTCAGTGTCGCCACCCCACTTTGATGTTTGCATGGGACAA
Source organism: Oreotragus oreotragus (assembly GCA_006410675.1). NCBI lineage: Eukaryota > Metazoa > Chordata > Mammalia > Artiodactyla > Bovidae > Oreotragus > Oreotragus oreotragus. Next base: position 351,751 of record SJYX01005434.1, read on the forward strand.
GCAGAAGCCAGAAAGCCGGTGTAGATAAATCCTAAGAAATAGTCCCACTGAAATCAGAATATCTCCATTCTTTAATGATTCTTTGAAATTCCAGAAAGTATTAAAAATTGGAATGATGTCCTCTAGTAAAAGGAGGGAAATGTATCCCTCTGTATGACATATATCACACTAAAATAGAAACTTTTGAAATCACTCTTTCAAAAGTTTCTATTATAGTTAAGTGCTGTATCTTGGAAGTATTTTTGGTCTTTGAGAGAAATAACAAGTTTTGATGCCCACAGTCCTATAGTATATCTGTGTGCATTTGCCTTTTAGATCAAGCATCTCAAAAATGGGTATTAAAATCTTTGTTTGTTGTTGTGATCACACTAGATAATAGCTCCCAAACAGAAATGTCCTAGTTGTTTTATTATAAATAATTTCTGTTATTTCCTCTCACCATCTTGGGTTGAGACCAAATATTCCACCCAGTGGATGGGTTCATCAAATATTTACTGAGAGCCTATTTCTTTTTGGCAAAGGTGACTTCTTTGCTTCTTCCAATATTCTGTGGCTTTAAAAAATTGTCTTAAAATTTTCACTTTGAAATGATTTCTAAAAAGTTGAAATGATTTCCATAAGTTAGAATACTAAACAAAAAGTTACAAAAATAGAACAAAGGATTTGCACATACCCTTTTATTCAGATTCCTAAGTGTGAAATGTGAGCATATTTCATAATCATAGACAGTGATGGAAACCAGGAAATTCACATTGGCTCAATACTATTGTCTACTCTACAGACCTCATTCAGATTTCACTAATTGCCCCACTGATGACCAGGGCCAGCATCCAATTCAGGATTACATGTTCTATTTACTTTCATGTTTGTCTTTTTTTTTTTTTAATGTCTGTTTTGCCTCCTTTAATCTGGGCTGATTCCTTAGTCTTTCTTTGTCTTTCACAACCTTGACACTTTTGAAGGGTGCTGGTCAATTATTTTATACAATAGCCTTCATTTGGGGTTTGTCTTATGTTTCTTCATGATTTAATTCAGTTTATAACTAAATACTACAGTAGCAGTGGACTACAGTAGCAGTTGCTCAGTTAAAGTACAAAACTTTTTTTCTTCCAATATAGAGATTTGGGGGAGGGACTGGGAGGTTATACAAATAATAAGCCCTTGTATATATAATTGAATTCAGCTAAGCCTGAATTAATACTTCATTTGTAGTTTTTCTCTTAATCCTTCTTTTACTTTTTTCTTGTCTCTATCCCTTTCTGAGAGGACCACTTTAGGTAAAGAAAGCTGACACAGAATGGTGGGTCAAGGTTTCTAATTCTGACATTCACCTGGCCTCCAAGGCAGGTATTGGTGTCCCAGCAAGTAAGATGGTGGCTTTAGAGACTAGAATTCAGAAGCAGGACAGTATGACCTGGTGGGGGGCCTGGACAGACATGCTGGCGTGCCCAGTAGGATACAGGCACAGTTTTCAGCTCTAACAAGCTAATGGACTGTGGGCAAGTTACTCCTCCCCGCTCCCTTTCACTCTGATTCTGCTCCAAGCCCTCCTCCTTGGAGAGGAGTCTACCTTAGCATTGCATCCTCACCCCATTGCTACCCAGCTTTGTCTTCTCCTCCCTACTCCACCCATTCAGCCTTCCTAAGACACTATCCTGTAGATGGTCTGAATGTGAATTCTACATGCAGCCCTGAATTTTGCCCCCCTGTTTTAGTTTCTCCAGGTCTGTCAGATTCTCTCCCATTCTCCATATGGTTTAATTAAAGACTAAACAGGGGAACTATCAAGATGAATTCTTTTTTTTTTTTTTGGAGGTGTGGGGCTGGGGGCTGGGTAGAGAAGCCAAGAAGTTCAAGATCGAATCTGGTTTGTGGGAAGGGGCTTGAGGTTGGGTTGGGTTGGGTTGGGTAGATGAGTCTGCAAACACATGCGCTTGGCAAATGTTAACATTCTCCACTTTTCATATCTATATGTTTGCACTCAGTCCTTTGTGCCCCACTCTCCCACTGAGTGGGTTAACATGTGGGTGCACAGAGAGAGGCAATCTCTCACTTTATGGATGGGCCCCTCAAGAAAACACACTCTTCAGCACTTTTGACTTTCTGAAAACAAAACAACCCCAAACAGGTGTTTACACCAGCTTTGCTAAACTTGCAAAAATAAAATGAAGAAGGTTGGCAGCAGAAAAAGACATTCTATTTCAAGCTAGTAAAGTCCTGTTTGCAAACTGTAAAGAGATCCTCAGTGCAACCCCTTAGCCTGTCAGGTGCCCTCCTCGGCAGGCTGTGGCCATGGAGATTTAGGGCTGGGATTTGCTTGTTTCTTAAAGCAGAAGAGTCTTGTTTATTTTGGAAGGTGATGCCTTATGAATTTTTATTTGCTTTAAAATACATACTGATATTGAATACCATGTTAACATTTGTTTTTCTTCTACCCTTTATTTTAGATGGAGTGTGATCTTGTCACTCAGAGTTTTTGCCCACCATGGAGGTGTTCAGGTTGGCAAAAGATTATTGTGTGTGTGTGCTTTTCCTCTCTTCAAAGGTTAAATGTAACCCCTGAGAGTTATTAGTTTAAAAAAAGCATGTCGGGTTGACAGGTACCTACTACATGCAGCAGAGTCTGAGCTCAGGTTTGCGGGTACATGTCCTCAGTGTCAGAAGGGGAAGCCAGACTTGAAGCAAATGACTCAGCTAGTGAGAAGATGCAGCCACAGAGGCAGGGACAAAGGGCTTCAGTGAGGGTTGAATAAAAGCTAGTAATTTTTTTTTAATCATACAGTCACTTTTAGATGAACTTTTTTTCCCCTTTATTTTTGCTTTTCTTTTGTTGGTTGCACCGTGTAGCATGTGGGGTCTTAGTTCCTTGATCAGGCATTGAACCTTCGACCCTGCATTGGAAGCGCAGAGTTTTAACCACTGGGCAATCAGGGAAGTTCCCAAAGCTAGTATTTATTCAGTCCTCCCTGAGCACCAGGCCTGAGTCCCAGTGATGGGGTCCCAAAGACTAGAACATGCAGCATGGGTGTAAGAGGTGGTTTTGGGGTCCATGTTTGCTGTGTCCACCTTCGCAACTGAATACTGACTGGCATCCATGCTTAGAGCTCTAGTCTCTGATGGGTGATCATCACGAGAGAGAAGGTGAAACCCCTCATCTGCTTCTGCTCCTTCCAGCATGTTCTAGACTTCCCAGCTCAACCAGTCAATGCTTGTTCCCCAGCCCCTTCCAGCCACAGCTTCCATCTCTTGCCCCACCCATCTCAGTGCCGGGGTCCTCCACTGCCCCACCCTCAGCACTTTCTTTCTTGCCTTAACCCTTCCCTTGCCTGCTGTCTCCTCCAGCCTCTCTAGGGGAGCCCCAACCCTGCTCCCCAGGCTATATCCACCTTCCATTCCCCAGGCCTCCCTCTGCAGCTCCCTCATTTCTCCTCTACCCTTCATTCCAACTCCTCTCTGTCAATCTTAGACCTGCTATCTATCAGTTTCCATCACTTCCCACTCCTATCCCTAGCCCGGCCTTTTCCTCCGAGAAGACGCTCCCTTCTTTCTGCCAGATTCTCCAGGTGGGGCTGGCTGCCCCTCACCCATCTCCATTACCTTCCTGCTTGCCACTGTTTCCATGGGCCAGAAAACGCAATGCTAGAGGCCCCTCTTTTTGCCCTTGAGCTCTGAAAGCCTTTCTGTCATGAACATGTGTTTTTTAAATTTATTTTTGTTTTTTCAAATCTACTTACTTTATAAAAAATGTTATATTGAAAAGGTGACTGATTTTTTAAAATGCTGAGTAAATAATAGGCCAGGTGATGAAGTTAGCAACAATAATGAATGATCAAGAAGGAATGTGTTTCCTCATTCACCCTCACCACAGCCTAATGAAGTTCAGGTGTGGACTGCTATCACCCCACTTTGCAAAGGGAGCCTCATTTGGGTTTTGTGATGAATTCTTTCATGTCACACAACATAGTTTAAGGAATTGGCTTTACCGGGGAAAGGGCAAACTTACAAGGCTGGGTTTGTCCCCTGAACTCCATCATCCTACTGAATTTAGGTGCAGCCTTTCCCCCAGGAGGATGGGGTGAAGAACCCCACTGCAGCTGGCTTGTTGTCTAGGCAACCAAGAACGAGATCCCGGCATCACCTTTGGCAATTGTGNGGGGAAAGGGCAAACTTACAAGGCTGGGTTTGTCCCCTGAACTCCATCATCCTACTGAATTTAGGTGCAGCCTTTCCCCCAGGAGGATGGGGTGAAGAACCCCACTGCAGCTGGCTTGTTGTCTAGGCAACCAAGAACGAGATCCCGGCATCACCTTTGGCAATTGTGCTCATCAAACCATGATTCCCATTTTATAGATGCAGAAACAGACCAGAGAAATTTAATAATTTGTCCAAGTTACACACCAGTTCCAGCGTCTAAATTCAAAACCAGTCTGCTATTTTCTACACAAAGAAAAAGATTCTATGAAGCAACAAGGAGGGAAGACCTCTGCTCTCTGTTTTCTGGGCTTTACTTTGTATCTCTGAGAAGTAAGGTGCTGTTTTGTGAGGACCCAGACCACTCCACGGTGTTTTGACCCTACACTGACCCCCACCAGACTCCCAGGCTGTTTGGGGAGCTGTAAGGGGTGCTGCAACCCCACCCCTTTGATGACTGTAAAGAAGGCTTAGCAGGAATCTTGGTGTGCCTAACCCCCAATGCCAGAGAATGAGTACCCAAATTAAGATGACTTCAACAGTTTACATTTTAAAATGCCATATAATTGCTGACAATGGTTCATGGTAGAGGTATCTATAGAAATTTTTGAGATCTTGTATGTAAACATCAAAAGGAAAATAGGAGCTGTTTCTTTGATTCTCACTATGCAGTTTTTAAGAAATGCTTTCATATTTCATTCAACTCTTTCTTCCCTTTTTCCTCTTTCTCTCTCACTGGTTCTGAAAAATAAGTGTATCCATAAGTATGCAGGCTGTAGAAAGCTGGCTCTTTCTATATCTAATAAAAACCTTGGGGAGTAATTGAAATAACTTGGCTCTGGTAGTCAGGTTACATGCTGCATAATATCAAAGGAAAAATCCATATTGAGAAAAGCAGCAGAAAACAGGAAGAGGAGCTGGAGAATAAAGCCAGAACATTAAATAATGAGTAACTATGAGAAACTTAAAAAAATTTTTTTAAAATTACACCCTTAGAAAAATAGTCAAGAAGCATTTTCAAAGGAGTTGTACTAGACAGACTGTATGCTCTGTGTATTTCTAAGGATTGTGAATTTGAAGAAAAGAAAGGAAAAACCACCACCACCACCCCCATCCTGCAACTCCACCCCAGCATCTATTCATTAGATAAAAGTCTGACAGAAGCCATGGGTTTCAATCAAATTTTGACATGCATGTTTTTTCATGATTAGGCTCTCCTCCCATATCCTTTCTCTCTTTTTATCTCCACAATCTGAATTTTAAAGAAATGCTGTCAAGACAGTGTACCACAAAAGGAGAGATGTCGAGTATAAATTGTACCAAGTACTTTTCAGAGAATTTTACTTTGGTCTTTTTGACTTTACAAAAGATGGCTGCATTCATTGTGGGTACAAAGTGATGTGGAGATGACATGCCTGGGTCTTGTGAGAGAGAGATGCTGGTGCTGCAGGCACACGGGGAGAGCACAGCTTCCAGCCCGTGTTTCTGGCCAAATCCTATTCCTTATTCTGCAGCTAACATGTACCCGCAGCAGGGGACCTTGGACAAGTCCTTTATTTCGCTCAGTTTCCTTCCAGATTTTTATTGTTGTTGTTATTTCTATATAAAACCAAAATCTTTGGGAAACAGGTTAAGAAAAAAAGAAAAAACAATCACCCATAATTTATCAAACATTATGATTTGGGTGTATTTTCTTATGTACAGCTATTTGTTTTTCTTTTCTTTTAGTAGAAATTAAAGCAATATCCAATTTTACATCCTGAATTTTCTTTTGGCAGTGCTTTTCCTTCTAAATAAAAATATACGGGGACTTCCCTGGTGGCCTAGTGGTTAAGAATCCACCTTGCAACGCAGGGGACATGGCTTCCATCCCTGCTCAGGGAACTAAGATCCCACGTGCCACAGAGCAACTAAGCCTGTGAGCCAAACTAGAGAGACTGCACACCAAAAGGCAGATCCTGCAGGAGGCAAGGAAGGTCCTAAGAAGGGGACTTCCCTGGTGGCCTAGTGGTTAAGAATCCACCTTGCAACGCAGGGGACATGGCTTCCATCCCTGCTCAGGGAACTAAGATCCCACGTGCCACAGAGCAACTAAGCCTGTGAGCCAAACTAGAGAGACTGCACACCAAAAGACAGATCCTGCAGGAGGCAAGGAATATCCTAAGTGCTGCAACTAAGACTCGAAGCAGTCAAATAAAATTTTTAAAAGTACAAATAGGAAGCAATGGCTTCCTAGTCGGTCTAAAAAAAATATGTTGTTTTAAGCCTCATTTTCTGGAGCTGCATAATATTCCATGTGGGTGTTTTTGTTCTTTGATTTTTACAGTCTCTGTTGACAGAACTTTTGACAACACTGGGGCTGTTTGAATATCTCACTGAAGGGAAAAAGAGAGGGCAACAAGTGGCCAGTGTTCACTTTATGTCTGTGATGATCCTTAGCCAGATTTATTGACAACTTTCCAATAAACTATTGAGCATGTCCATACACAGAGAGACAAAGCTGATCTCTTTCTGAAGGGCAGTCTCAGACGATAAACTGGAGACTGTATTATCTTTGCTGGAGTCTCAGTGGACTGAGACAAGCTGGGTACAAATTCTGGCTCTGAACTTCTTATTGATGGGATCTGACCAAAATTCTTGGCTTCTCTACACCTGTTTTCTCAGCTGTGACAACGTGGATATCATTCAGTTCAGTTCAGTTCAGTCGCTCAGTCGTGTCCGACTCTTTGTGACCCCATGAACTGCAGCATGCCAGGCCTCCCTGTCCATCACCAACTGCTGGATCCTACCCAAACTCATGTCCATTGAGTCAGTGATGCCATCCAATCATCTCATCCTCTGTCGTCCCCTTCTCCTCCTGCCCTCAATCTTTCCCAGCATCAGGGTGTCTTCAAATAAGTCAGCTCTTTGCATCAGGTAGCCAGTATCAGTCCTTCCAATGAACACACAGGACTGATCTCCCTTAGGATGGACTGGTTGGATCTCCTTGCAGTCCAAGGGACTCTCAAGAGTTTTCTGCTACACCACAGTTCAAAAGCTTCAATTCTTTGGCGCTCAGCTTTCTTTCTAGTCCAACTCTCACATCCATACATGACTACCATAGCCTTGACTAGACAGACCTTTGTTGGCAAAGTAATGTCTCTGCTTTTTAATATGCTGTCTAGGTTGGTCATAGCTTTCCTTCCAAGGAGTAAAGGTCTTTTAATTTCATGGCTGCAGTCACCATCTGCAGTGATTTTGGAGCCCCAGAAAATAAAGTCTGCCACTGTTTCCACTGTTTCCCCATCTATTTGCCATAATCTTCATTTTCTGAATGTTGAGCTTTAAGCCAACTTTTTCATTCTCCTCTTTCACTTTCATCAAGAGGCTCTTTAGTTCTTCTTCACTTTCTGCCATAAGGGTGGTGTTATCTGCATATCTGAGGTTATTGATATTTCTCCCAGCAATCTTGATTCCAGCTTGTGCTTCTTCCAGCCCAGTATTTCTCACGATGTACTCTGCATAGAAGTTAAATAAGCAGCGTGACAATATACAGCCTTGAAGTACTTCTTTCCCTATTTGGAACAAGTCTGTTGTTCCATGTCCAGTTCTAACTGTTGCTTCCTGAACTACATACATGTTTCTCAAGAGGCAGGTCAGGTGTTCTGGTATTCCCATTTCCTGAAGAATTTTCTGGTTTATTGGGATCCACACAGTCAAAGGCTTTGGTATAGTCAATAAAGCAGAAATAGATGTTTTTCTGGAA
>SJYX01005434.1:367670-394836 GCA_006410675.1 Oreotragus oreotragus
TCTCATTTCCTGGAAGGCCACATTTTTCTTATTTTTAATGAAGCATATTTTAAATATCTTGTTTGAAGGATGTGTGAGAAGTAACACTATTATTAGCATTTGTATATCTGAAACTGTTTTTACTTTTTGACTTGGTGAGGTGTAGGGTGGTGAGGTATTGCTGGTGAGGTGGAGGGTGGGCCCAGAATCACAGCCTGTCACACAATAAGTACAAACACCAATAGGGTTAATAGGACTTACTGGGGAAAAAATTTAAATAGAGAAGAAGCAGTGTTCATTTGGTTTCTGAACTCTCATTATCTCATAAAAAGGTGTCTCAGACAGTACACTGCTAGACTACCACATCTATATATTTTTAAAGAAAGAAAACTCTTGAGTATATAAGTCATTATGTAATTGTAATAATAATAGATTTCTGGGATAGGTAATTGGTTTGTTAAAAAGGAGGAGTCCCTTGGCTTCTTGCTAAGCTACCAATAGGAAGGAGGAAATGGGCTTCTAGGACCATCAGAGTTTGCTCATTGGCCAATGTGGTGGATTTAAGAATGGCTTCATGTCTTTGACAATCCTACCCTTAAATCTTGGCTGTCGTGTTACTTCTTTCACCAATAAGATGTGGTGGAAGTGACACTCTGCCAGTTTTGGCTTGGCTTTTAAGATTCTTGGCAACTCTGGTCTCTTAGAGCCCTGGTCCACCATCTGAGAAGTCTATCTTTCTGGAGACATCATGTAAAAAGCCTTACAGTGGAAGCAACCAAGACGTCCTTCAACAGGTGAATAGACAAATGAACCAGGTATATCCATACAATAGACTGTTAGTCACAATAAAAGAAGTGAGCTTTCATGGCATGAAAAGCCAGAGATAACTTAAGTGCATACTGCTAAGTAAAAGAAGCCAATCTGAAAAGGCTGCATACTACGTAATTCCAACTACGTGACATTCTGGAAAAGGCAAAATATAGAGACAGTAAAAAAAAAAAAAAAGGTGGTTTCCAGGGGTTATGAGGAGAGAGGGGAAGATTAACAGGTAGAGCACAGGGTCTTTTTAGGGCAGTGAAACTAATCTGTATAATATTGTAATGGTGAATATATGTCATTACACATTTGTCAAAACTCATAGATAGCACAGCACAAAGAGAAAACCCTAATATAAACCATGGACTTCAGTTAATAATACTGTATCAATGTTGACTCTTTGTTTATAACAAATGTACCATACTAATGCAAGTTGTTAGTAATAGGGGGAATTGAGAAGATGAGGCATACATGGGAACTCTCAGTACTTTCTGCTCAATTTTTTCTGTAAACCTAAAATTGCTCAAAAATTAAAGTCTATTAAAAAAAAAAAAAAGCCCTACCTGGAAAGGAAGAGAGGCCCAGCTGAACCCAGCTTTCTGGTCACCCCTTCTCAGGCACTCCTTTACATGAATGAGGCCATCTTGGACCCTCCAGCCCAGCATCAGGTGAATATCATCAAGTGTCTATGGTTAGTGCCACATGGAAAGGAAGAATTGGCCAGTCAAGTTCTGCCTGAATTCCTGAATTTCTCACAGTGCCAAACTGTGAGATATAATAATGACTTGTTTTAAGCCACTGAAGTTTGGAGTACTTTGTTACACAACAACAGATACCCAGAAAGGATGCTTATAGAATTCTAGGTTAATTTCATTTTCCCTTAGAAGTTTGAAGGAATCCATTCATTGGCTCCTGGCCTCCTAGTGTTGTTGTCTGAAGTTACTCTGTGTCTCAGTCCTTTAAGAATCTGGGTAACGTCCATTCTAAGTGTTCTGAAGCATTGTGATGATGATAGGCTTGGTGTGGTTTTATTTTCATTCAGTGTTAGACATTTGATGGACCCTTTCAACCTGGAAATTCATGTCACTCAGTTCTGAGATATGTTCTTGAATTATTCCACTGATGATTTTTTTCCTTTCTTAGAACTCCTGTTATTTGGGTATCAGGTCACCTAGTCTGGTTCTCTGATTTTCTTAGTTTTTCTGTCCTATTTTCTATCTCTTTGTCTTCTACTCTATTTTCTGGATAATATCCTCAACTTGATTTTTTTCAATACATCTATGAAAATCTTGAGAGTCCCTTGGACTGCAAGGAGATCCAACCAGTCCATTCTGAAGGAGATCAGCCCTGGGATTTCTTTGGAGGAAATGATGCTGAAGCTGAAACTCCAGTACTTTGGCCACCTCATGCGAAGAGTTGACTCATTGGAAAAGACTCTGATGCTGGGAGACATTGGGGGCAGGAGGAGAAGAGGTTGACAGAGGATGAGATGGCTGGATGGCATCACGGACTCGATGGATGTGAGTCTGAGTGAACTCCGGGTGTTGGTGATGGACAGGGAGGCCTGGCATGCTGCAGTTCATGGGGTCGCAAAGAGTCAGACACGACTGAGTGACTGAACTGAACTGAACTGATGAAAATCTTCCTATGTCAATAGTATAATTCATCTTTTTTTGTTACCTGAATTAATATCTCCTCTTGTCTTTTTGAAGATATTCATTTAAATTACTTTTATAAATGGGATATTGTTCTTGCTGTTCAGTCACCAAATCAGGTCTGACTCTAATTAGAGTTAAAAATTGTTTTTTTGGAACATAGTTTCCGTCTTCTTGAAGTCTTCTTGAAGACTCACGTCCATCGAGTCCGTGATGCCATCCAGCCATCTCATCCTCTGTTTTTTTCTTTATTTTGTGTTGTGTTTTACATTTGAAGTTTTTCTAATATATCTGATTATCTTGGGTTGTTGGCTTATGTTTAAAAGTGGAAATTAGTTGAAATCTTACAAGTGGATTGGAAAGTAGGCCTTCCGGGTGTGGCTTGCTATCTATGGTCCTCGCTAGCGGGTGAGCTGGCTGGGTCTTTCTCAAGGAACCACTGCTGTCGGAGTCTTGGGGGCTCCTTCCTCTTGGGGTGCGCAGGTTCCCCAGAGAAGGGTCTTCTAGTCTCTGGGTTGCCAGCTTTCTGGGGCTAGCAGTGGGTGGACCTTAGATTCAGCATGCTTGTGTTTTCATAGGGTGTTCCTTACCACACTTTGTCTGGTGTCTCCCAGTCCAGAAGCTCTTGATTTTGGCATCCCCAGAGAATAAACCCTGGTCTCATTCAGAATAAGGGAAGGGAAGCTTCTTATCTGAGGATCTTACTACTTCTTCAGTAATCTTCCAACTACCACTTGCTTTTAGCCTCACTTTCATTTCTAGAACTACTATATTTAGCCAGTTCCCAAGTCCTTTGGGATTCTGCAGTGTAGACTGATTTATTTCTCAGTCTTCCATCCTTCTAGCTTGGGATGCAACTTTCCTGAATCGACTAAGTCAGTTACCACTTGTCCTTGTGTTTCTGGCTTTCAACATTTTGCAACTGTTGGCTCTTTCTGTTCTCTTTGTCCTTGTGGACAAATTCATTTTCTGTCATTTTACTGGAGTTCCTCAAGGGAGAGAAGTAAATGCTTTGTTCAATCTGCTATTCTACCCAGAAGCCTGAAATGAATACTTTATCCACTGCATCATTTATGCCCCCTGCATTGACTATTTTATTATATTTCAAAAAAGCAGATGGGAAATGGACATTAGATCTGAGTTCAATGCTAAAATAATTTCACAGTCAATAAAGAGGGGTTGTTTTCCTTTGGGAAAGTAATTGTTACCAATATTTAGCCAGAAATAAATTTTTGACATCAAAAATCATTTCTAAAAATAGAATTTATGTACCAAAATACTGTTTTGCTCTTGACCTGCTCATGGAGAGTAAATACTGTGGATATTAATAATATAGGTACGGTTCTAATTCTTTCATTACAGAAAGAATATAGACATCTTTACCAATAGCTGAATAGGTCCATTACTATTTCTGACCACAATTACTATTTCTGAATTTTGGAGAGGAGGTTTTGTACTCAGTACTAGAAACTATTTCACCTAATCAAAGTCACTATTTTCTTTCATCCTCATTCTCAATACATAATCTCCCTTATAAATTTTAGGAATTTAATTTCTCATGTAGTGCTCAGGGATTCTAAGAAGATAGAAGGATCAATAATACAATATGTTGAGAAGCCTGTAATACAATATTTGAGATGCCTATAAATTGAAAAGATTGCTTAATAGAAAGTTATTTATATACAGGGTCAGTGTAACCTGAATGAATAGGCTAAGCTGAGGATACCATCCATAGTAAAGTTAACTGTGATCACCATTCTGGTTTCACAGCCCTCCTCCGTTTGCTCTCCCCTCTCTTCTCAGACTCAAGTTTCCCATATGATCTTTATTTCTCTATTTTTCCTGTGTTCTACCCAGTCCAACAGAGGAAAACCCAGTACAGTGGGTTAGTAGAAGAGGTGATAGCTCAGTTCTGTAACTGAGGAGTGCGGAGGAGGAGTGCGGAGAAGCTGTGCTTAAAAGTTTTCTTTTACACCTTCCATACTGTCTAAGATAGGCATGTCCTCAACATCCAGAGTAGGCTTGAAAGTTCACCATAATAAAATCTCAGTTTTATCAGCCCCATCTATTGTAGGGCCTGGGAAGTTCAGCCATTTCACTGCACACTAGTCAGATTTTGATTTCTAATACCAACATTCAGAACAGATAAATCTCAGATCTACTAGTGGCTTTTCCCAACATGGGCCCAGAAAACACACAAAAACCTACTTTATCTAAGAACCTTCTAAGGACCACCACCCCTATTCCATTTGAGAAAGAGTAAAACCAAGAATAAGCCTCAGGAATAATGCAGACAAATGGGTGGCTTTAAACCTGAAAAACGGTCACATCCTTTGTTGACTCAGAGCAGAACCCATTTGGAGAGAGGTAGCAAAAACACTTTCCCAAAGGGCTTAGCATATCAGAGGTTTTGGGAATAAACCAAGTATAATATTATTGAAGCAACAGAGATGTATCAAGTCTTTACGAAGATTCTGAATCTATTTCCGAACTCTCATCAGGAGTATACTCAGTTTGGGTACAAATTCTGAGATACTATCAAGCTGAATATCAGGGAGTAAGTCTCACACAAAAACACTGGGGTTTGGAAGGCTAGCAACAGGGTGCTGCTGCTGCTGCTGCTAAGTCATTTCAGTCGTGTCCGACTCTGTGCGACCCCAAAGACGGCAGCCCAGCAGGCTCCCCCGTCCCTGGGATTCTCCAGGCAAGAACACTGGAGTGGGTTGCCATTTCCTTCTCCAATGCATGAAAATGAAAGTGAAGTTGCTCAGTCTTGCCCGACTGTTTGCAACCCCATGGACTGCAGCCCACCAGGCTCCTCCGTCCATGGGATTTTCCAGGCAAGAGTACTGGAGTGGGGTGCCATTGCCTTTTCCGAGCAACAGGGTGAGGGAGAGATAAATGGTAACATTTGATGTGAAGGATTAGGACAGGGGAGTGTACGGGGATAAAGGTGGATAACTAGAGACTACACAGACTTTATTCAGGGACCTCTACAACTAGGAAGTTTTAAGAAAAGGTTGAATAATTTTCTTTCCAAGTGGTTGAAGGTTAGGCCAGCATGGGGCCAGGGAGATAGATTAAAGAATTTTTTAAATTGCTTCTAGTTCTTTGATACTAGCCACAGCCCAGAGCCCTGTATAAACCTTAATTCACTGCATCACAGAAGAACCAAGGTTTCAGCCTCAGAGAGAGATAAACATGTAGGATATAACTCATTGTGTATTCAGAGAGTCTGGCAATGGGCTAATTATGCAGGGGGAGTTTGCAGGGTTGAGGATGACTGCAGAGGAGGTCCTAGGAGTTCAGACTTGAAAAGATTAGCAAGACAGCATGATAGATTTTGAATCTGGAGCGGCAGAATAGTACAGGGAAATAGACTTCATGGGCATCATGTTCAATAATTCATGAGCTGCTGTATTCACACGAAGCTTCTTACCTGTTAACTTTCCACTAAGATTCCTTTCTCTGACCTTCTCTGAGCTGGCAGCATTATAACTCTCTCCATCCTCATGTTTGTAGCCTCAGATATGATTCTGGGCCACTGTATCAGGGTAAACATTAAACTGTGATAAAACTGGGGGATTTAAGCCTGTGGATATTTATAAATCCGGAAAGATCACTTGTGGCATAGAAGAAGATTGTTTTAGTAATCTCAACAGTGTTTCTCAAAGGATGCTCTGTACAACACTAGTTTCTTGAGATGTATCTTTCTCATAAAACAGACATACATTACATAGCTTTGTGGTCAAATTAGTTTAGGAAATGTTTCATATTATACCTTGGAGCTAAGCAAAGCTTTTGGGGCTTATTGAAGGCTCTGATAAACATTACACTGATTAAACTTGTTTTCCTTTATTTAAATCAGCACTTCTAAAACTTATCTGACCTAGGAATCTTCTTAAAAATGTGTATAATACCTTTTAACATCTTGTGGAACTATTGCTTCACAGAATAGGTTTTGATGAATTATCTCTCTGATCTATGTTTGAGCATTATGGCATGGCCTAAAATCTCAAGTTCAGTCAGCTACAAGAATCCTACTAGAAAAATTTGGAGGTTGTACCTATACTTTGATCAGTCTAGATTGCAGTCAAATTATATCATTCCAGACAAAAATTCACATCAATGGCTAATTTCTTCAAATAGCAGATCTTTCCTTTGTTTTAATCTTTCTACTTGACTACTGAATGGATAATTTTACTTTAAACTTATTTTCTCCAATTTGTTGACTGCAGTTATTTTAAAATTGTGATGACTTTTTGCTAATTTCTTGTAGAACATATTTATTTTAGAACACACTTAGAAATCCACGGGCTGAAGTTACACTGATTTATTTTTATATGCATCCCGTTATGCAGCTGGTGATTCAGTTCATGCTGTTTATACTCCTCCTCCCTTGTCCCTGGCGTTTTCCCTAAAATGTTAATTCCTGCAAATCTGATTTGATTTAGGCAATCTGAGAAATTGCAAGGGAAGGAGATTTGTAGATTGTACCACACTCTGCAAATGTAAAGTAATGTCATTATGAACTTACTCAGTGATTCTTATTACTGAGTACCAACCACAGTGCCACACAAGGTGCCAGGGGCTCGGGCTTCAGAGAGAAGTCAAGCCTGATCCCTGTACTGGAGATGCAGAGTCTGGTGTGGGGTGGGTGGAGTGGTGAGACAGTGAGTAAACACTTACGACAAGTGAGATGCTATTGGTATTGAAGGAGCAAGATAGGAGCACAGGAGAGAATCATAGAGTCAGATGGGGGTTAGTATGAAGATGCTGTCCAAGGAATTGACTCCTAACTTTGGTTGGTGAAGTACAAATGGGAGTAACTAGATATGACAAAGATGAGGCTTAAATGCCTATGAAAAATATTCAAACTCACTCGTAACCAAGAGATTACATATGAGAACAAATGTAATAAAATAAAATGCAATAATAAAATAATATGCAATAAAATACTTTTTGTTAGATGGGAAAAAATTAAGAAAATGGGCAATATTCAGTATTGACAAAGGTGTGGGGCAACAAGTATTCTTATGCAATATTTTGGGGAATGTAAATTGGTGCAGCCCTTTTGGAAAGATTATAATAAATTAAAAATGTATACCTTCTGATCCAGCAACATTTTTCCTAAAGACATTCTCACATGTAGTCATAAAGAGAACCATAGGAAATTCATTAGAGAACTAATGGAATTTGTGAGTACTTGGAATTAAGTTGACGGTCCGTCAATAGGAGAGTGAAACAACCATACTGTGAAATATCAAGCGGAATTGCATCAGAATGGAAAATGCTTCAAGAAGTATTATGGAAGCATTAATTTATAGTCTGTTATGCACAGTATGATGTCATTTATGGTTTAAAGCTCAACATTCAGAAAACGAAGATCATGGCATCCGGTCCAATCACTTCATGGGAAATAGATGGGGAAACAGTGGAAACAGTGGCAGACTTTATTTTTTGGGGCTCCAAAATCACTGCAGATGGTGACTGCAGCCATGAAATTAGAAGACGCTTACTCCTTGGAAGAAAAGTTATGACCAACCTGGATAGTATATTCAAAAGCAGAGACATTACTTTGCCGACTAAGGTCCGCCTAGTCAAGGCTATGGTTTTTCCTGTGGTCATGTATGGATGTGAAAGTTGGACTGTGAAGAAAGCTGAGTGCCGAAGAATCGATGCTTTTGAACTGTGGTGTTGGAGAAGACTCTTGAGAGTCCCTTGGACTGCAAGGAGATCCAACCAGTCCATTCTGAAGGAGATCAACCCTGGGATTTCTTTGGAAGGAATGATGCTAAAGCTGAAACTCCAGTACTTTGGCCACCTCATGCGAAGAGTTGACTCATTGGAAAAGACTCTGATGCTGGGAAGGATTGTGGGCAGGAGGAGAAGTGGATGACAGAGGATGAGATGGCTGGATGGCATCACCGACTCGATGGACGTGAGTTTGAGTGAACTCTGGGAGTTGGTGATGGACAGGGAAGCCTGGCATGCTGTGAATCATAGAATTGCAGAGTCGGACACGACTGATCAACTGAACTGAACTGAAGATATACATATCACCATTGTTTGCAACTACACAAATTTGGAACTAAAATTAACGTCTAGTAACTGAGGACTAGCTGACTGAATCGCTCCTGGAGAAGATTAATGTCTCATCAGGAAGAGGTGAGAAGAGACAAGGGTCATGGTGCACACTCAGAACCTACTCTGCTAGGCGTGCTTTCATCCCAGCTGTAACTGAAAGCTGACGATTTCTAATTCATCCAGTTTATACTTTCTGGGACTGTCCAAGCGTTCCTTTTTGCACTGGTCAAATTCTCTAGGGGCCTGACTCAGCTTAGCTTCAAGTGAGATGTAAAACAGGAGGAAAAGGAGAAACAGCCAAAAGCTAAAGCAACGTAAACACATGACAGTCTATCACTCAGGGAAGCGCAGGCTTCAGAAGCGCCAAACTCACAACGCCGACATTTGCTAAAAGAAAACAGATCCCGTCCACTGAATGCTTTCACTTTTCAAAAAGCACGAGGGGGATAGCACGCAGTATATCTACCAAAAGCATAAAGTGACGTAGTTCAGAGACATTCTTATGGAGGATAATATGGCTACATTTTTCCCATTAGAAATTATTAGGATGATTTTATCAAAGGAAGAAAGTTTTAAAAGCTGATTATCTGAAGGAAGGAGAATTGGCTCTCTTCCACTCACACATATATTCTAAGGATGAATCTAAAAACTTCTCATCTTAAGCCCCATAAGTTCCGTTGAATATAAAAGATGTTTTAGGCTATTTATCTAGTTGGAGGGAGGAAGATCACTTACTTTCATCCAACCTTGAAATTGCTGACAGATGATGACGTAACGTAACAGACATCGTGGAATAACAATTCACACTGAATCCAGCAGTGTGATAAGAAAGTAAGGAGGTGGGGTTAAGGAGGGGAAAGGGGAAAGAACGTGGAGATATCGACTGTCCCTGAGATAGCACCTCATCAGGAATTTTAACAAGTTTTAGAATTCAGAAGAGTCAAGAAGGCTTGGCAATTGCCTGGTGGTCCAGCAGTAAGGCTTCCCTTGTAGTTGGTAAAGAATCTGCTTGCAGATCTGCCTGCAGTGCAGGAGACCTGGGTTCGATCCCTGGATCCAGAAGATCCCCTGCAGAAGGAAATGGCAACCCACTCCAGCACTCTTGCCTGGGAAATCCCATGGACAGAGGAGCCTGGAGGGCTGCAGTCCAGGGGGTCAGAAGAGTCGGACAGGACTGAGCGACTGAAGCAGCCCCACCCGTGGTTGGGGTCCCACACTCCCACGGCAGGAGGCACAGGTCCGATGCCTGGCAGGGAAACTAAGATCCCACAGGCCTTGTGTTGCAGCCCACTAGTGGGAGGTGCTTACACAGACGGGGGAATAAGGATGGTGAGCATTGTAACAGCAAACAACAAAGGCCAGCAGAGGATGAGGCTGAGGGGCCAGGACTGTAAGTGCAAGGAGTGTCAACCTATAAGGTCCTCAAGGTCACCTTCCAGACAGAAGCCCCTCACACGCTGTGGTCAACACCTTACCATCAGGACATGCTGGGCTTCCCTGGAGGTCAGCGGTAAAGAATCTGCCTGCCAGTGCAGGAGACACGGCTTCGATCCTGGTCTGCGAAGATCCCACAGGGCTCGGGGCGGCGAAGCCGTGTGCCCCAACTACTGAGCCTCTGCTTTAGAGCTCAGGGGTGCGGCCACGGGAGCCCACGCACCCCAGAGCCGATGAAGAGCCGTCAGCACAGCCAGAGCAGAGGCCACAGGGCAGTGAGGACCCAGCACAGACAGGCACAGACCAATGCAATTGTTTTTAAGGACGCTTCACAGCAGCAGAGGCGGGCGAGGCTTGCCACCTCCAGCGTGTGCAGTCCTGGGTGGAGGATCTGTCTGGGCGACAGGATGTCACGCCGCCTTACCACTGGGTCCTTTCCTCCTGCTTCCTATTTCTGAGCCTACAGAACCCTGTACTTCCTTCTGGAAGGACCACCCAGCACTCACAGGCATTGTTTAAGAGCATCGCCAAACCCCAAGGAGTAAGATGTGCTAGGCCTAGTCTGTAGACTTAGTGTTTCTGGAAGGCAAATCAATTCTGCCTCCGAAGACGCTGCGTCTTCCCTTCCAACCAAAGCTTTCCGTTGTCTCCCAAGTCCTGGGATGGATCTGCTCCTGCTGGATCACAGTCCTACAGAGTCCAAGCATTTCATGTCACTCAGTATGCTGTACATTAAAAAAAAAAAAAAAAACTGTCCAGACTAACAAATAGGAATATTATGCTGTTTAAATCATGTGTCTGTTGGAAAATATGAGTTGAGCGTTAATTACAACAGGAGATGAAATCTGTTCATTAAAGAAAATCTAGACTACACTTAAAGGCATAACAACCCACCTCAAACCCTCCTAAAGGGACACAGGCATTGAAGGCTCTGCTTTTCAAAGCAGCACAGTCCTTGATTCAAGAAGGGTGAGCAATTGTGCTCAAGCGTTTTACACCGCACAGGGACGGTTAGGTGCCTGGGATACACTCTTCAAGAGGCCGTAACAGCAGTGAATCAGAGAACTAAAATAATTACTTCCTGAGTCCTGACAACATTTAGAAGGAGATATGAAAGCAGGAAATTGATTTTAGGGCATAAAGTTCTATGAACTGACATTACTAAAACAAAACACTTCACATACACCAAGGTAGAACCCAGTTATACTCATTTAATTGACGGAAGGGAGGACAGGAGGTGGAACAGGAAGCAAGGACGGAAGCACCTTTAGTAAGACAGCAGGAAAGAGCAAGTGAAAACGTCACGCTGTGACTGTGCCGGTTTCTGCTGCCGCTCTGACTGCCAGACAAGTGAAGGGAATCAGCAGATGGAAGCTCAAGTTACATTTTGTTCTTCTCTGTGCACCTTTAAATAATAGCTGGGTACCTTCCAAAGGCTAGAACCTTGTACTGCCAGTGATAAAATTCAGAACAAAGCACATGTTTTTTCAAAGATGAGGTTGTTTTCCAGAGACTAATTCATATCACAAGTGCAGAGAGGTCTGAAGACAAATTTACTTTGGCAAATGGAATACTTCACATACAAAATTCAATGAAAGATATCTGCAAGTCCATTCTAGATCCTTTGGAACTACTGACATAAATCCAAGGGCCTTTAATGTTGATTTATTTTTTAACGTATATAGTCATCATAGAGTACATAGATTGTTTAAGACCAGCAATGGAAGAGGCCATTAAACCTATTAATCTCTGACCATCAAGGCATCTGATGATGAGATATATTGATGAAAAGAGTAATCATCAGCCAACATTTACAAAGTGACACACCGTGCCAGGCCCTGTGCTGAGCATATGGCATGACTATCTCATTCGGTTCTCGGGGCAGCAGCGAGAGCTGCTACAGCTACTCACAGTTTATAGACGAGGTTACAAAGGTCAACCTGCCCAAGGCCCCCCAGTCATTAACCGGAAGATCCAAGAAAGAAACCCCGAGTCTAAGGACCCCAGCCCTCATTCTCCTCACTGGACTGTCCCCATCCCATGATAATGCCAGCTGAGCGCGAGACGAGCTCACAAACAGCAGCAGCGCCTGCTTCTCCCTCCTTTCTCCTGTCGCAGGTAACAGAGGACAACTTGGCTGAACGTGCGTCCTATGAAATGCTTCGCCAGGGTAAAACACCTGCTTATTAAAAGGGCCAAGCGGGGGCCCTGGTGAACACGCTTCTTCCTACAGATGGCTCCGGGTTGAACGCTGCCTTCACTCTTTACTAAGTGACTTGATTTCCCTGAACTTCAGCTTTATTCATCCATAAAGACTAGTTGCGGGAGCAGTGAAACAGCACAGGTAAGCAGCTCATTAGCGTCTCCAGTCCCCAGAGGTGTTCGGTCAGCCACGTGCAGGCCTCCGAGTGAGTGCCCACCGGGGCCAGGGCCCCAAGGACTCCTTTCCCATTGTGACCCCTTTCGGACTCCACCTATGCGTGCGTCTGGGGGAACAGGAGGCGTCCTACCGACACCAAATAAACTCAGCATGGCCAACGCCATAGAGAAGGACATCCGGTGTGATGCAGACACTACCCCGGAACCACTGTCTGCGGAAGCTCACCAGAACTATTCCCAGATGACATCGCCTTACCACGCCGGGGAGGGCTACCGTATAACTCGTTATACAACCTGTGTGATAATTTATGAGGTGTTCCTTTTGAGACTGGAGAGACTAGGACCCTTGAAGGAGGAGGAAACAGATGTTCAGAAAAGGAGGGTGTCAGTGGTGAGATGTAGTAGCTAAAAAAAAAANTGCCTTACTTTGGGATTGGAATGAAAACTGACCTTTTCCAGTCCTGTGGCCACTGCTGAGTTTTCCAAATTTGCTGGCATATTGAGTGCAGCACTATCACAGCATCATCTTTCAGGATTTGAAACAGCTCAACGGGAATTCCATCACCTCCACTAGCTTTGTTCGTAGTGATGCTTTCTGAGGCCCACTTGACTTCACATTCCAGGATGTCTGGCTGTAGGTGAGTGATCACACCATCGTGATTATCTTGGTCATGAAGATCTTTTTTGTACCGTTCTTCTGTGTATTCTTGCCACCATTAGTTGCCATATGGAATCTGAAGTGGACTTTTTGCACCATGTTACATTGAAATGATCTAGCTTGTTCTTTGAACGGCATGATTTCCTATATCAAACATTGGTCGTTTAGAAAATATCGGTTCACCGAGTTACGCTGATATTCCAAATGTTGATACAACTTATGACGTTGTTGTTCTTGTTCAGTCACTAAGTTGTGTCTGATTCTTTGTGACCCTGTGGACTGCAGCATACCAGGCTTCCCTGTCTTTCACTGTCTTCAGAGTTTGCTCAAGTTCATGTTCATTGAGTCAGTGATGCCATCCGACTATCTCATCCTCTGTCTCCCCCTTCTTTTCTTGCCCTCAGTCTTTCCCAACATCAGGGTCTTTTCCAGAGAGTCAGCTCTTCCCATCAGGTAGCCAAAGTATTGGAGCTTCAGCTTCAGCATCAGTCCTTCCAATGAATATTCAGGGTTGATTTCCTTTAGGACTGACTGGTTTGATATCCTTGCTTTCCTAGGGACACTCAAGAGTCTTCTCCAGCACCACAATTCAAAAGCATCAGTTCTTCAGGACTCAGCCTTCTTTATGGTCCAGCTCTCACATCCATACACGACACCTTATGACACAATACTGAAAACTCATACTTGTTGCTAGCACCATGTATCTCATTAGAAAGGACTCGGAGTAATAGGGAGTTGTCAAGTTCATAGCAGAAGATACAGTTTTGCAAAAATTCTAAATTTTCTCTGAAAGCTCAAATTTTATGATTGGCAACCAACACTGTCAGTTGTTTCCCTTGAAGTGACAAGCTCACTTCATTCATTGTAGATATAGTACCTGCCATATATCCAAGTCTAAACAACTATAATTTGTTTTCCAGTCTTTTTCAATAAACGGTGTTCCATGAAAAACTGACTAATTCAGTATTCAGCTCCCTCACACAAGTGCTTTTCTTTAGGCCAAACATCATGTTTTGTTATGCAGTGGATGTGCTCTATGCGTATTTCTGTTTCATCAGATGACATTCTTAAAAATCATGTACTTACTTTAATAAAATTAATATTTTTTCCTATTTTATAGGTGACGTTTTCAAGGGCAGAAGTCCCCTCTTTTTTAATCTAGGAGGTGTGGCGGTGAAGACCACGGATTATTAATATGGCTTAGTGCAATTTTCATTCCTGCTCGTATGTCAGCAATGTTACTCGCCATGGCTTTTTTACCTCAGTTAAATGGCTGCACAGTGCAAAAGACAACTACTGTCTTAGCATTGTTGTGAAGATACTGTTCTTATCCTGTAGACCCCCTGAAAGGGCCTTAGATACCCACCCTCAGAGGTCCATGGACCACACCTGGAAAATCACTGACGGAGTCTATCTCCCACTCCAGCTGGCCTCACCCAACCTCAGATTACCAACTCTCTGGCTAATTATTTGTTTTGCAAAGTATAATTATAAGATGGCTAATCATTTGCAATTATATCACATATAATTTTTGAATAATGGATTTAATAAGGTTATTAAGCCCATAAGTGCCTCATACGTACATGTCTTCTTCTTCTTTTTTTCCAAACAGGAAATTAGGTTAGCAAATCTTGGCTTCAAATCTCATCTCTCCAATTTTATGTTTTTAATGCCCCAAGTGACTTGATTTGGAGTTATACACTGCTTTTCAAAATTGTTCTCTCATATAATGTCTATTGGATTGGAGAGAATAGATAACCTTTAACACTCAGATTCTAGGACACTTCTCATCACAGATGTGTGTTTAAATGTCCTTGAATAGCATTACTGTGCCATTTATAACAACGGCTTTGTCTATTTCTTTCTACGTGTCTGCCTTGTTTCTGGCCCAAATGGCAAATTTAAGTCAGACGCAGAGGGAGCAACAGCTACTCTAGAAAATTCCATCTACTTTGCACCAATTTATGCTGGCCCACCGGCCTCACTCGTATCTCTCCAGCTTGATATGGTAACTTTGGTCATTGCTTTTGCTTCTTCTGGCTTTTGTGACTTTTAACATTTTATTTATCTATTTTTGGCTTACTGGGTCTTCATTGCTGCGCTTGGGCTTTCTCTAGTTTGGGCAGGCGGGGGTTACTCTCTAGCTGCTGTGTGGGGACTTCTCATTGTGGTGGTTTTCCTTGCAGAGCACAGGCTCCAGGGCATGCAGGCTTCCGTGGTTGTGGCTCATGGGCTCATTCTGTGGCATGTGGGATCTTCCTGGCTCAGGGACTGAACTCGTGTCTTCTGCACTGACAGACAGATTCTTGTCCACTGAGCCACTAGGGAGGCCCTGGCTTTCATGAATTTTTAAGGCTAACAGCAGTTTCTTACTTTTTTAAAAAAAAAGTTGTGATTGTTGCCTTGCTCTTCCTTCCAGCTGGTTCTGCCTCCCAGCTTTGAAGAACTTCTTGATCATTTAGCCCTGGCAGGCAGAACTTCTCTGACTTCTGGCCTCACTTTCAGAAGGGGAGTTGGTTAACCATAAATGCTCAGGTTAGAGGTGTTGGGTTCAGGTGATTATTTCTGTTTAGGATTTGGAGTCACCCGTTTCCCTCTCTGGCCGTTGCTTGGAGAAAATACGATGCATAAAAGATAATCATGGAGAACCACTTTAATTAATAGCTGGTCAAACACCTAACACAGGGCTTACTGTGCATGAGCTTGACTTCTGTTGCACAGTAACCCTGGCCTAAGAAATTTGGTTCTTAGAACGTTTCAGACTCTGACCCACAAAATTAGTCACGAGCCACTGTTAGCTAAGGGTTGGAAAAAAGCATAGGAGGTGGCAAGAAGGAAGAGCATCAGCAGTTTTCCTGTTCTAATGCAAGCAGCAGCTAAAGAAGGACACGGACTCAAACGGCATGTTGCCCTAACAGCAACCAAACTTGAACAATAGAGAGAACTTCAGAGATCAGCAGGTGCAACTCCCCTTTATCACATAAATGAAATCCAAGAATGCTAAATGTTCTACTGCAGCCACACAGAACAAGCACCCTTTCATCTGTAAACACAGACTCCTTCCTGATCTACCATATGGACTCACAGTGCTCTGGAATTTTAGATGTTGCTTTTTCTGTTGACACACATTACCATTTAAGTTAAAGATGTACAACATAATGGTCGGACTTACATCTATCGTGAAACGATTATCACAATAACTTTGGTGAACATCTATCATCTCTTATGTGCTCAGTTGCTTATTCATTTTCAACTCTGCCTATGGACTGTAGCCCGCCAGGCTCTCTGTCCATGGGATTTTCCAGGCAAGAATACTGGAGTGGGTTTCTATTTCCTCCTCCAGGGGATCTTCCTAGCCCATGGATCAAACCGATGTCTCCTGCGTCTCCTGCATTGGCAGGCAGATTCTTTACCACTGCACCAACTGGGAAGCCCCATCATCTCTTATAGATACAACATAAAATGTTACTTTCCTTGTGATGAGAACTCTTAGGGTTTACTCTCTTGACGACTGTCATATATAAAGTATAATAGGAAACTCCAGTACTTTAGCCACATCATGCAAAGAGTTGACTCATTGGAAAAGACTCTGATGCTAGGAGGGATTAGGGGCAGGAGGAGAAGGGGATGACAGAGGATGGGATGGCTGGATGGCATCACCAACTCGATGGACGTGAGTTTGAGTGAACTCCGGGAGTTGGTGATGGACAGGGAGGTCTGGCGTGCTGCGATTCATGGGGTCGCAAAGAGTCAGACACGACTGAGCCACTGAACTGAACTGAGTGTTAATTGTATTTATGATTTTGTATATTATGCCCCTAGTAATTATTTATCTTATAACTGTAAGTTTGTACCTTTGCACCTTTTGACTGTCTTCCCCGAATTCCTCCTCCTCCTATCCTCTGGTAACCACAAATCTGATCTTTTTCTATGAGTTTGTTTTTGAAATATAATTGAACTATAACACTGTGCTAGTGCCTGATACACAACATAGTGATTCAATATTTTTATGCATTTCTAAATGATCACCATGATAATTCTAGTTACCATCTATCATCGCACAAAGTTACTACGTAATTATTGACTATATTTTCCTCACTCTACACTTCACTCCTGAGACTCACTTAGTTTGCACCTGGAAGTTTGTATCTCTTAATATCCCTCATCTATTAATACATTGCTTTTAAACAAGAAGTTCTTCCTTCCTGAAGTTTTGGTATTGTTTTATATCCTTCTATATAGGTTACTGGGCCTTGGCTTCTTTAACTGAAATAGGATTTTCCTGTTACATTAGTTGCATTTTAAAGTGTTCTGAACACAAATAACTATTTTTAATCTTTAAAAAAGATTTTTCTTCTTGCTTCTAGAGTTCTCCCTAATGTCAGGCTCCCAGCCCCTAAGCTGCCAGCCTCATTTTTTGTTTTTGCCTTCAACCTACTCAATTTCTTTCAGAAAGCACATAGTTTTAAGGGATATTACTTTTTGAATTTTCTGAAGCCTGAGAGTCAAGAGATCAGATTTTATTAATGTTGATTCAACTGAGTGTTGTAAAGATTTATAAAACTAAATGGTTATGTTGTCTTTAAATGCATGCATGTAATTTCAATTAGAGTTACTTTCATCTCATAAAGGAGATATTAAATTTTGAGTGGGTGGAGGGTTTGACAGAATAAAGAAAGAAAAACAACCATCTTCTCTTCCTAATGACATTTTTTTGCTTTCAAATGTACATGTTTTTTGCTTTCAAATGTACATTTTTTTTTCAAAGGTACATTTTCGAAATAACACTGTGAACATCCAAAGGGTGAGGCAGGAGGCACTTGCCAGAGACCAGCTGAATAGAGAAATCCATAAATTTCCTCCCATGTTGATAAGCATTTGGACCCAGAGGAACATTTGCTCAAGAGGCCTGCGGCAGCTGCCACATCTCACAAACACGGCTTCTAACTCAGTGTTCTGATTATTCTTCTGATCCTGCCGGAAGAGGCTCCTCATTCTACCACCAGTCTCTCTTTAGTGACTTTTACACACTTCATAACTCTTTGTTCTTTAAAGGAGATTGGCTTAGCACAGGTTATCGGAAGGAATAACTTGCATTCCCTTCATGGATCCCAGCCTTGTCGTCATGGCAAAGGGGCTCACATAACTCAGTGGAGCTATGAGCCATGGAGTGCTGGGCCACGCAAGGCTAAAGGTTCATAGTGAAGAGTTCTGACAAAATGGGCCCACCGGAGGAGGAGATACCAACCCACTCCACCATGTTTTTCCATGAGAACCCCATGAACAGTATGATTCTCAAAATCCTTCAAGCTAAGTTTTAGCAATACATGGACTGAAAACTTCCAGATGTACAAGCTATGTTTGGGCAGAGGAGCCAGAGATCAAATTGCCAACATTTGTTGGATCATGGAGAAAGCAAGGGAATTCCAGAAAAACATCTCTTTCTGCTGCATTGACTACACTAAAGCCTTTGACTTTGTGTGTGAATCACAATAAACTGTGGAAAATTCTTAAAGAGATGGCAATACCAGACCACCTTCCCTGTCTCCTGAGAAATCGGAATGCAGGTCAAGAAGCAACAGTTAGAACCAGCCATGGAACAATTGATTGGTTCAAAATTGGGAAAGGAAGACATCAAGGCTGTATATTGTAACCTTACTTATTTAACTTAGATGCAGAGTATATCATGTAAAATGCTGGACTGGATGAATCACAGCTGGAATCAAGATTGCTCAGAGAAATATCAACAACCTCAGATACACAGATGATACCACCCTAATGGCAAAAAGTAAAGAAGGACTAAGGAGTCTCTTGATGATGGTGAAAGGGGAGAGTGAAAAATCTGGCTTAAAACACAACAATAAAGAGACTAATGAAAGGTTGTTGCTGAACCATAAAAGACGCTGGGATTCTTGGCATCCAGAGGAGAAGAATTCAATCTGGGGCCAGAGACAAGGCTTGATTGCTCAGAGCTTTTGTGTAATAAAGTTTTATTAAAGTATATAAGAGATAGAGAAAGCTTCTGACATAGACATCAGAAGGGGCAGAAAGAGTGCCCCCTCACTAGTGTTAGCAATGGAGTTATATACCTTTTAATTAGTTATTACAGTGAATCAAAAGAATGTTTGGAGGTTATAAAGACCTTACTAGACTCATGCCCATAATTTACATTTTAAGATAACAGGATTAGCCAGGTTTGTTTTTTCCAGAAACTGTCCTCAAGCAAAATACATTATTGTTATATAATCCTAAGGAATGTAGAGGGGAAAAAAAGGTTTGTCCTTTCATCCACCTTGAGAATTCCAGACCTCTCTTTCCTTGGGGACTCCCAGACTTCTTATCAGCCTGCCTAGGAATTGACTCTCTCACTAAGATGATGGCATCTGGTCCCATCACTTCATGGCAAATAGTGGAAGCAGTGACAGATTTTATTTTCTTGGGCACCAAAATCACCGTGAATGATGACTATAGCCATGAAATTAAAAGATGCTTGCTCCTTGGAAGAAAAGCTATGACAGACTTAGGCAGTGTATTGAAAAGCAGAGACTTCACTTTGCCCATGAAAGTACATACAGTCAAAGCAATGGTTTTTCTATTAGTCATGTACTCATAGCTGTGATTCATAAAGAAGAATGAGTGTCAAAGAACTGATGCTTTCGAATTGTGGTGCTGGAGAAGACTCTCGAGGATCCCTTAGACAGCAAGGATATCAAACCAATCTATCCTAGAGGAAATCAACCCTGAATATTCACTGGAAGGACTGATGCTAAAGCTGAAGTTCTAATATTTTGGCCACCTGATGTGAAGAGCCAACTCATTGGAAAAGACCCTGATGCTGGGAAAGATTGAAGGCAAAAGGAGAAGGGGGCAATAGAGGACAGAATGGCTGGATAGTGTCACCAACTCAATGGACATAAATTTGAGCAAACTTTGGTAGATAGTGGAGGACAGAAGAGCCTGGCGTGCTGCAGTTCATGGGGCCACAAAGAGTCAGACATGACTTAGCTATTAAACAGCAACACAAATAATTTGCATGACAGTATATGAGATGGTTTAACAGAAGCTGCTGCTACAAGGGACATACTGAATGGTGACACCCTGGGACCATCATGCTGCTGTGTTTTTGCTTAATGAGGATCCACTGCAACTCTTATTCCAGACAGAGAATTCCCTTTTCTATCAAAAGGAGTTTGATATATTCTTCGTCACTGTAGCTATATGGTAGAGAACACAGAAACGGGTGGCAACTAGACACTAAGAGAAAGACAACCAGAGAGCTTGGGCCCCCACAAATACAGAGAGAAAAAACCTCACAGGGCAGGTGGCCAACCAGCCAGGGTGTGCACCTTCTTGGAAATAAAGCTGATAAGGACAGTGTTTAGAGTCAGCGTAGAGCAAGTTCCGTGAACAGAGTGTGTTTTGTAAACAGCAACATAGAGCCCAATATAAGAAGGTGCTAGGTCAGCATAGACTAGCTCAGGATGGAGATGATTTTCACATAAGCCACAGCTAGATGGTTCCTTCCTTTGTGTCATGGGGTCAGAATCTCTCTGCAAAGCCCTTATAAGAATTATAAGCCATTTGTGTCTGAAGACTCACAACTTTTTCTCTACCTTTTACCCCACTGACTGTCTAAGGAGGATCTGTCTGCCTGCTGGGTTCTGACAGGATGATGGGTGGAAACTGTAATAGGATTGGGGACTAGCGGGATTTCATATCAATCAGAGAGGAACCCCCTGGTCTGAGGACAGAATAGATGCAGAAAGGAAGGGGGGCACTGGCTGTTCCCAGGCCCCGAGTCAACACCCAGGGACACAGAGCACGCTGGGTCTGCGTGACGCTTAAGACTTGCCACGCATCATCTCTACTTTCAACTTCAGAGCATAACAGCCAGAATGATTCTAGGACTTTGAGACTTGCCTATTATCTTTTAAAATGTTAATGTATATATATGAGTGTAAATAAGAAAGTAAACTTCTTTGTCTCTTGGGTCAGAAAAATTCAGTGGTGTGCTAGAGTCTTTTTTATCAGAGGTCAACTCTAGAGCTCCTGAGCAGGAGTGCTCTTTCCTTGCCAGCACAGATAGAATTTAATGTGCATGATACTCCATCACAAGGCAGACTCTATGTCAGTGGTGGGTTTGTTGTGTCACTTGTGTTCCAGAAGCAATTTCTAATGATTCTCATTTTAACATCTTGGGAACAAAGCCCATCTCCTATTGTCCCTTACATAGACACATTGACATGTTTGAGGGTGCGCAGACATACATACCTGCTGGTGGAGTACAGAAATCCGGTAGTACCTGATAGCTGGGGCCAGTCAAGCTCATTGGTAAGAGCTGTTGGTAAATTGAAGAAGGATTTCTAAAGGAAAAACAAAGCAGTAATTATCAAAATGGTCACTAGCTTTCTACAGGGAGTAAGGTGGTCTGTTGCTCAGGCATTGCCCTCTGCCTGTCTCTCTCTCTCTCTCACTTTGTTAATCTCTTTAAGGGACTTTGCATTTAAAGCATATGCCCCCTAAGGTTAACCATCATCAGAAAATTCACAGAGATCAGCATCCACTCTTAAACTGGCTTCCATTCAGCTCCTGTGAAAGATGTAGAAGCATGGCATCTCATACTCATCACTCATTTGAGAGAGATGCTTCAGGACATGGGTAAACTTTCAACTATTTAATTTCTGAGATTGTCTCCATCTTTAAGGTTGGGTAATCAGAAAATTGATCGTCTGAAAACTAATAATACTCAAGCCTCCAGCAAAAATGCCTTCCCTGAGTTCACAGCTATGCCTTCAGTTATTAGGATGGTGTCTCCTGACATCCTTGGGTGGGTGGGGGTTTTTAGACACCTTTGCAAATTCTTACGGTTCCTTTTCTCATGAAGATGCACATATACTCAACATGGCTTGTGATTTTGAGGGGTTCACAGAACTCCTGCAACTCTTGCACAGCCTCCTGTTCAGGAACTCCTGACATGGAATTCTAATTCTAATTTAAATTAGAATTCCCTTGAACCACATTCTATGACTTGTGCAAAATCACAAAAGAAAAATGTTGCTAGCTATGTCTCCTGATTGTTCCTTAATATAGATGATATCTGGGATAAACCCCTCCTCTGGTCTAATTCCTAGAAAAAGCTCATCTAGAATAATGTGTCTGGAATACGCTTACCAGATTTAGCAAATAAAAATGGAAGTGCTCAGTTAAATTTGAATTCTGTAAACAAAATGTGGTATACATATTCAACAGAATACTACTGAATCTTAAAGTGAAAGTGTTAGTTACTCAGTCTGACTTGTTGTGACCTCATGAACTGTAGCCTGCCAGGCTCCTCTGTCTATGGAATTCTCCAGGCAAGGATACTAGAGTGCTTAGCCATTCCCTTCCCCAAGGGATCTTCCCGATCCAGGGATCCAACCTGGGTCTCTTGCATTGTAAGCAGATTCTTTACCATCTGAGCCACCAGGGAACCCCATTCAATCTTGAAAAAGAAGGAAATTCTGACACAAGCTACAACATGGATGGATCTTGAGGAAATTATGATAAGTAAAAGAAGCCAGTTTATTAAAAAAAAAAAACAAACTCTTGCATAATTCTATTTATATGAGGTATCATGTGTGTGTGCACAGTTGCTAACCAGGGATTGAATATGACATATTCAGTTCAGTTCAGTTCAGTCGCTCAGTCATGTGCAACTCTTTGCTGCCCCATGAATTGCAGCACGCCAGGCCTCCCTGTCCATCGCCAACTCCCGGAGTTCACCCAAACTCAAGTGCATCGAGTCGGTGATGCCATCCAGGCATCTCATCCTCTGTCATCCCCTTCTCCTCCTGCCCCCAATCTCACCCAGCATCAGGGTCTTTTCCTATGAGGTATTAGGGGTAGTCAAGCTCATAGAGACAGAAAGTAGAACGGTGACTGCCAGGGATTAAGGGAAGAGGAAGTGGGAATTGCTGTTTGATGAGTATAGAGTTTCAGGTTTTGCCAAATGAAAAGTTACAGAGGTTGGCTGTACAACAATGTGAATATGCTTAACACTGCAAGATTGTTTAAAATGGCTAAGACAATAAAGTCTATGCTGTGTGTATTCTACCACAATTAAAAAAATGAATATGAAAGAAACTGAATTTAAGTTAAACAGGGAATAATTTTTAGTATAATTATGTCTTGGGCAATATTTGGAACATACTTACACTTAAAAAATAATTCATTGCATATGCATATCTAAGTTCAAGTTTGACTGAGTGTCCTGTATTTTACCAGGGAATCCCCATTTGGATAAAATCTCTAGTCCAGTAGGACTCAGTTCAGTTCAGTTCAGTTCAGTCGCTCAGTCGTGTCCCACTCTTTGTGACCCCATGAATCGCAGCACGCCAGGCCTCCCTGTCCATCACCAACTCCCGGAGTTCACCCAGACTCATGTGCATCGAGTCCGTGATGCCATCCAGCCATCTCACCCTCTGTCGTCCCCTTCTCCTCCTGCCCCCAATCCCTCCCAGCATCAGGGTCTTTTCCAATGAGTCAACTCTTCGCATGAAGTAGCCAGAGTATTGGAATTTCAGCCTCAGCATCAGTCCTTAAAATGAACACCCAGGACTGGTCTCCTTTAGGATGGACTGGTTGGATCTCCTTGCAGTCCAAGGGACTCGCAAGAGTCTTCTCCAACACCACAGTTCAAAAGCATCAATTCTTTGGTGCTCAGCTTTCTTCACAGTCCAACTCTCACATCCATATATGACCACAGGAAAAACCATAGCCTTGACTAGGCGGACCTTAGNACCAGCTCTTAGAGCCTCTTCCTGGAAAGGCCACACATCATTCCGCTTCAAGGAAGTCATGTGGCTACATGTAATTTCAAAGGGAAGAGAAGCTTAGCTTCCTGGCAGAGAGGGGAAGCAGATAGTGGTGAACAGTAAAAATGTTACCAAGGGAACAAACTTCCCCTTGTGTTTTAATACAATATCATGCAAGCTGTTCTGTTCCCCTGGACAACTCTTGCCTCTATTCATCCCTGTGGGTCGCATTATATCCTGAAACCAACTATGTCTCTGAACATGTCACCAGTCCCAGTGGTACGAGGTGCGGACTTCACCATTCAGCTGTCTGTCGGCAAAATCAGCGGGGAGAGTTTGTAGTATGTCTTTAACTCAGTGGTCCTTAAAGTGTGGGTTTCCAAGGTCAAACGCTAATACTTGTACACATTAACATTTGTATTAATACAAACACTAATACTAAATGCTTCCTAATACTGCTAAGATACCATCTGCCTTTTCCATTCTCATGCTCCTATGGCTCTATAGACAAATTTTAAACAGGTTATGCAATAGTGGTTTCAGAACAGATTGGATGCAAAAGCAGATATGAAAATCCAGCTTTTCTATGAAGCTCAACAAAGATATCTGCAAAAATGGAACACAATGCCACCTTTCTTCCTAATTTTTGGAAAATATAGATATTTTAATTAAAATGCTTATAATGGGTATTGATTTTGTTATTTTTAAATGAGTTAAATATTTTTAAATTTCTGTCTTNGACAAATTTTAAACAGGTTATGCAATAGTGGTTTCAGAACAGATTGGATGCAAAAGCAGATATGAAAATCCAGCTTTTCTATGAAGCTCAACAAAGATATCTGCAAAAATGGAACACAATGCCACCTTTCTTCCTAATTTTTGGAAAATATAGATATTTTAATTAAAATGCTTATAATGGGTATTGATTTTGTTATTTTTAAATGAGTTAAATATTTTTAAATTTCTGTCTTACTTTCTAATATGATAAATATAAACAAATTGGCATACTAAATATATATTAAATAAACATAACACACAGAAGAAAAACTTCTATGGGTCTTTTGTACTTTTAAAGAGTAGAGTGGTTTCTTGACAAAAAGGTTGAGAATTTCTGCCTTAATATGTCCCTTTTCATCTTCTGCAGACCCAGAGGCAGCCTAATCGTGCTTTATAATTACTCTCTGATCACATCATCTTCCCTAAACTGTAAAAAGAAAAAAAAACAACAACAACAACTCAGACCAATTCCCTATTTCCCTGGGCTCCTGGTGGGCTGTTTTATGAAGAGGATAGTGGTGGGATGATGGTTTCAGGGAATCCTCCCTAGGAAACAAGGTTCAATGAAGGAACCCCACATTGGAAACCAGCCCCACACTTCAGGTGTTACTTCTGTCATTTAGTCACTTTCTATTCGTTTGATACAGGTTCCTCATCAGTTAGGAATCATAAACAGGTTTTCAGTTTCCCTAGGATTAAATCTTAATCCATAAGCAAGTGCTCTATTGCTTTTATAATTTGTTTAGGAGCAAAGAGTGCCTTACTAGCACCACCCAAACCATCTTTGCCCCACATGAAAGAGATTAGATTGATTTCATTGGGTTCCTTAAGCCTCCAGGGGTCTGTGAATCCACACCATAAACATCTTAAATCAAATTAGCTTAACTGCTTTCCAAGGATAGGTAGCCAATAGCAATCACGGGAAATGAGGTAGGTATGATAATGAACTGGGAAAGTTGAGAAGGAATTGCCAGGAAGGATGGGTCCCAGCAAACCAACCACCAGGGAGCCCTGAGGCCCTTGGCATGTGGGAGAAGAAGGTGTGGAAGGGCGCTGAGAACCTTGTGAGACCTTCCCACCCCTGCTAGGAAATTACTCTGAACTCTTTCTCCTAATCTCTTCCTGACTGTAGGGTGGTTTAAGATTGGTCCATATTTTTAAAATTTTTATTTATTTTTGGTTGTGCTCGGTCTTTGTTGATACACCGAGCTTTCTCCAGATGCAGGGAGTGGAGGCTACTCTCTAGCTGCAGTGCACGGGCCTCCTGTTGCGGTGGCTTCTCTCGTTACACAGCACACCGCCTCAGTAGTTGTGGCACATGGGCTTAGTTACCCCCACGGCACATGGAATCTTCCCAGACCACGGGTCAAACATGTGTCCCCCTGCATTGGCAGGTGGATTCTTAACCACTGGGCCACCAGGGAAGTCGGGTGGAGCCAGGAATTCCCTGGCTGTTCAGTGGTTAGGACGTTGCAGTTTCACTTGCCAGGGGCTCAGGTTCAATCCCTGGTTGAGGAACTAAGATCCTGCTTGACATGCAGCAAGGCCAAAAAAACTGAGAGGGTGGGATGTATGGAGAGAGTAACATGGAAACTTACATTACCATATGTAAAACAGATAGCCAGTGGGAATTTGCTGTGTGACTCAGGAAAGTCTGTAACAACCTAGAGGGGTGGGATGGGGAGGAAGGTAGGAGGGAAGGTCAAGAGAGAGGGGACTATGTATACCTATGGCTGATTCATGTTGATGTTTGGCTTAAATCAACACAATTCTGTAAAGCAATTATCCTTCAATTAAAAAAAATAAATTAAAAAAATAAAAACACTAGTTTTTTGTTTTTGTTTAAGGTAGAGCCTTGTTTCCCTGCCCTTAAATGTGGGCTGGATTTAGGAAGAGTAGCAAATGGAATGTGGCAAAGGTGACGGTGTTAGGTTTCTGAGGGTAGTTTGTGGAAGGCAAGCAGCTTCCTCCTTGCTCTCTCATCACTCACTTTCTGGGAGAATCCATGTACCACGTTGTGAGCAGCACTTTGGAGAGGCCCACAGACCAGAAAAGGACACCTCCTGCTGACAGCCAGTGAGGAACTGAGGCCTCCAGCCAACCTGCCTTGTGAGTGAGCAATCTTGAACTCAGACCCTTCACCCTCAGTTGAACCTTCCAATGACTGCAGCTTTTGTGGGTATCTTACTGCAATCTCTTGGAATACCCGAGCCAGAATCACACTGCTGGCCACTGCAAGAGTCCTGATCCTCAGAAACTGTGTGAGAAAATGTTTGTTTCAAGCCACTACATTTGGGGAGACTTGTTACACAGCTGTGGGTAACTAATACAGTATGCAAATTCCTCCTGTGTTATTATTTCTTTAAATATATTGCCTGGCCCAATTACAGGAAAGGGGTGCCCTTTGACAGCACATCCTTGCTAAGATGGCAGAGTAGATGGACATGCACTCATCTTCTGTGAGAACTCCAAAATTGCAACTAACCACTGAACAACCATCAACAGGAGAATGTTGCATCCCACCAAAAAAGATATCCCACATCCAAGGGCAAAGGAGAAGCCCCAACAAGATGGTAGGAGGGGTGAAA
>SJYX01005434.1:401925-437832 GCA_006410675.1 Oreotragus oreotragus
CTAAGATCATGGCATCCAGTCCCATCACTTCATGGCAAATAGATGGAGAAACAATGGAAACAGTGACAGACTTTATTTTCTTGGGCTCCAAAATCACTGCAGATGGTGACTGCAGCCGTGAAATTAAAAAACACTTGCTCCTTGGAAGAAAAGTTATGACCAACCTAGACAGCATATTAAAAACCAGAGACATTACTTTGCCAACAAAGGTCCGTCTAGTCAAGGCTATGGTTTTTCCATTAGTTCACGTATGAATGTAAGAGTTGAACTATAAAGAAAGCTGGGTGCCGAAGAATTGATGCTTTTGAACTGTAGTGTTGGAGAAGACTCTTGAGAGTCCCTTGGACTGCAAGGAGATCATACCAGTCAATCCTAAAGGAAATCAGTCCTGAATATTCATTGGAGGGACTGATGGTGGAGCTGAAGCTCTAATACTTTGGCCACCTGATGTGAAGAACTGACTCATTGTAAAAGACCCTGATCCTGGGAAAGATTGAGGGCGGGAGGAGAAGAAGGTGACAAGGATGAGATGGTTGGATGACATCACCGGCTCAATGGACATGAGTTTGAGCAACCTCTGGGAGCTGGTGATGGACAGGTAAGCCTGGCGTGCAGTAGTCCATGGTGTTGCAAAGAATTGGACATGTCTGAGCAACTGAACAGAAGTAAACTTGATATCTCTATCAGTGGAATTCTGAGTTGTTTGCTCTCCATTTTACCCCACCCTTGTGTGGGATCATTTTCGGTCTCTCTCTGCTTTTAAGAGGTGAATTGTGTGGACTCCCTTGCCCTCAGGCTTCTGGTTGGTTTTCATCCATGGAAAACACTGGTAGGGGAGCAGAAGGCAGGACAAGAGAGAGGTCTGGACATCTATCCCTTTGACTCTGATTTCCTTCCCACCATCCTAGGGAGGCAAGAGATGATATTACACATGGCTTTGTTTTATCCAGACCTGCAGAGCAAGGGGTCACCCTGTTAAGGTCCATGCATTTAAAAGAAAATCGACTCCCTCTTGATTCATTTCTTCGTTTGAACTGGAAAACAGCCTGTAATTCCCTGAAGACAATCAGATCCACTTACGAAAGCCTGATTCCTCTGCAAGCAAAATCAAGTCTCACTCTCTAGATTATGTGATTGTTTATTAAATTAAATTGGGGGTAATTATCAGGGTGGAGAAATGAAACAAGGAGTATCAAAGACTGATACTTCTGGAAATACCTCAGAAGGTCTTCCTGCTCCTTGGGGACTTAGCTGAGATTGACTGAACTGAGAACGTTGTCAGGGAGGGGCAAGCCTCTGTGAATAAGGCAGGTGCTAGACTGCAAAGAGGTTTGGCTTGGCAGCAGGGAGCTCAGGCTGCCTGTCCTCAGTTGCATGTTCACTGCCTAGCCATGGGCAAATAACTTCTTGGGTTTCAAAAGGAAATTGGTTTGTCTTACCTACTTCATGGGCTGGTGGTTATGAAAAAAAATCAGTTAAATAGAATTTTGCTGGGTTATTAAACATAAGATGAGGCACAAAGAGGTTAAGGAAGTAGGCCAAGAACACATGGATAGCAAGTGGTGAAGCTGGGATTTGAACCCAGAAAGTCTGGCTTTAGAATCCATGCTCTTAGGCACTCTGACTGCTTGGTAGCCTTGACCTTGACCACATCCCTCAGATAGTCCCTTCAGTTAATTCCCTGAGTGTCTCTCTAGAGCTCTCACTTCTTTCCTGCTGTAATTCTGTGCTATAATCTATGGTCCTTCACAATCTTACAAAAGATTAAAAAAGAGACTGGGAATTACTTTAAAAAATAGTTTTGAGTTAAAAGAACTTTATATTTTATATCAGAGCTGAATTCTAGGTAAAGTATATTAATTATAAATGAAAAACATACCATTCCCTAGCTTTTTTCCCAAATATTATGAAGATAATGTGAATGAAAACACAAGTCCAGGATCTCTTATCAGAAGGCCTAGAGGCCAGATAGATTTCAGAATTTAGGAATGTTTCAGGGCTTTGAAAAGTCTTATTTAGTATATTATACACACTATATGTGTACACAAAAGTGTATGAATATGTTACATAACACAGGGTCTAAGGAAGCCTTCAGAAACCAAATATTTTTTCTCAAGAAAACAGACATTCACACTAAGTGGAATAGATCATGGTGATAAATAGTTCATATCAGTNCCCTTCAGTTAATTCCCTGAGTGTCTCTCTAGAGCTCTCACTTCTTTCCTGCTGTAATTCTGTGCTATAGTCTATGGTCCTTCACAATCTTACAAAAGATTAAAAAGAGACTGGGAATTACTTTAAAAAATAGTTTTGAGTTAAAAGAACTTTATATTTTATATCAGATCTGAATTCTAGGTAAAGTATATTAATTATAAATGAAAAACATACCATTCCCTAGGTTTTTCCTAAATATTATGAAGCTAATGTGAATGAAAACACAAGTCCAAGATCTCTTATCAGAAGGCCTAGAGGTCAGATAGATTTCAGAATTTAGGAATGTTTCAGGGCTTTGAAAAGCCTTATTTAGTATATTATACACACTATATAGGTACACAATAGCGTATGAATATGTTACATAACACAGAGTCTAAGGAAGCCTTCAGAAACCAAAGATTTTTTCTCAAGAAAACAGACATTCACACTAAGTGGAATAGATCATGGTGATAAATAGTTCATATCAGTAGGTCATGTTATGTTGACAAATGAAGAACTTTATTTTTCAGAAGTAGCTTGGCTTGGAGAATTAGAGATAAAAGATTGTGGGCGTGAGGTAATACAGAATCAGAATTGGGCCAAGGGTATTAAATCTAATAAACTTTTATCAGAGGGAGGAGCACATACTACCCCCTTCTAGTTCTAGTTACTTCCTTGGGAAGGAGGATGCAGTTTCCGGCTCTGTCCCCTCCCCAGGTCAAGATGAAAGAGATCTTTTTTTCCCCTTGTGGTTTGGTAGACTGGGGCAGTCCTTATGCTCTGAAACACCGACCCTAAGAAAGACATCAGAGTGTTTGCTTTTGGAGGTGGAAATAGCTCCTCTTTGCACCTCCAGACCCCCTTCCATCTTTCTACCTTGCTTGGGCCTCAGAAGTCTGACCTACAGGGGTGGCCTCTAGCTCGTCCATCAAGGAGCCTGGCAGGAGCTGGGAGTAGGGAAGGACAGTGGCTGTGTGCTAGTCCCTGGGTTCCTGAGTGGCTGCCCTGGGAGGCCCGTGTCCTTCAGCTGCTGTCACAGCCCCTGTCAAGGCATCCTCTCCAACATGGCTTTCTCCTTCCTGGAATCTGCTATCTGCCCCCTCTTCCTTGTTCCTTCAGGCCTACCCCCAACACACACACACACACACACACACACACACACTCACACTCACACACACACAGTCACCAGCTCCAGGACACTGCACTTTCCCTTGGAGTTTCACCTATACCTTTATGATTTTCCTTTCCCATTTATCCCTATCCTGCAGATAAGCATGCTTCTTCCTCATGTGTTGTTACCTGGGTCTATTTTTTGAGACATTTAGGAAGGGCCCCCAGAAATGTGTGAGGGGCCCAGTGATCAGGCAAAGATGTCAAGTGCAAGGTCATCCAGGACAGACCCAAGAGGGCAGGCATCCAATCATTCAGTCCCCTTCCTGTGGCCTCCACAGGAATCACTCTTCCTAAGAGATGACCCCTTCTCATCTGGCTTTTCATTGTCTGTCTGTCTTTCCTTCCCTCAGGGTGTATATAGTCAGAAGGCTAGAGTTCTGCCTCTACGATACACTAGAAGGGAGACCTTCCTCTGGGCAACTGGAAATTGTTCACAGGACTCAACACTCTCTCGGCTTTCGGCACTGCCGGCCTCTTCCACCCCCACCCCCTGCCCCAGTTTTATCCAATCACAGGTTGTTTGTCTTCTACCCTTGACCTTCAGGAAAAGGGATGAAAGTAGAGAGAGGAAAAAGGAATGGCTGACACTGGCTAGTTTATCTGGCATCTACGCTGGCTTCAAGGCTGTGTTGCCACAGTTCTGCAGCTGCCGTTTCTTGGTTCATTGCTCACTTTTAAGATAAACTTTTTCTCCAGCTCCTAGCACATGGTGCATGATCAATCACAGTGCAGGTGCAGTCAAGAAAGATAGATCAAGTCATCAAGTTCTCCAATTTAACACCGAGTATACAGAGGTCAGTCACAGGGAGGGAAAATGCGGGAAGATGGCCTGACAAACACGGGGATGACCATGTGCATCCCCAGGTTTCTGCAGCAAAGGGTCAAAGGGCAGGACACTGCCACAGCCTCTGCACCTCCCCCTCCTCCTGCCCCCGTTCCAAGAAGAGAACAATGCAAGGCTGAGAAAAGTTTTTATCTACAACCCAGATCAGACCTCTCCCACCTCTGCCAGGATTCATCTCCTGCTGGCACACTGTATTTCTCCTCTCCTCAATTATGCTAAAATCTCTCTCTCATGCCTGCCTCTAATTACACTTCAAAAGGCTCCCTCCTATTACCTTAACCACGTGACTGATGGGGTCATGTGTGGGCTGATGCCCGGCCCACACTCCCCAGACCCTCCAGGGTGCACAGCAGGTATGGTTTTCAGCCACAGCACAGCAATTCTTCCCACCTGGAGCCAGAGGGTTTTCTCAGAAGCCAGGGGAGCTCTCTTGGCAAGGGTGAGGCAGTAAGCTGGTCAACGTTGGTGGTGGGGACGTCCAGAGGCAACCCTCACCCAGCAGGGTCATAGGAAGCAGCAGATCCACGACTGAGGGAGCATTTGGAGGCCTGGTTCACACAGTTCCCGAGGTGGGGGTTTAGAAGGACTGCACCCTCGTTGCGCGTGGCTGTCTTGCTGGTGAGGACCCTGCTGTCCTGCCTTTTCTTTTTTCCCTGCCTCCTTCACCCTGCTTCACTGCACTTCCGGTTTCACCTTCCGAATAGACTGAAAGTGAAAGTGAAGTCGCTCAGTTGTGTCAGACTCTTTTCGACCCCATGGACTGTCGCCTACCAGGCTCCTCTGTCCATGGGATTTTCCAAGCAAGAGTACTGGAGTGGGTTGCCATACCCAAATACTCGTCCATGGTCTATTTTTTGGATAAATCTAAACGAAGACAGCTGGAGAGGAAAATAAAATCATTGTTTGCTTCTCTCTCCCCGTCTTAGTCTCATTTACTCTCCCATCCCACTGAGAGCTGGCTCTGTCCCTGCCACTTGGAATCGCCAGGTCTTGCCAAATCCAGGGATCCTGTTCTATCACACTTGACCTCCAGGTACCAGTTGACAGACCATTTCCTCCTTGGCGCACACTCCTCTCCTGGCTTTGGGGACAGCCTTCTCTCCCATTTTCCTCTAACGATGGAAATTTCTGGTGGTAAGCTTTCCTCTTACCATGGTCTCACTCAAAGATGCCCTTTTTTTTCTTCACTTTCCACTTAGGCATCCATATTCCCCAAAGCCCCTCCTTAGCCCTCTTCTCTTCTCACTCCTCGCATTCCCTGGGGGACCACCAATTTCACTGGCTTCCACTCCAACAAATGCCAGTGATGCCCCCATCCTCACATCCCGGCCAGACCTCTGGGTTGAGCCTGGGCCAGACCTGCCCACTGGATGGAGCCTCTTGAATGTTCTGTGCATCCTCAGATAGGGATTTGCAGGTGGCTCAGTGGTAAAGAACCCGCCTGCCAATGCAGGAGACTCAAAAGACTTGGGTTCGATCCGTGGGTCAGGAAGATCCCCTGGAGAAGGGAATGACAACCCATTTCAATATTCTTGCCTGGAGAATTTCATGGACAGAGGAGCCTGGCAGGCTACAGTCCATGAAGTCGCAAAGAGTCGGATATGACTGAGAGACCAAATACGCATTCACCAACTGAAGTCTTTGTGGTGGTACATTTTCCCCCTAAGAAGTCTGGAAGAGAAGGATGGAAGAAGAGAGGCAGGAATGTGAGGAGCTGGGGTTGGACAAGTTCTGACTGTCTCTATCTTGGTAGGTACGCTAACCAAATGAAAGGTGAATGGAGGAAACTAGTGAAAAGAAAGGTGGTAAAGATATGGGAGAAGCTGAGGTTCTGAGAGGCAAAGGGGAATGATTAAAAGGAAGGAAGGAGGAAGGTTCAGATTCAGATACTTGCAGGTGCCAGGGAAATATGCTGATGTCACCCTCGCTAGTTAGCCTGTTCCCTGCTTGAACCAGGAGGCTAGATCATTTGCTGGGGGTAGAGTGAAACGGAGGATTGGAGAGCAGAGGCAAACGTTTGGAATGGGGCACCAGTTAGGCTACAATAATGGAAAGTACAACACAAACTGGCTTTAAGAAACCAAGGTGAGGGAATTCCCCCGTGTGGTCCAGTGGTTAAGAATACACCTGCCAATGCAGGAGACATAGGTTTGATCCCTGGTGCGGGGAGATCCCACATGCTGCAGAGCAACTGAGTCCGCATGTCACAACTATTGAGCCTGCACACCACAGCAAGAGAGGAGCCCCTGCTCACCACAACTAGAGAAAGCCCGCGTGCAGCAAGGAAGACTCAGCACAGACATAAATAATAAACAACATTTCTTTATAAAAGAAAATGAGTAGGTGGACTGATACAACCTGACAGTCTAAAGGCAGGCTTGGATGCAGGCATCGTTTGGCCCAGAGAGTGAGGATTCCATCTGACTCCTTAACCGCACCTTCTGGCCCTTGCAGTTATAAACACCACGTCCCCACTGCAACACCCAGAGGGATGTGGTCTCCTCTAGGACTCCAGCAGAAGACTGCTGCTGCCGCTGCTAAGTCGCTTCAGCCGTGTCCGACTCTGTGCGACCCCATAGATGGCACCCCACCAGGCTCCCCCGTCCCTGGGGTTCTCCAGGCAAGAACACTGGAGTGGGTGGCCATTTCCTGACAGGGGATGCTTATTTCCCAGAAGCCCCTACAATTGTCTCTTGGTGTCTCATTGGCCCAAATTGGGTGATGTCCGTGATGAACCAATCACCATATCCAGAGAAACAGGAGAGCTGATTGGCTGAAGCCCACTGCTGGAAATGCAAATGAAGCCAAACCCACCCAAATAACAGCAGCGAGACTGGGGGAGGGGCACTGCCTTAAAGGAAAATTTGGGTGCTTTTGGAGGAAAAGATTGAGGTGGAGGGTGGCAGGGAACAGATGTGGTAAGTCAACCAACAAATGTCCGCCATAGTTCATTTCCGGAGAAAATGTGAGAAGTAACTGTTGAAACATTTGTCAAGGTGACAGGGGTAGAGTAGGATAACTAAGTAGTAGTTTAGAAACTGCACTAGGGGATTAAGGACAGAAAGGAAATTTTAAATGAGTTTAGCAACTATTGTAAACTAATGACCACTCAAGAAAGAAATCCAGTAACCTAGCAACAATCTATACTACCTTAAAGGAAGACCAGGTGCATTCAAACACCAGACACACTCAAACCACAAGCCCTTATGGTTAAAATACAAGACAGTAGATGTGGATGTCTGAATCTTGTTACATGAAGTCAGAGAGTTATAGTCCTTGAAGAGTAACATTTCTGCACCGAGCTAAGACAGAAATATACATGAAAAAGGAAAGAAGCTAGGTAAAACGGGACATTACACTGAAACCTGAAATGAATTACCATATTTTCATATGTGTTACCACCCGGTTGCTATCATTCATTTAAATGGGTTTTTCTGGTGGCTCCAACAGTAAATAATCTGCCTACAATGCAGGAGACCTAAGTTTGTTCCCTGGTTCGGGAAGATTCCCTTGGAGAAGGAAATGGCTACCCACTCCAGTATTCTTGCCTGGAGAATTCCATGGACAGAGGAGCCTGGCGGGCTACAGTCCATGGAGTTGCAAAAGTTGGACACAAACTGAGCGACTTTCACACATGATTTAAATAGCACCATGANAGTTTGTTCCCTGGTTCAGGAAGATTCCTTTGGAGAAGGAAATGGCTACCCACTCCAGTATTCTTGCCTGGAGAATTCCATGGACAGAGGAGCCTGGCGGGCTACAGTCCATGGAGTTGCACAAGTTGGACACGAACTGAGCGACTTTCACACATGATTTAAATAGCACCATGACAGTCCTGATTAGACCACATAGGGCCAAAGAAGAAGTAATTATGTCAGCCTTAGTGTCTGCCCAGGAATGAGGAAGAAGGTGGCCTTCTCCCCTCCCAACTGTTTTTTTAATTATAAAAGTGTAGCCCTCTTTGTTTTGGGGGCCACTGAGCTCCCCTGCTTATATTAATATCTCCCACAAGCATGCTATGCTAATAAACTTACTCTTTGCCACTTTGCCTCATGCTGAATTCTT
This sequence comes from Oreotragus oreotragus, assembly GCA_006410675.1. NCBI lineage: Eukaryota > Metazoa > Chordata > Mammalia > Artiodactyla > Bovidae > Oreotragus > Oreotragus oreotragus. The sequence continues at coordinate 410,201 of SJYX01005434.1, forward strand.
GCTGCAATGAGACAAAAAAAGCCAAATGTCAGTAAGTTCTGACACCAAGTGAGAAGTTGTAATCAAAAGAGTTCTAGTCTCTTTCTAGTCAGGGATCATGGGCTCAAGTCTCAGACTGAGATGTAGGTGGGTTCAAGTCCCAGTCCATGGGTCTGAGTCCTAATCTGAGTTTTGGCTGGGTTTGAGTCCCACCCAAAAAGGAGTGTAGCTTCAAAGGTGTGCTGTGCTCAGGCAGGGTTCTGATGCTTATGAACAGAGAAATCTGTATTGGCTCCACACNTGAGTCCTAATCTGAGTTTTGGCTGGGTTTGAGTCCCACCCAAAAAGGAGTGTAGCTTCAAAGGTGTGCTGTGCTCAGGCAGGGTTCTGATGCTTATGAACAGAGAAATCTGTATTGGCTCCACACCTCTTGGTTTTATGACTGTCTGCAGCAGGCTGGTGGTAGGAGAGGAGAAGGTGAATGATAGGATTGATCCAAAGTTGGAGAATTGGCCTGCAAGGACAACTAGGCAAGATGCAAGCCGAGGGTAACAGAGGGCTTGAAATGATGGATGGGGAAGCTGGGAATTCGGAAGGGAGCTGATAGAGTAAGATAAAAATGAAGCAGTTCAGGGACTAAATGTTCAGAAGAACTCATAGAAGCTTGGGTGGGAGGAAGAGGAGCCTGAATGTTGCCGAGAGACAGTGAGAGAGATGCAGTGAGCTAGAGAGACAAAGCGAGCAAGAAAGAGTGAGGGTGAGATGCAGGCGTTTAAAACTCAGAGTGAGACAGTGATGCAAAGGGGTTTCCCAGGTTTTCTCAGTGAAGACATCATGACCCACTNCTAAGATCATGGCATCCAGTCCCATCACTTCATGGCAAATAGATGGAGAAACAATGGAAACAGTGACAGACTTTATTTTCTTGGGCTCCAAAATCACTGCAGATGGTGACTGCAGCCGTGAAATTAAAAAACACTTGCTCCTTGGAAGAAAAGTTATGACCAACCTAGACAGCATATTAAAAACCAGAGACATTACTTTGCCAACAAAGGTCCGTCTAGTCAAGGCTATGGTTTTTCCATTAGTTCACGTATGAATGTAAGAGTTGAACTATAAAGAAAGCTGGGTGCCGAAGAATTGATGCTTTTGAACTGTAGTGTTGGAGAAGACTCTTGAGAGTCCCTTGGACTGCAAGGAGATCATACCAGTCAATCCTAAAGGAAATCAGTCCTGAATATTCATTGGAGGGACTGATGGTGGAGCTGAAGCTCTAATACTTTGGCCACCTGATGTGAAGAACTGACTCATTGTAAAAGACCCTGATCCTGGGAAAGATTGAGGGCGGGAGGAGAAGAAGGTGACAAGGATGAGATGGTTGGATGACATCACCGGCTCAATGGACATGAGTTTGAGCAACCTCTGGGAGCTGGTGATGGACAGGTAAGCCTGGCGTGCAGTAGTCCATGGTGTTGCAAAGAATTGGACATGTCTGAGCAACTGAACAGAAGTAAACTTGATATCTCTATCAGTGGAATTCTGAGTTGTTTGCTCTCCATTTTACCCCACCCTTGTGTGGGATCATTTTCGGTCTCTCTCTGCTTTTAAGAGGTGAATTGTGTGGACTCCCTTGCCCTCAGGCTTCTGGTTGGTTTTCATCCATGGAAAACACTGGTAGGGGAGCAGAAGGCAGGACAAGAGAGAGGTCTGGACATCTATCCCTTTGACTCTGATTTCCTTCCCACCATCCTAGGGAGGCAAGAGATGATATTACACATGGCTTTGTTTTATCCAGACCTGCAGAGCAAGGGGTCACCCTGTTAAGGTCCATGCATTTAAAAGAAAATCGACTCCCTCTTGATTCATTTCTTCGTTTGAACTGGAAAACAGCCTGTAATTCCCTGAAGACAATCAGATCCACTTACGAAAGCCTGATTCCTCTGCAAGCAAAATCAAGTCTCACTCTCTAGATTATGTGATTGTTTATTAAATTAAATTGGGGGTAATTATCAGGGTGGAGAAATGAAACAAGGAGTATCAAAGACTGATACTTCTGGAAATACCTCAGAAGGTCTTCCTGCTCCTTGGGGACTTAGCTGAGATTGACTGAACTGAGAACGTTGTCAGGGAGGGGCAAGCCTCTGTGAATAAGGCAGGTGCTAGACTGCAAAGAGGTTTGGCTTGGCAGCAGGGAGCTCAGGCTGCCTGTCCTCAGTTGCATGTTCACTGCCTAGCCATGGGCAAATAACTTCTTGGGTTTCAAAAGGAAATTGGTTTGTCTTACCTACTTCATGGGCTGGTGGTTATGAAAAAAAATCAGTTAAATAGAATTTTGCTGGGTTATTAAACATAAGATGAGGCACAAAGAGGTTAAGGAAGTAGGCCAAGAACACATGGATAGCAAGTGGTGAAGCTGGGATTTGAACCCAGAAAGTCTGGCTTTAGAATCCATGCTCTTAGGCACTCTGACTGCTTGGTAGCCTTGACCTTGACCACATCCCTCAGATAGTCCCTTCAGTTAATTCCCTGAGTGTCTCTCTAGAGCTCTCACTTCTTTCCTGCTGTAATTCTGTGCTATAATCTATGGTCCTTCACAATCTTACAAAAGATTAAAAAAGAGACTGGGAATTACTTTAAAAAATAGTTTTGAGTTAAAAGAACTTTATATTTTATATCAGAGCTGAATTCTAGGTAAAGTATATTAATTATAAATGAAAAACATACCATTCCCTAGCTTTTTTCCCAAATATTATGAAGATAATGTGAATGAAAACACAAGTCCAGGATCTCTTATCAGAAGGCCTAGAGGCCAGATAGATTTCAGAATTTAGGAATGTTTCAGGGCTTTGAAAAGTCTTATTTAGTATATTATACACACTATATGTGTACACAAAAGTGTATGAATATGTTACATAACACAGGGTCTAAGGAAGCCTTCAGAAACCAAATATTTTTTCTCAAGAAAACAGACATTCACACTAAGTGGAATAGATCATGGTGATAAATAGTTCATATCAGTAGGTCATGTTATGTTGACAAATGAAGAACTTTATTTTTCAGAAGTAGCTTGGCTTGGAGAATTAGAGATAAAAGATTGTGGGCGTGAGGTAATACAGAATCAGAATTGGGCCAAGGGTATTAAATCTAATAAACTTTTATCAGAGGGAGGAGCACATACTACCCCCTTCTAGTTCTAGTTACTTCCTTGGGAAGGAGGATGCAGTTTCCGGCTCTGTCCCCTCCCCAGGTCAAGATGAAAGAGATCTTTTTTTCCCCTTGTGGTTTGGTAGACTGGGGCAGTCCTTATGCTCTGAAACACCGACCCTAAGAAAGACATCAGAGTGTTTGCTTTTGGAGGTGGAAATAGCTCCTCTTTGCACCTCCAGACCCCCTTCCATCTTTCTACCTTGCTTGGGCCTCAGAAGTCTGACCTACAGGGGTGGCCTCTAGCTCGTCCATCAAGGAGCCTGGCAGGAGCTGGGAGTAGGGAAGGACAGTGGCTGTGTGCTAGTCCCTGGGTTCCTGAGTGGCTGCCCTGGGAGGCCCGTGTCCTTCAGCTGCTGTCACAGCCCCTGTCAAGGCATCCTCTCCAACATGGCTTTCTCCTTCCTGGAATCTGCTATCTGCCCCCTCTTCCTTGTTCCTTCAGGCCTACCCCCAACACACACACACACACACACACACACACACACTCACACTCACACACACACAGTCACCAGCTCCAGGACACTGCACTTTCCCTTGGAGTTTCACCTATACCTTTATGATTTTCCTTTCCCATTTATCCCTATCCTGCAGATAAGCATGCTTCTTCCTCATGTGTTGTTACCTGGGTCTATTTTTTGAGACATTTAGGAAGGGCCCCCAGAAATGTGTGAGGGGCCCAGTGATCAGGCAAAGATGTCAAGTGCAAGGTCATCCAGGACAGACCCAAGAGGGCAGGCATCCAATCATTCAGTCCCCTTCCTGTGGCCTCCACAGGAATCACTCTTCCTAAGAGATGACCCCTTCTCATCTGGCTTTTCATTGTCTGTCTGTCTTTCCTTCCCTCAGGGTGTATATAGTCAGAAGGCTAGAGTTCTGCCTCTACGATACACTAGAAGGGAGACCTTCCTCTGGGCAACTGGAAATTGTTCACAGGACTCAACACTCTCTCGGCTTTCGGCACTGCCGGCCTCTTCCACCCCCACCCCCTGCCCCAGTTTTATCCAATCACAGGTTGTTTGTCTTCTACCCTTGACCTTCAGGAAAAGGGATGAAAGTAGAGAGAGGAAAAAGGAATGGCTGACACTGGCTAGTTTATCTGGCAACTACGCTGGCTTCAAGGCTGTGTTGCCACAGTTCTGCAGCTGCCGTTTCTTGGTTCATTGCTCACTTTTAAGATAAACTTTTTCTCCAGCTCCTAGCACATGGTGCATGATCAATCACAGTGCAGGTGCAGTCAAGAAAGATAGATCAAGTCATCAAGTTCTCCAATTTAACACCGAGTATACAGAGGTCAGTCACAGGGAGGGAAAATGCGGGAAGATGGCCTGACAAACACGGGGATGACCATGTGCATCCCCAGGTTTCTGCAGCAAAGGGTCAAAGGGCAGGACACTGCCACAGCCTCTGCACCTCCCCCTCCTCCTGCCCCCGTTCCAAGAAGAGAACAATGCAAGGCTGAGAAAAGTTTTTATCTACAACCCAGATCAGACCTCTCCCACCTCTGCCAGGATTCATCTCCTGCTGGCACACTGTATTTCTCCTCTCCTCAATTATGCTAAAATCTCTCTCTCATGCCTGCCTCTAATTACACTTCAAAAGGCTCCCTCCTATTACCTTAACCACGTGACTGATGGGGTCATGTGTGGGCTGATGCCCGGCCCACACTCCCCAGACCCTCCAGGGTGCACAGCAGGTATGGTTTTCAGCCACAGCACAGCAATTCTTCCCACCTGGAGCCAGAGGGTTTTCTCAGAAGCCAGGGGAGCTCTCTTGGCAAGGGTGAGGCAGTAAGCTGGTCAACGTTGGTGGTGGGGACGTCCAGAGGCAACCCTCACCCAGCAGGGTCATAGGAAGCAGCAGATCCACGACTGAGGGAGCATTTGGAGGCCTGGTTCACACAGTTCCCGAGGTGGGGGTTTAGAAGGACTGCACCCTCGTTGCGCGTGGCTGTCTTGCCGGTGAGGACCCTGCTGTCCTGCCTTTTCTTTTTTCCCTGCCTCCTTCACCCTGCTTCACTGCACTTCCGGTTTCACCTTCCGAATAGACTGAAAGTGAAAGTGAAGTCGCTCAGTTGTGTCAGACTCTTTTCGACCCCATGGACTGTCGCCTACCAGGCTCCTCTGTCCATGGGATTTTCCAAGCAAGAGTACTGGAGTGGGTTGCCATACCCAAATACTCGTCCATGGTCTATTTTTTGGATAAATCTAAACGAAGACAGCTGGAGAGGAAAATAAAATCATTGTTCGCTTCTCTCTCCCCGTCTTAGTCTCATTTACTCTCCCATCCCACTGAGAGCTGGCTCTGTCCCTGCCACTTGGAATCGCCAGGTCTTGCCAAATCCAGGGATCCTGTTCTATCACACTTGACCTCCAGGTACCAGTTGACAGACCATTTCCTCCTTGGCGCACACTCCTCTCCTGGCTTTGGGGACAGCCTTCTCTCCCATTTTCCTCTAACGATGGAAATTTCTGGTGGTAAGCTTTCCTCTTACCATGGTCTCACTCAAAGATGCCCTTTTTTTTCTTCACTTTCCACTTAGGCATCCATATTCCCCAAAGCCCCGCCTTAGCCCTCTTCTCTTCTCACTCCTCGCATTCCCTGGGGGACCACCAATTTCACTGGCTTCCACTCCAACAAATGCCAGTGATGCCCCCATCCTCACATCCCGGCCAGACCTCTGGGTTGAGCCTGGGCCAGACCTGCCCACTGGATGGAGCCTCTTGAATGTTCTGTGCATCCTCAGATAGGGATTTGCAGGTGGCTCAGTGGTAAAGAACCCGCCTGCCAATGCAGGAGACTCAAAAGACTTGGGTTCGATCCGTGGGTCAGGAAGATCCCCTGGAGAAGGGAATGACAACCCATTTCAATATTCTTGCCTGGAGAATTTCATGGACAGAGGAGCCTGGCAGGCTACAGTCCATGAAGTCGCAAAGAGTCGGATATGACTGAGAGACCAAATACGCATTCACCAACTGAAGTCTTTGTGGTGGTACATTTTCCCCCTAAGAAGTCTGGAAGAGAAGGATGGAAGAAGAGAGGCAGGAATGTGAGGAGCTGGGGTTGGACAAGTTCTGACTGTCTCTATCTTGGTAGGTACGCTAACCAAATGAAAGGTGAATGGAGGAAACTAGTGAAAAGAAAGGTGGTAAAGATATGGGAGAAGCTGAGGTTCTGAGAGGCAAAGGGGAATGATTAAAAGGAAGGAAGGAGGAAGGTTCAGATTCAGATACTTGCAGGTGCCAGGGAAATATGCTGATGTCACCCTCGCTAGTTAGCCTGTTCCCTGCTTGAACCAGGAGGCTAGATCATTTGCTGGGGGTAGAGTGAAACGGAGGATTGGAGAGCAGAGGCAAACATTTGGAATGGGGCACCAGTTAGGCTACAATAATGGAAAGTACAACACAAACTGGCTTTAAGAAACCAAGGTGAGGGAATTCCCCCGTGTGGTCCAGTGGTTAAGAATACACCTGCCAATGCAGGAGACATAGGTTTGATCCCTGGTGCGGGGAGATCCCACATGCTGCAGAGCAACTGAGTCCGCATGTCACAACTATTGAGCCTGCACAAGACAGCAAGAGAGGAGCCCCTGCTCACCACAACTAGAGAAAGCCCGCGTGCAGCAAGGAAGACTCAGCACAGACATAAATAATAAACAACATTTCTTTATAAAAGAAAATGAGTAGGTGGACTGATACAACCTGACAGTCTAAAGGCAGGCTTGGATGCAGGCATCGTTTGGCCCAGAGAGTGAGGATTCCATCTGACTCCTTAACCGCACCTTCCGGCCCTTGCAGTTATAAACACCACGTCCCCACTGCAACACCCAGAGGGATGTGGTCTCCTCTAGGACTCCAGCAGAAGACTGCTGCTGCCGCTGCTAAGTCGCTTCAGCCGTGTCCGACTCTGTGCGACCCCATAGATGGCACCCCACCAGGCTCCCCTGTCCCTGGGGTTCTCCAGGCAAGAACACTGGAGTGGGTGGCCATTTCCTGACAGGGGATGCTTATTTCCCAGAAGCCCCTACAATTGTCTCTTGGTGTCTCATTGGCCCAAATTGGGTGATGTCCGTGATGAACCAATCACCATATCCAGAGAAACAGGAGAGCTGATTGGCTGAAGCCCACTGCTGGAAATGCAAATGAAGCCAAACCCACCCAAATAACAGCAGCGAGACTGGGGGAGGGGCACTGCCTTAAAGGAAAATTTGGGTGCTTTTGGAGGAAAAGATTGAGGTGGAGGGTGGCAGGGAACAGATGTGGTAAGTCAACCAACAAATGTCCGCCATAGTTCATTTCCGGAGAAAATGTGAGAAGTAACTGTTGAAACATTTGTCAAGGTGACAGGGGTAGAGTAGGATAACTAAGTAGTAGTTTAGAAACTGCACTAGGGGATTAAGGACAGAAAGGAAATTTTAAATGAGTTTAGCAACTATTGTAAACTAATGACCACTCAAGAAAGAAATCCAGTAACCTAGCAACAATCTATACTACCTTAAAGGAAGACCAGGTGCATTCAAACACCAGACACACTCAAACCACAAGCCCTTATGGTTAAAATACAAGACAGTAGATGTGGATGTCTGAATCTTGTTACATGAAGTCAGAGAGTTATAGTCCTTGAAGAGTAACATTTCTGCACCGAGCTAAGACAGAAATATACATGAAAAAGGAAAGAAGCTAGGTAAAACGGGACATTACACTGAAACCTGAAATGAATTACCATATTTTCATATGTGTTACCACCTGGTTGCTATCATTCATTTAAATGGGTTTTTCTGGTGGCTCCAACAGTAAATAATCTGCCTACAATGCAGGAGACCTAAGTTTGTTCCCTGGTTCAGGAAGATTCCTTTGGAGAAGGAAATGGCTACCCACTCCAGTATTCTTGCCTGGAGAATTCCATGGACAGAGGAGCCTGGCGGGCTACAGTCCATGGAGTTGCACAAGTTGGACACGAACTGAGCGACTTTCACACATGATTTAAATAGCACCATGACAGTCCTGATTAGACCACATAGGGCCAAAGAAGAAGTAATTATGTCAGCCTTAGTGTCTGCCCAGGAATGAGGAAGAAGGTGGCCTTCTCCCCTCCCAACTGTTTTTTTAATTATAAAAGTGTAGCCCTCTTTGTTTTGGGGGCCACTGAGCTCCCCTGCTTATATTAATATCTCCCACAAGCATGCTATGCTAATAAACTTACTCTTTGCCACTTTGCCTCATGCTGAATTCTTGCTGCAATGAGACAAAAAAAGCCAAATGTCAGTAAGTTCTGACACCAAGTGAGAAGTTGTAATCAAAAGAGTTCTAGTCTCTTTCTAGTCAGGGATCATGGGCTCAAGTCTCAGACTGAGATGTAGGTGGGTTCAAGTCCCAGTCCATGGGTCTGAGTCCTAATCTGAGTTTTGGCTGGGTTTGAGTCCCACCCAAAAAGGAGTGTAGCTTCAAAGGTGTGCTGTGCTCAGGCAGGGTTCTGATGCTTATGAACAGAGAAATCTGTATTGGCTCCACACCTCTTGGTTTTATGACTGTCTGCAGCAGGCTGGTGGTAGGAGAGGAGAAGGTGAATGATAGGATTGATCCAAAGTTGGAGAATTGGCCTGCAAGGACAACTAGGCAAGATGCAAGCCGAGGGTAACAGAGGGCTTGAAATGATGGATGGGGAAGCTGGGAATTCGGAAGGGAGCTGATAGAGTAAGATAAAAATGAAGCAGTTCAGGGACTAAATGTTCAGAAGAACTCATAGAAGCTTGGGTGGGAGGAAGAGGAGCCTGAATGTTGCCGAGAGACAGTGAGAGAGATGCAGTGAGCTAGAGAGACAAAGCGAGCAAGAAAGAGTGAGGGTGAGATGCAGGCGTTTAAAACTCAGAGTGAGACAGTGATGCAAAGGGGTTTCCCAGGTTTTCTCAGTGAAGACATCATGACCCACGGGTCATAGCAGGCTTGCTGTTCTTGTTCTTTTAGTTAAGTCACGTCCGACTCTCTTGCAACCCCATGGACCGCAGCCCACCAGGCTCCTCCGTCCATGGGATTTCCCAGGCAAGAACACTAGAGTGGGTTGCCATTTCCTTCTCCAGGGGGTCTTCCCAATCCAGAGATTGAACCCACGTCTCTTCCATTGGCAGACAGATTCTTTACCAGTGAGCCACTGGGGAAGCAGTGAGCTTGATAACAACCCAGTAAACATCTAACCCCCCCCCGTCCCCCCCACACACACACACCAGCCTCAGAAATATGAGACACGTCACCAAGGTTTCATCTGCCTGGGTGTCCTGTTGGTCCAGCTGGATTCTTTGGACAGAAGGGTCCCTGGGGGCTACTGGCCATCCCTCTGTCTCCAAAACTGTGTATAAAACTTGGAGACCACCTCAGTTTTCCTTCAGTCAGGGGTTTTGAAAAAGTTTGTTTTGTTGTTCTTGTTATTTTGCCTTTTTCTTCCAGGATGGGTCAAGTCACCTTAGTTCCTAAGACAGAAAAGAATGGAAAAGAAGTATGCCATGAATAGCATACATACTATATGTTCTAGTTTTTTTATTTTTTAATCAAACACATACTCTAGGCTAAGTAGATGTGTGCAGAATTTCTAACAGCATGTGCAGGCAGAAGAAGTCTTAGATGGAATCTAAATTTCTAGCTGACTGGCTTGACCACTGACAGGTTCTGTGAATTAAATCCAAGACCCTTAGTTTCTATATATATACAATGAGCTTAATTATGGCTTTATACCAGGGGTCAGCAAACTTTTCCTCTAGAGGATCAGAGACTAAATATCTTAGGTTTGGTAGGTCTCCATTGTACCTACCCTGCTGCTATAGCAGGAAAGTGGCCACAGATAATATGCTAAACAGTAAGTGTGGCTGCACTCCAATATGACTTCATTTACAAAAACAATCACAGAATAATTATAAAATGTGGAACTATAGAACTCCAGATGATAATGTAGGAGAAAACCGAGATGGCCCTGGGGATGGTGATGACTTCTTAGATACAACACCAAAGACATGATCCACGGGAAAAATAGACTTCATTAAAATTAGACTATTTCTGCTCTGTGAAAAACAATGTCCCGAGAATGAGAAGATCAGCCATAGCCTGGGAGGAAACATTTGCCAAAGACACATCTGCTGAAGGATGGTCGTCCAAAATATACAAAAACTCCTAAAACTTAACAGTAAGAACACATACAACCCAACTTAAAAAATGGGCTGAAGAGCTTAATGGACATCTCATCAAAGAAGATATAGAGGTGGCAAGAAGCATAGGAAAAGATGCTCTACGTTGTAATTCATCGGGGAAATGAAAATTAAAACAATAATGAGATTTCTCCACACACATACTAGAATGGCCAAAGTCCCAAACGATGATAGCACCAAATGCTATTGAGGATGTGGAGCAACAGGAATGCTCGTTCATTGCTGGTGGGGATGCAAAATGGTACAGCCACTTTGGAAGACAGTTCGGTGGTTCCATATAAAACTAAATACGGTCTTGCTATACAATCCAGTGACTGGGCTTCTTGGCATCTATCAAAGGAGTTCAAAAGTTATGCTCACACAAAAACTTGCATACAGATGTTTCCAGTGGCCTTATTTATAATCGTCAACCCTTGAAAGCAACCAAGATGCCCTTCAGTAGGTGAATAAATAAATAAGCTGTGGTACCTCCAGACAATGACCTGTTCTGCCAGGTGAAAGAGCACGACTCTACTCAGCCCTTGAGATGCCAATTCCCCTGCCTCTTGCCCTCACCTTTGCCTGGCACAACCCTGCACTACCAGGTAGTGGCATCGTTTGCTTCCAAAAACTACACAGATTACACTATATTCATCGCAAATATAGTCGAAAGCTTCTCATGTTGTAACATCTGCATGCGTGCTAAGTCACTTCAGGCATGTCTGACTCTGCGACCCTATGGCCTGTAGCCTGCCAGGCTCCTCTGTCCATTGGATTCTCCAGGCAAGAATACTGGAGTGGGTTGCCATGTCTTCCTCCAAGGGAACTTCCCGACCCAGGGATTGAACTCTCATCTCTTAGGTCTCCTGCATTGGCTGGCAGGTTCTTTACCAATAGTGCTGCCTGGGAAACCCGTAGAGGGCTATTCAAAGAAAACAGATACTGATGCCCATTTAGGCCTGATGGACAGGGAGAGAAATGAGCAGAGAGATTTAATATGGGGATGACATGTGGGTAAAGCTGATGTATTAATTAGAGTACCTATTGCTAGCTACCAGAATTAACTTTTATGGTCGAGCCACTAAAAAGTCTTTGGTTTATTTTTCATCTGCTTCACAGTTTGATGCATATTAGGGAAAACTCCATGCCATCATTCAAGGACCCAATGGTCTTACATCATAAGACTCCACCATCTTTTAGGAAGATCTTTTCTGCGTTCAACCAGAGCTAGAAAAGGGTGGGAAAGAATTAGAAAAGAGTGGGAAAATGGGAGCACAGAGAATTTTGTAGGAGGGTTTATGAGTCATGCCTAAAGATGGCAACCTCACTTCTATTTATGTTTCCTTGGCCAACTAATTCATGGGCAAACTGTAAAGGAGGTAGGGAAACCCATCAGTCCAGACAATAAAGAAACAGGTTTGTTGGGCAAATAGGAAGACTATGGCAGCTGGGGGCCAAATGAGGAATAGACATTACTCTCTACTCAAAACTACACTCCCAGTTGACAACTCAGTCTCTGTTCCTGTTGGGAAACAATTCTCTACGGGCATCATCCTCTGAGCAGAGAGCCTGAGAGCACTCTAGGCTCTTTCGTGGAGGTCCTGCAGCTCCTCGGAAGATGGAAAGAGTATCTCCCTCCAGATCTGAAGGCACATTAGTTTGATGTCCAGGATAAAAAAGATAATGTCTCCCTCTGGGGCAAAAGTTAGACACATTTGCTTGCAGCCCCTTTAAAGACTGAAGTTCCCTATGCTTGGGGCTCCTCAGGGGTGAAGGAAAACTATTCTGTGGTCAGCATCCACTGAATGCCCTGCATTGCCCCATGGCACTCGGTGGGCAAGGGGAACCTGTGCAGACTTGAAACTCATGTTGCTTGCTCTGCTATGAGTAATCAAGTCCCTCGTTTCTACCTAGGCATTCTGTGTCTCCCGGAAGCAACCATCAAACGGTACCAAGGTAACTTGTCAGCTTGCCAGTAAGGTAAAATCTCAGGTCCTGTTTTTGAGAGTTACCTGATCAAGTGTATCATGGTTAGCATCGAGTAGATGCCTCTGGCTCAGTAACCTTTGCTAGATTTAGGGAACCCCAAGTGGCAGACTTCACTCACACTTAAGCTGAACACCCTGTGTGCAGTTAAATGAAATGACATCAGTGGTGACAGTATCAACTAGAAAGCGTAAGCACTTGTAATCTGATACCAGGGCCGCCACATTGCGCAGCTTCAGGGAACTATTCACATCACAGTCTAGAAATATGCAATGTGACTATTCCCACTACTGCAGTATTTCATTGTTCCTGACAGTCGATGGGTGTATTTTCGCATTATTTTGGGTACCACTGTGTATGTGTGTGTGTGGAGGGGGAAGGGTGGAGGGAAGCTGCCAATTAAGCCAAGACAAAACTGCTCTTTTATTTCGATTTCTTACTGTATATTTATTGAAAGAGCTCTTTAACACTTATTGAAATAGATTTATCATATCTCAACCTTGTATATATATATATATATATGGAAAAAATAACCATTCCTATTCAGCATTACGCTGGAAGACCTAGCAGTACAATAAGTAAAAAAGAAAAGGCATAAAAATTGGAAAGAAGGAAATAAAACTATCTCTGGTTGCAGACAACATGATTGTTTATATAGAAAATCTTAAAGAATCTAAAATAAAAGTTGGTAGTATATTTATCTTGGTCGGAGGATAGAAGGTGAGTATATAAAAATCAAATGTATCTTCATATGCTACTGATGAATTACTGTAAGTTAAAACAATTCCATTTGTAATAGCACTAAAAAAAGCCCATGAAATATTTAGAGATAAATCGAATATATGCAAGGTTATGCTTAAAACTATAAACATTGCTGAGAGAAATAAAAGACTGTGTTCATGGGTTGGAAGACTCAATATTGTCAAGGTATCAATTTCTTCAAATTGTTAAGTTCATCATAACCCCCAAATTGCAAAGTTCTAGAGGGGTTTTTTTGTGTGTGATAGAAATGGAGAGTTGATTCTAAAACTTATGAGGAAGAGCAAAGAACAAGAATCATCAAGATAATTTTAAAAAACAAGAACAAGTTTGGGGGACTTACACCATTTCAAGATTTACTATAAAGCTACAGCCATCAAGATAGCATGAAATTGGCCAAAGCTTAGACAGATCAGTGGAACAGAACATAGACTCACATGTTCAACTGCTTTTCAATAAAATTTGAAAGGTATTTACATGGAGAAAAAGTCTTTCAATAAACAATAATGAAACAAGAGGATATTAACCTATAATCATGAGCCATATACAAAACATAACTTGAAATGGATTATAGACCTAATTGTAAAAACCTAAAACCAAAAAGGGGCTTCCCTGGTAGCACAGCTGGTAAAGAATCCACCTGCAATGCAGGAGACCCTGGTTCGATTCCTGGGCCAGGGAAGATCTCTTGGAGGAGGGCGTGGCAACCCACTCCAGTATTCTTAACCTGGAGAATCCCCATGGACAGAGGAGCCTGGTGGGCTACAGTCCGTGGGGGCGCAAAGAGTCAGACATGACTGAGCGACTAGACACACAGCACACAAACCCCATTAAACTTCTACAGAAAACCCAGGAGAACATCTCTGTTACCTTGAGTTTGGCAAAGATTTCTTAGGACCCAAAAAGCATGAGCCATAAAAGGGGAAAAAAAACCCCCAAAACTCGACCAATTGGACTTCGTGAAAATTAATTATTCTGCTCTTGGGAAGACACTGTCAAGAAAATGAAGATAGACCACAGACTCTGATAATATTTGCCAAACATCTGATAAAGGATGCCCAAAATATAAAGAACTCTCATAACTCAATAAGAATATAATCCAACTAAAAATGATGTGAGGGACTTCCCTGGTGGTCCAGTGGTTGAAAATCTGCCTCCTGGTGCAGGAGACAGGGGTTCAATCCCTGGTCTGGAAGGTCCATGTGATCTCAGCCCATGTGCCACAACTACTGAAGCTTGCACTCTAGAGCCCATCCCTTCAACAAGAGAAGCCACTGCAAGAAGCCCCGGCACTGCAACTAGAGAGTAGCCCTGCCCCCTCACTGCAGCTAGAGAAAGCCCACTTGCAGCAACAAAGACTCAGCACGGCCAGTAAATAAATAATTAAAAAAATGATCTGAACAGACGTTTCTTCAGAGGAAGTATATAAACAGCAAATAAGGCCATGGAACGATGCCCAACATCATTAGGAAAATGCAAGTTAAAGACAGAATGAGATACCACTATAAATTAAGAGAATGCCTAGGCTTTTAAAAAGCTGATCATACTAAGCCCTGGTGAGGTTGCAGAGTAACTAGAATCTTCGTTCATTGCTGGTGGGAATGTAAAATAATGCAGACACTTTGGAAAGCAGTTCAGCCATTTGTTATAAAGTTAAACATAGACTCACCATATGACCCAGAAATCCTACTCTTAAGTATTTACCCAGGAGAAATAAAACTGTATATTCACATTAAAGCCTATACCTAAACATTTATAGCTTTGTTCATAGTTGCCAAAAATGAAAAGCGATCCAAATGTTCTTCTATTGTGAATGGATAAACAAACCCTGATATAATCACATAATGGAATACTACTCAACAATAAAAAGAAATGAACTGCTGATAAATGCAAAAACATGGTGCTCAGTGAAACAAAATGCTGCATGACATTACAGAAAAGAGAAAGTGATAGAGATAGAAAACAGTGGTTGCCGAGGGCTTGGAGTATGGGTGGGGGACTGGATATAAAGGGGGAATAAGGAAATTTAAAAACTATTCTATCTCTTGATTTCAGTGGTAGATATATGACATTATACATTTTTTATCAATTCATAGATTTGCATACCTAAAAAGGGTATATTTTACAATATGTAAAGTTTACCTCAATAAATCTGACTTAAATTTGTAAACACTGATTGAGGGGTCCCTGATTTTTTCCCATAGAATTCAAGTCCTCTGAATTATTTTCAGTGAGAGTTGATGTCAGAGTATTTTCACACTCTGTCATTTTCTGGGGGATCAGCACCTATTCTTAAGCTGCTGCTGCTGCTAAGTCGCTTTAGTCGTGTCCGACCGAGGGCTCTAATATTGGGTCCCTGATTTTTTCCCATAGAATTCAAGTCCTCTGAATTATTTTCAGTGAGAGTTGATGTCAGAGTATTTTCACACTCTGTCATTTTCTGGGGGATCAGCACCTATTCTTAAGCTGCTGCTGCTGCTAAGTCGCTTCAGTCATGTCCGACCGAGGGCTCTAATATTGCATCTGTGATTTTCTTTCAAGCTGCTGATGCTCATCCTATAGGTTTTGATGCTGGATCTTTATTTATGTTTTAAATTTTTATTTTTACTTTATTTTGCTTTACAATACTGTATTGGTTTTGCCATACAGTGACATGAATCCACCACGGGTGTACATGAGTTCCCAATCCTGAACCCCCCTCCCACCTCACACCGCATATCCTCTCTCTGGATCTTTCCCGTACACCAGACCCAAGCATCCTGTATCCTGTATCGAACATAGACTGGCGATTTGTTTCTTACCTGATAGTATACATGTTACAATGCCATTCTCCCAAATTGTCCCACCCTCTCCCTCTCCCACAGAGTCCAAAAGTCCGTTCTATACATCTGTGTCTCTTTTGCTGGATCTTTATTGATCTAACTAAAAGATGTCAAATAAAATGTTTGCAGACCATCAGGACTCATATTTCCGGTGGCATACTGGTCAATTGCAAATCCTCTACATTTTGGCCAACAGACTGTTTAGAGACAATTTAAACATGGGCTAACATCCATTAAAAGTTTGTGCACAGGCAGGCAACAATAACTGCATTGCAGCTGCCACCTGGATAACAACAATTGTAAGACTCTGTTAAATTCTCAGGTATTAAAATGTGAATGTGCCGATCTTCAAGTTGGTCAGGTATTATTACGGGAGAAGTCTGCATGGAGAAGCTGGACTCCAGAGCTCCTTTTGAAAATCCTGTTGAAACAGTGATGTGATAGGATATTTTTAATTATTATTATTTTTTTCAGAGAGCTATGTTTTCAATTGGTTTAGGTAATGTGTATGCACAATACAAAGTCCAAATTGTAAAACAGAGTACATGAAAAGTCTCTCTCCAACCACTTGACTCTCAGACACCAAGTTCCCTCCCTGAGAGAACCACTGTTGGGGGACCCCATATGTCTGAATGGATTGAGAAGGCAGAAGCTAAAGAAGTGGAAGGAGCAAAAGGCCATTTGTCAACTAAGAAGAAAAGACAATAGTCTGGTGGCAGAGGTGCAGGAAATAAAGCCATTAATTCAGATAGTGGGGATGTATATCGTGGAGAATTGAGCTTAGTTACAAATGCAAGCAATCTAAGAAACAGTGACTTAAGACAAAGATTTACGTTTTTCTCATATAAAAGAAGTCTGGGTGAGCACTTGAGGGCTGATATAGCTGTTCAGTTATGTCATTAATTCTCAGGCCTCATCTATATTTCTGCTCTACCATCTTTAGAAGGTAGCCTCAGGTAGCGAAAGTGGCCAGTGTTGCTCCAGCCATCATATCCAGATGCCAAAGGAAAAGGAAAGAGAAGAAAGGGCAGCAGTGTGCATGCTTGCTATCTCCTATAATATCCCGATTCATTTCAGCTCTGTTCTTCTCCTTTCCCATCTGCTCTCTGTTTCAGCAGGCTGCCCTGTGTGGGCTACATCAGTGGCTTTCTTGTCCTTGGTATTCTGATAGGTTCAGCTGACAGGATCCATTATGGGAGATTAGAATGTGAGAAGAGAATGGGCTCAGGACTTTTTCTTTCAATGACTCCCTTTCTACAAAGTCACATCTGGCTGGCTGCCACCTGAAGGCCACTGTTCTCAAGGCAATCTGCTCTACTGGCCCTCTGCTTACCAGCACAGAAAGAGAGAACAGTTTGGCTGAACCTAATCTTGTTTCTGTGCTTGTGTTCAGTGGTGCTCGACTCTGCAACCCCACGAACTGTAGCCCACCAGGCTCCCCTGTCCATGGAATTTTCCGGGCAAGAAGAGTGGGGTGGGTTGTCATTTCCTACTCCAGGGGATCTTCCAGATCCGGGAACTGAACCCATGTCTCTTGCGTCTCCTGTACTTGGAGGCAGATTCTTTGCCACTGCATACTAATCTTGTACTCCTGTTCTATTCTTCATGATTTCTGTACGTTCTGCTCACATGTTTATCAAGTCCCATAATATATAAAACCTTCCATGTTATCCTAATTTCAGTGTTCCAGCTGCTTCCCTGCTAGAATTCAGAATGAAAAAAGTCACAGGCCTGCTGAGTCAGCCTCTTTTAAGAAGTCTTTCTAAAAGCTTCACCCAACAATTTCTTCTCGCAGTTAGAAGTTTGATGGCCATTCTGCTGAAGGGATGTAGGGATATACATATGGCTTATTGTTGGTTGTTGGGGGACTGGTTATTAATAATGAAGGAGGAGGGCTAGACAGAGTAGGCAGCTAGATGGTTCTCTTATAAGAGGGATAGAGGGAAAAATAAAGATGCCCCTCAACCCAGTGCCCTGTGACAACCTGGAGGGGTGGGATGGGATAGGAGGTTCAAGAGGGAGGGGACATGTGTATACCCCTGAGAAACATCAATTTGTCATTAACCAGTCTGAAGAGAGAGGCACAATGCACCAGTCATTGAATTTCCAGTAGCAGTCACATTTTAAAAGTGAAAGTCGCTTAGTCGTGTCCAACTCTTTGCGACCCCATGGATTATACAGTCCATGGAATTCTCCAAGCAGGAATACTGGAGTGGGTAGCTTTTCTCTTCTCCAGGGGATCTTCCCAACCCAGGGATCAAACCCAGGTCTCCCCCATTGCAGGCGAATTCTTTACCAGCTGAGCCACAAGGGAAGCCCCTCATTTTAAAGGTTACTGTCAAATTCATAGGCAACTGCCCTTGAAGTTTCCCAACTTTGTAGGTCTTTTCCTCCCCTCTCTTATACAGCCTCTTGTAGAATCTGATTAAAAATGACCTTTTTAACTCCAAAAAAATACATGCAAACCATATGCATAATTGTTTAATGGTATTCCTTCTACACAAAAATCCAATGCAATGAAGTCCCCCCCCCTCTTTTTTTGAAAGCATAGCATAGTTGTTATGAAACTGTGTCCTGGAGCTAAACTACCTAAGTTTGAAATCTGGCTCCACATATACCAGTGGTGTGTCCTTGAGCAAGTTATCTAGCCCCCATGTTTGTTTCCTTATCCATAAAGTAGATAGAGTGGCCTTGAGGAGGTACTTGGCAGATCTTCTGGTTCAAGGAGCACAGTGGCTGAAGGTCCCCGCTGCTGCACTTTGGAATCCACTGTGGCATTTGTGACACAGCCACTTCTTCCACAGGCTGCTCCCCGCCAATGATGGGATATGGCAGGGATACCAATGCGGACTCATTTATGGAAGATACTAGATTCCATCAGCTAACACTAGCTTGAAGGCAACCCCCTCCTGAGCTTTGCTCAACTTCATTAAGACTGCTCTGCCCTCTGCCATCCAAGACAATTCTACCAACCTTTCTTTTCCCTTTCACTCAGGGTTAAACTTGGGCTGTGGTCTAGTGACTCTCCCAGCCTTTACCAGCTTCCCTTCACTTCCTTTCTCAAAGGCATTTTCCTTAATAAAATCTTGGCATGTTTATTCTGGTCTTGGTGTCTGCTTCTCAGAGGACCTGGACTAACACAGTAGGGATAATACTAGTTCCTACCTCTCACTGAGTTGTTGAGAGGATAAAGGAGTTAATTCATCTACTGTGCTTACAATAGTATTTGACATATGGTAATAATTCAATCCAATTCAGTTACTAAAGACCAGATCTTACATGACTACTATTATAGCAGACTAGATAATCCCCCAAGTCTTCCATTATTAAATACCATAAAATTATGTTGAAATACAGAAAAGAGTCTTCTACCTGCATAGTTGAACTTATAAAAAATAAAAAACCCCAGGGGCAAAATGGAGAGGGACCTAAAGACCGGAGCAGCAGTCCTGAGTTCACAGTGTACCTGTCACCAGGGAATTTCGTAACAACGTCGAACGTAAAGCTGAGAATTGTCAAAGAGCTTTAGAACAACAGTGGGGACTAAAAGCCAAACTATCAGCAAAAAGAGATCAAGGAAGCTTGTCTATCTTCACTTATATCTGGATAAAGGGAAAAGATTCCTTAAGACACCCGCCCTCATGGAAGGCAGAGTTTGGCATTTATACCACTCTTGTGGCTGAGAACTCCCAAGCTGGTAACACCAATGGCAGAGTGAATACAAGCCCTCTTGGACGGATAAACCCTCAATGGATTCTCAGCGTTCTCTTCAACGTAGCCCTGAAGATGATCTCACAATCCAAAACTGCAGAACCAACAAGGAAATAATCCACCATGAGTGAGCTTTAGTAGTGTGAGGAGCAGGATTAGATTCCCAACAACTTAAGGTAGTTATTTTTAATATTTTATTTAATCTCTGGCTGATATAATCTATCACATTAAAGAATAGAATTAAAAACAAAACATAACCAAGAATTGAGACTCTCAAAAAGAATCAAACAGAAGTTTTAAAGACTCTCTTATCTGAGGTTCTTTAGAAAGCAGAGCTGAAGGCAAGGACTAGGCTATTGATCTGTTATTCAGGAGAAGAAGCCTGTTGAGATTAAGGCAAGGAAGAAAGGGGAAGTGGGCCGAGGAAAGGCATGAAGCAAGGTGATAGGGTATGTTACAGTGCTGGCCACTATTTGATAAGCCACGGAGAAACAGCTGGTCATCTAGCAGGAATTTTGCCTAGCACCCTGGATGTCTCTGGAAAGTTTTCGGAAAGAAACACCACCTCTCTTTGGAAGGAGAATTTATCTCCCGCGCAGCTCCCTCTTTTTCCCCGTTTCCTATTGGTCAAATCCACTCCATGGAGAGCTAACCCCTAAGTGCAGGGTTGTTCATCCTCTGATGCCACTCAGTAAACCAGATCCTCTGACCAGAAGTAGAGGAACAACTCGGGGCAGACACCTGGCATGTAGAAGGTGAAGCATCGTGATCCCAGGCCTCCAGCCAACGTGGGGAGCTCAGCAGAGTACCCGCACGCTTGTGGGAGTTACTAGGAGCTGAAGAACTCTGAGGATAGAGAGGCAGTTTGACTTTGAGGAGGTGAACAACCTTAGATTCTGATATGAAATTAAAAACAGAGTCATCGAAAGTAAATACTTCCCAGTAGCTAGCTTGAATAGTATGTGGGTACAGCTAGAGACGAACTTGTAGATTGGAAGGGATAATTTAAGAAGTTATACCTCTATGCTATATATATATATGGAATGCTTCATAAACTTGTGTGTGTCATCCTTGTGCAGGGGACATGCTAATCCTCGCTGTATCATTCCAGTTTTAGTCTATGTGCTGCCCTAAACAAGCATCTCTGTGCTATATTCTGAATAAAGAAAAAAAAATGAGGCAGGAAAGAGTGAAAAGATGAAACTTATATCCAATAGGAATTTCAGAAGGTGAGAGCAGACAGGGAGAGGTTACACTGATGAAGAACATGAATCCTTAGATTCAGTTTCTATGTGATATTTTTGATGTTCAAGGATGGCTTTTATATGCAGAGAAGGTGATTTTCATTTATTTGGGTCTTATTTTTTTTACAACTTTACCTACTGCAATTATAAATTTAAAAGCCTAGTTTTTCGTAAACTCCTAAGTTCTTAAGTTTTATTACATAATTTCATATCCAGTAAATTTTATATAAAATAGAGACAATTTCAGGGAAACTTTCACATAAATGAACTGATTACTTAAGGGAATTTGATTTTTGAATAATATTAAGTAAACTTGAATAGGATAGACTAATTACCTTTAAATACTTCAAATAATATTCATATGTTTAGTGTATTCAGTTTTCTTTAAGACTTGGAATGTCCAAACTCAACAAACTTATAACTCAATAAGCTAATCCTTCCCACATTGTTAAACAACTCTCTAATGCAAGTTCTTTTAACTGCTCTACCACTGTTTATAAACTAAGTCACTTACATTATTCAACTTCAAANTACACAAAAATCCAATGCAATGAAGTCCCCCCCCCTCTTTTTTTCAAAGCATAGCATAGTTGTTATGAAACTGTGTCCTGGAGCTAAACTACCTAAGTTTGAAATCTGGCTCCACATATACCAGTGGTGTGTCCTTGAGCAAGTTATCTAGCCCCCATGTTTGTTTCCTTATCCATAAAGTAGATAGAGTGGCCTTGAGGAGGTACTTGGCAGATCTTCTGGTTCAAGGAGCACAGTGGCTGAAGGTCCCCGCTGCTGCACTTTGGAATCCACTGTGGCATTTGTGACACAGCCATTTCTTCCACGGGCTGCTCCCCGCCAATGATGGGATATGGCAGGGATACCAATGCGGACTCATTTATGGAAGATACTAGATTCCATCAGCTAACACTAGCTTGAAGGCAACCCCCTCCTGAGCTTTGCTCAACTTCATTAAGACTGCTCTGCCCTCTGCCATCCAAGACAATTCTACCAACCTTTCTTTTCCCTTTCACTCAGGGTTAAACTTGGGCTGTGGTCTAGTGACTCTCCCAGCCTTTACCAGCTTCCCTTCACTTCCTTTCTCAAAGGCATTTTCCTTAATAAAATCTTTGCATGTTTATTCTGGTCTTGGTGTCTGCTTCTCAGAGGACCTGGACTAACACAGTAGGGATAATACTAGTTCCTACCTCTCACTGAGTTGTTGAGAGGATAAAGGAGTTAATTCATCTACTGTGCTTACAATAGTATTTGACAAATGGTAATAATTCAATCCAATTCAGTTACTAAAGACCAGATCTTACATGACTACTATTATAGCAGACTAGATAATCCCCCAAGTCTTCCATTATTAAATACCATAAAATTATGTTGAAATACAGAAAAGAGTCTTCTACCTGCATAGTTGAACTTATAAAAAATAAAAAACCCCAGGGGCAAAATGGAGAGGGACCTAAAGACCGGAGCAGCAGTCCTGAGTTCACAGTGTACCTGTCACCAGGGAATTTCGTAACAACGTCGAACGTAAAGCTGAGAATTGTCAAAGAGCTTTAGAACAACAGTGGGGACTAAAAGCCAAACTATCAGCAAAAAGAGATCAAGGAAGCTTGTCTATCTTCACTTATATCTGGATAAAGGGAAAAGATTCCTTAAGACACCCGCCCTCATGGAAGGCAGAGTTTGGCATTTATACCACTCTTGTGGCTGAGAACTCCCAAGCTGGTAACACCAATGGCAGAGTGAATACAAGCCCTCTTGGACGGATAAACCCTCAATGGATTCTCAGCGTTCTCTTCAACGTAGCCCTGAAGATGATCTCACAATCCAAAACTGCAGAACCAACAAGGAAACAATCCACCATGAGTGAGCTTTAGTAGTGTGAGGAGCAGGATTAGATTCCCAACAACTTAAGGTAGTTATTTTTAATATTTTATTTAATCTCTGGCTGATATAATCTATCACATTAAAGAATAGAATTAAAAACAAAACATAACCAAGAATTGAGACTCTCAAAAAGAATCAAACAGAAGTTTTAAAGACTCTCTTATCTGAGGTTCTTTAGAAAGCAGAGCTGAAGGCAAGGACTAGGCTATTGATCTGTTATTCAGGAGAAGAAGCCTGTTGAGATTAAGGCAAGGAAGAAAGGGGAAGTGGGCCGAGGAAAGGCATGAAGCAAGGTGATAGGGTATGTTACAGTGCTGGCCACTATTTGATAAGCCACGGAGAAACAGCTGGTCATCTAGCAGGAATTTTGCCTAGCACCCTGGATGTCTCTGGAAAGTTTTCGGAAAGAAACACCACCTCTCTTTGGAAGGAGAATTTATCTCCCGCGCAGCTCCCTCTTTTTCCCCGTTTCCTATTGGTCAAATCCACTCCATGGAGAGCTAACCCCTAAGTGCAGGGTTGTTCATCCTCTGATGCCACTCAGTAAACCAGATCCTCTGACCAGAAGTAGAGGAACAACTCGGGGCAGACACCTGGCGTGTAGAAGGTGAAGCATCGTGATCCCAGGCCTCCAGCCAACGTGGGGAGCTCAGCAGAGTACCCGCACGCTTGTGGGAGTTACTAGGAGCTGAAGAACTCTGAGGATAGAGAGGCAGTTTGACTTTGAGGAGGTGAACAACCTTAGATTCTGATATGAAATTAAAAACAGAGTCATCGAAAGTAAATACTTCCCAGTAGCTAGCTTGAATAGTATGTGGGTACAGCTAGAGACGAACTTGTAGATTGGAAGGGATAATTTAAGAAGTTATACCTCTATGCTATATATATATATGGAATGCTTCATAAACTTGTGTGTGTCATCCTTGTGCAGGGGACATGCTAATCCTCGCTGTATCATTCCAGTTTTAGTCTATGTGCTGCCCTAAACAAGCATCTCTGTGCTATATTCTGAATAAAGAAAAAAAAATGAGGCAGGAAAGAGTGAAAAGATGAAACTTATATCCAATAGGAATTTCAGAAGGTGAGAGCAAACAGGGAGAGGTTACACTGATGAAGAACATGAATCCTTAGATTCAGTTTCTATGTGATATTTTTGATGTTCAAGGATGGCTTTTATATGCAGAGAAGGTGATTTTCATTTATTTGGGTCTTATTTTTTTTACAACTTTACCTACTGCAATTATAAATTTAAAAGCCTAGTTTTTCGTAAACTCCTAAGTTCTTAAGTTTTATTACATAATTTCATATCCAGTAAATTTTATATAAAATAGAGACAATTTCAGGGAAACTTTCACATAAATGAACTGATTACTTAAGGGAATTTGATTTTTGAATAATATTAAGTAAACTTGAATAGGATAGACTAATTACCTTTAAATACTTCAAATAATATTCATATGTTTAGTGTATTCAGTTTTCTTTAAGACTTGGAATGTCCAAACTCAACAAACTTATAACTCAATAAGCTAATCCTTCCCACATTGTTAAACAACTCTCTAATGCAAGTTCTTTTAACTGCTCTACCACTGTTTATAAACTAAGTCACTTACATTATTCAACTTCAAATTGTTTAATTTGGAATCACAGGCCAATCTGTCATACATTTTAATATGCAAATTCAATTACATTTTATAAGGATTTTAAATGCCAAACAGTGATTATCTTGATTGTAATACAAAATGATTAATGCCATTGGTTTGACGTATTTCTTAATTTCATATTTCTGGGGTTAAGAGACACAACCCACTGAGTTTTACTGTGACTTTAAAATTCCTGAGCCAATAACTCAGGATGTTGGGCTTCCCAGGTGGCTTGGTAGCAAAGAATATGATTGTCACCTGGGGCAAGTTGGAGTTGCTTATTGAACAGACACATTTATTTCAGGAATGCCAGACCTGCAGCTGCCTATGCCCAATGTGGTCCTTCCTGTATCACACATTGACATACTGAGTCCAGTTTTAGGAATCTCGAAATTACAGGAGACTCCATGGCTATACCCTTCAGGCAAGGTTGATACCTCCTCTTCCAATTGCACAACCACATAATACTCTTTGTAACCTCTTTCCCTTTTGATGACTTGATCATTTGAATTTTTCAACCTCCAACCAAATTGCAACTGATTTTGTTCACTCCTCTCATTACTCTCTGGCTGAACACTATTTTCATTTTTTTCCTATGTCTTTGGGTCACAGGTTTTGGCCATCTACAGTCTTTGGCTTTACGATGACAACAGTTGTGAATGGCATAAATAAAAACAGATGCACACAGACACACTGAAGCACAGAATATAACAATAAAGACAGAGAGACTATCTTGAAACAACCAGTTTTGTGCCAATAGTGCTCCTACAAACATGAGGAACATGCCGAAACCGTGCAGGACTTTCTGTTAGCAGCATGGCGAGCACCAGCCCCTCCGAGTGGCACAATACAAGACGGGCAAGAATCATGCCTATGTCCAGGGAAAGTGGCATTATGAGAGGAAGCAGAGTGGCTATGGTGAGCAGGCTAAGCCAATTTCCCAGGAAAAAACTAAAATCACAAAGACTGTGCTGAAGTTGTAGATCAAAGGATTCTTGCTATTAAGAGATGTAAACATTTTGAACTGGGAGGATTTAAGGAGAGAAAAGGTCAGGTGATCCAGTTCTAAGCATCATCCTTTGCTCTTATAGAGATAATAAAGTCTTGAAGTAAAAAAAAAAAAAGTAGAACAATTACATCATCAAAGTGGAGTGATAGATAGCAGACTTCTAATTAACAACAGTTGAATAGTATCTTCAAAGCAAGAGAAAATAGTGAATCTACACTTTTATACTCAGTCAAGCTATCATTCAGGAATGGGAAAACAAAAGTCATTTTTATAAAGGCGAAGTCTAAATTCATTAACAAACACTGAAAAAAAGCTGCTGAAGTACATGGATCCTTCTGTATGAAAACCCTTGCTACTTGCTATCTGAAACTCAGGAATGAAAAAGATTTGCATAACATCGTGTACTTTTCAATCTCAATACCCTAAATCATCATCCAAGTCTAGGAACCCAAAAATTCAGATGATGAAAACAACTTACACTTGTGTAAACAAAAGTCATTTTTATAAAGGCGAAGTCTAAATTCATTAACAAACACTGAACAAAAACTGCTGAAGTACATGGATCCTTCTGTATGGAAACCCTTGCTACTTGCTATCTGAAACTCAGGAATGAAAAAGATTTGCATAACATGGTGTACTTTTCAATCTCAATACCCCAAATCATCATCCAAGTCTAGGAACCCAAAAATTCAGATGATGAAAACAACTTACACTAAAGAAAGAAATTAACTCACAAACAAAGAAGTGAGTCTCAAGAAGGAATGAAGAGCTAGAAAAAATGACAAAGCATATAGATAAATCTAAGTGATCCTTGATTGTTTAAAATAATTTAAAAAAAACTGTTTTGGGAAAATATAAAAACTATATAAATAAAGTATGCACTGAACATATAAAGTAGGATATGTGATGTGAATGAACAAGCTCAAGGTTTGGCAAAAAGCAGTCGATATTTAGGAATGTTTATTGTACTAGACAGTTGTCACTCAACCCATATTCTCTCTCTCCACATAAGTTCACTTCTTGATGGAACAGACAGTTTAACAGGATGCCAGATGTGGTTCCAGCACATGTGTCTCTCTTCTATGCCTGATGTCTTTCTCCTGCATCATAGAACTTTCTCTGCTTTAAGCAGGTGTAATCTGAACATGCAAGACAGTTAACACTTCCAGGAATGACTTTCAATCAATGGAGGAGTCAGTAGATAAATGTTCCAACCTTCTTATCTCCTCACAGTAAAACTCTGAACCAAACTTCATGTGGTCGTTCAGAGGATTTGAGCCCCTGGCATCCACAACAATAAATTGTTCATGGGCATTTCCTAGACCTGCTTTTCTCTTTCCCCTGCCTCACTTCCCCCTTGTTAGCCCTTCCTGATGTCACCTCCCAGATTCCTGTATTTAAGGTCTGGTCCTAAGGGCAACTCTTGGGAGAATCCAACTTAACACACTGGTTAGTTTTAACATTTAATTTATGTATGCTTGTGACAATTTTAAGAGTAAATCACTAAGATGGTAAAGATAGAATGTGTAACTTCCAAACAAATATAGGTGAAAAGGAGAAAACTTTTAATTTTTTTAATATAAATTTATTTATTTTAATTGGAGGTTAATTACTTTACAATATTGTATTGGTTTTGCCATATATCAACAAGTGATGGAGGGAGAGAGAAACTTAAGAGAGTAAACATCACATTTCATAGAATGTAAGATGACATCACTTGTAAATTACACCTCAGATCATGAACTCCTTATTTCCAAATTCAGACTTAAATTGAAGAAAGTAGGGAAAACCTCTAGACCATTCAGGTATGACCTATATCAAATCCCTTATGATTATACAGTGGAAGTGAGAAATAGATTTAAGGGCCTAGATCTGATAGATAGAGTTCCTGAAGAACTATGGAATGAGGTTCGTGACATTGTACAGGAGACAGGGATCAAGACCATCCCCATGGAAAAGAAATGCAAAAAAGCAAAATGGCTGTCTGGAGAAGCCTTACAAATAGCACTGAAAAGAAGAGAGGCGAAAAGCAAAGGAGAAAAGAAAAGATATAAGCATCTCAATGCAGAATTCCAAAGAATAGCAAGAAGGGATAAGAAAGCCTTCCTCAGTGATCAATGCAAAGAAATAGAGGAAAAGAACAGAATGGGAAAGACTAGAAATCTCTTCAAGAAAATTAGAGGTACCAAGGGAATATTTCATGCAAAGATGGGC
>SJYX01005434.1:441319-482236 GCA_006410675.1 Oreotragus oreotragus
GCTTGGAGAATTTTGAGCATTACTTTACTAGCGTGTGAGATGAGTGCAATTGTGTGGTAGTTTGAGCATTCTTTGGCATTGCCTTTCTTTGGGATTGGAATGAAAACTGACCTTTTCCAGTCCTGTAGCCACTGCTGAGTTTTCCAAATTTGCTGGCATATTGAGTGCAGCACTTTCACAACATCATCTTCCAGGATTTGAAACAGCTCAACTGGAATTCCATCACCTCCACTAGCTTTGTTCATAGTGATGCTTTCTATGGCCCACTTGACTTCACATTCCAGGATGTCTGGCTCTAGGTAAGTCATTACACCATCATGATTATCTGGGTCATGAAGATCTTTTCTGTACAGTTCTTCTGTGTATTCTTGCCACCTCTTCTTAATATCATCTGCTTCTGTTAGATCCATACCATTTCTGTCCTTTATCAAGCCCATCTTTGCATGAAATGTTCCCTTGGTATCTCTAATTCTCTTGAAGAGATCTCTAGTCTTTCCCATTCTGTTGTTTTCCTCTATTTCTTTGCACTGATTGCTGAGGAAGGCTTTCTTATCTCTCCTTGCTATTCTTTGGAACTCTGCATTCAGATGCTTGTATCTTTCCCTTTCTCCTTTGCTTTTGCTTCTCTTCTTTTCACTGCTATTTGTAAGGCCTCCTCAGATAGCCATTTTGCTCTTTTGAATTTCTTTTCCATGGGGATGGTCTTGATCCCTGTCTCCTGTACAGTGCCACGAACCTCAGTCCATAGTTCATCAGGCACTCTTTCTATCAGATCTAGTCCCTTCAATCTATTTCTCACTTCCACTGTATAATCATAAGGGATTTGATTTAGGTCATACCTGAATGGTCTAGTGGTTTTCCCTACTTTCTTCAATTTAAGTCTGAATTTGGTAATCAGGAGTTCATGATCTGAGCCACAGTCAGCTCCTGGTCTTGTTTTTGCTGACTGTATAGAGCTTCTCCATCTTTGGCTGCAAAGAATATAATCAATCTGATTTCAGTGTTGACCATCTGTTGACATCCATGTGTAGAGTCTTTTCTTGTGCTGTTGGAAGAGGGTGTTTGCTATGACCAGATGACCATTATATCTACTTTTGTGGACAGGAATCCCTTAGAAGAAATGGAGTAGTCATCATGGTCAACAAAAGAGTCCAAAATGAAGTACTTGGATGCAGTCTCAAAAACGACAGAATGGTCCCTCCCTGTTCATTTCCAAGGCAAATCATTGAATATCACAGAAATCCAAGCCTATGCCCCAGTCAGTAATGCTGAAGAAGCTGAAGTTGAATGGTTCCATGAAGACTTACAAGGCCTTTTAGAACTAACACCCCCAAAAGATGTCCTTTTCATTATAGGGGACTGGAATGCAAAAGTAGGCAGTCAAGAGACACCTGGAGCAACAGGCAAACTTGGCCTTGGAGTACAAAATGAAGCAGGGCAAAGGCTAATAGAGTTTTTCCAAGAGAATGCACTGGTCCACCCATCAAATCTCTACAAATACTAAAATAATCAATATCACACAGATTGCATTATCTGACTATAGTACCATTATGCTAGAAAGCAATAACAAAGATCACATAGAAATATATCTGGAAATTTAGAAACCTCACTGTTAAGCAGTTTTGGGGTCAAAGACAACATTGTAAGGGACATTAAAAAATATTTCAACTGAACAATAATGAAAATCTGTGTATCAAAACTCATGGAGTACAGCCAAAGCAGTACCTTTAGAGAAATTTAGATCCTCATATCCTCAAAGAAGTCTGAAAATTTATGAGTTAATCATGCAACTCAAGAAGTTAGAAAGAACAGAGTTCAAAGTAATTAAATAGAGGATAATAAAGATATGATCAGCAATTAATTGTAGTAGATTGGATTATTAGTCTCAGTTTTTCATTCTCCTGTAATAGGATTATACATCGACACCCACACTCACTCATCAGCCTGTGAAATTACCCTATAAAAACTGACAGCCCTTTCTAGGATGGCCCAGTCTGTCTGTGGAGTGTGTTTCTCTCTAAATAAATCCACCTCTCACCTATCACTTTGTTTCTCCCTGAATTCTTTGTGCGATGAGACATCAAGAACCCAGGCTTCATTAAGTCCCGAGGCCAGGTGTGTACTCTTAGTTAAAAGACCATGAGTTTTGGTTGGGTTCAAGTCAAGTCCAAACCTGAAGGGCACTGTTTCAGGCTGAGGAGGACAAGACATGAACAGAGCCTGAAACTTGGAGTCTAGATCCTGAATTATAGCCAAGCCCTGCTGATACAGCTGACTAACATATCCTTTAGAAAGAAATCTTGTTTAAATGCTGAGTTGTGGTTTGATATGCAAAAGAAGGCTGAGTGCCAAAAATTGATGATTTTGAATCATGGTGCTGGAGAAGACTCTTGAGAGTCCCTTGGACAGCAAGGTGATCAAACCAGCTAGTCCTAAAGGAAACCAACCCTTAATATTCTTTGGAAGGACTAAACTTCAGCTCCAATACTTTCGCCACCTGATGCAAAGAGCTGACTCACTGGAAAAGACAGTGATGCTGGAAAAGATTGAAGGAGAAGAGTGTGGCAGAGGAAGAGATGGTTAGATAGCATCACTGACTCAATGGACATGAATTTGAACAAACTCTGGGAGACAGTAGAAGATAGAGGAACCTGGCATGCTATGCAGTCCATGGAGTCACAAAAAGTCAGAGATGATTCAGCTAATTCATTCATGAAACAGAAAATATATAATAGGGGATTGCCAAACCTAAAATCCGATCTTCTGAAAAGACATCTATCAGAAGCCTTTGCCAGACATGATGGATGATTGGGATGGGAGTGGAAGGGAGGGAGGGAGGATCAAGAGAGGAGGAAGAAAAGAGAAACAAATGACCAAATGGTGAATAAAATAGGAGACCGAGCTAAAGATACATCAGTGAGCTTTAAAATGAAAGACTGCTGTGAATAATTTGATGCCAATGAATTTGGAGACTTAAAGTAGATAATGTCCTGGAAAAGCAACTTACTGAAATCAGATGAAAGAAAAGAGAAAATCTGAGTAAGTGTATACCTATTTTTAAATTAACAAGTAATTCAGACTTCTGATAAAATACGTGATAGAGTAAATATACTTTTCCCTAGTCTCTACTCAGAGTACAACCAAGAACCCTCAACATTAAATATAAAACAGACCTAAGACGACTCTGAGAAGTAGAGAGGAGGCTGATCGGCTAGGGACCACAACGTAGTGTTTCCTGGGTTTTCTTTTTGCCTCATAAATCCCAGATTTGAAGCTGAATATTCCAGAAACCAAAAAGCTAAAATGTGTTAGTCAATCAGTTGTGTCTGACTATGTGCGGCCTCATGGACTCTAGCCTGCTGGCTCTCTATCCGTGGGATTTCCCAGGCAAGAATACTGGAGCGAGTTGCCACTTGTCCAGACAAAAGAAGTTCTGACAAGCCATACTTAGCAATACTAATCGGACCACTAGTAATACTAATACTAGTATGATACCTTAGTCTAAGAAATCTGTACTCAGGTTAAGGGTGGCATCAATATTTTTTTCTAAGAATGAGAGCTGCAGAAGGAAATGGCAATCCACTTCAGTATTCTTGCCTGGAATATCCTATAGACAGAGGAGACTGGTGGGCTACAGTCCATGGGGTCGCAAAGAGTCGGACATGACTGAGCTACACACAGACACACACAAATAAGAATGATAGCTGGGTTGTTTCATGTGGAGGATTTAAAGGTTCTATTTTTACACTTTTTCATTTGGCTAAACCTCATGGTATACAGGATCTTAGTTCCCCAATCAGGGACCAAACCTGAGCCTTGGCAGTGAAATTGCCAAGTCCTAATAACCACTGGATCACCAGGGAATTCCCTACACTTTTCCCAAAATAACATATTTATTTCTAGAAGGTCTTTTATATGGTTAACACATTAAAATGACAGAAGTTAATCCATGTATATAGCCCAAGTAATGGAGAATACAGACGGTCTCTGACTTACAATTTACAATGGCACAAAAGTAATATGCATTGTATAGCAACCAAACTTAGACAAACAGAATTTTGAATTTTGATCTTTTCTTGGGCTAGACTTATGTGACATGATACTCTCCAGTGATGCTGCTGCTCCCAGTCAGCCATGCTATCATGAAAGTAAAAAAAAAAAAAAATATATATATAT
Organism: Oreotragus oreotragus; assembly: GCA_006410675.1. NCBI lineage: Eukaryota > Metazoa > Chordata > Mammalia > Artiodactyla > Bovidae > Oreotragus > Oreotragus oreotragus. Next base: position 445,496 of record SJYX01005434.1, read on the forward strand.
ATATATATATATATATACATATACACACACACACACACACACATATATACCTGTCTCTTNAGGTCTTTTATATGGTTAACACATTAAAATGACAAAAGTTAATCCATGTATATAGCCCAAGTAATGGAGAATACAGACGGTCTCTGACTTACAATTTACAATGGCACAAAAGTAATATGCATTGTATAGCAACCAAACTTAGACAAACAGAATTTTGAATTTTGATCTTTTCTTGGGCTAGACTTATGTGACATGATACTCTCCAGTGATGCTGCTGCTCCCAGTCAGCCATGCTATCATGAAAGTAAAAAAAAAAAAAAATATATATATATATATATATATATATACATATACACACACACACACACATATATACATTTAACCATTCTGTTAAGGGTTGTTGTAAACATACAACCTCTTTTTTTTTTTTTTTTACTTTCAGTACATTATTCAATAAGTTGTATGAGATATTCAATACTTTATAATAAAGTAGGCTTTGTGTTAGATGATGTTGCCCAACTGTGTGTTAATGTAAGGATCCTAAGCACATTTAAGGTAGATTAGGCTACGTGCTCATGTTTGGTAGGTTCGACCCAGAGATCAAACCTGCATCTCCTGCATTGGCAAGTGGGTTCTTTGCCGCAGAGCCACAAGGCAAACCACATATTTAATTGGTTCCCCTTGAAGGGGACTGGGCCAGGCTCTGAGGTTACAGGCACTTTCTTTTTATAATCACTCAGCTGCCTTTGCTGGTTCTGGGATGTACTCAGTGGCTACCATGTCTCAGATTTCACTCCATCTTTTTGGATTCCTTTTGGTAAAGTACAGTTTTCATTTTTAACACAGGGCTAGTGGGTAGCAAACTTTCTGGATCTTTATACATCAGAACACATGAGCGGCTGTCATGAGTGCACACTCTTTGGATCTCTGACTGCAGAGAGCATGAGGGACCTGTGGTCCCCACTGCTGCTGTGAGATCCATCACCGAGTTCATGCTAAGCCTTCCCATAGGCTGCCTCCAGCCAATGATGAGCAGGGAGACCAGGGACTCCACTGGAGCTTGAGGACTTCCTGGAAGCCTTTTTGAATGCTTGTAAACTTTCTCTGCAGTCTAAGACACTCCCACCCTTCCTCCTTTCCTTCTCCCCTTTCCCTGGAGTCGGATTAGCCTTATGATCTTTGGTCTGAAGCCTCAGACACCCTCTTGGGTGCCTTTACCTCTTTAGGTGTTTGCTTCATACACTTCTTACACACCTCCATCTTGGCGTGTTTCTTACAGGACCCGACCTTGCACAACATCTTCATTTCACCTCACATTTGATTTTTTTTGCACCTAGAATCCTATTCCCAGTCATTTGCTCCCCAGTTTTTGATGGCATTGCTCCATTGTCCTTTAGTATCCAGAACTGCTGATGAGGTCTTTATTGTTTCTTTGCAAAAACATTTTGAAATTTTTTCATTCTTAAGATACAGAAACCTCAACTAGTAGATACGTAGGTGTGTGTATTTTCGAATTTTTGCCTGCTTAATACTTGCTGGGCTCTTTCAATTTAATGACATATTCTTAGCTGTTATTTTCTTAGTGATTTCCTTTCCCCTTGTCCCACCCTCAGTTCCTCTGTTCTGTTCTTCTGATAGAACTTCTCGGGTTGACACTCATGAGAACTATGTGTCTTGGCGAAAGAGCTGGGTTTTGTTTGTTTTCTGTAGTAGTTGGTTTGGGACTATGAGACGCCCAGGTCAGCTGGTAAGACTAGAGCAGGACCTGCAGGGAGAGAGGCCTGAGAGAACCGTGGGAAAGCAGACACCAAGCCAGGTGGGTGTGGCTTTGGGCTCTCACCAGCTCAGGCTGTGAGCTTGGAAACGTACCCTTTGTGGTTATGAGGGTATTTGGTTCAGTACAACCTATGTTTCCTAAATTTATGAAGATGAGAATATATACTTGAGTGGTGGAAAATTCACTCAAGTGTTGGAAAGCCTTCCTCCCACCCCTTTAAAGACCCAGCAAGCCCGAGCTCTGTGTGGGAGGAGATGGTCTGGAAAACATCAAAGGTGACGAGGTTTCAGCTGGCCTTTGAAGGCTCCATTGTAGAATCCAGGCACAGGGATTAGCTTGGCCTGTGGTCAAGAAAGTACACGGTAGTTTTGGAGAAGATTATATACCCCTGTGGAAGAAGCAGGGATCATCTACTGCACCAAATGAGGCTAGGATGGAGGGCTGGGGAGTCAGACAGCAGGGGCCTGACCTGAAGGCCCTGCAATCCATGTGGAATTTCTCCTGAAGGAATTCTCTGAAGGGTTTTTTGAACAGGGAAAACACTATGATCCCTACGTTTGGGTTTTATTAAGATACTTCTGGTAGAAGGTAAATTTTGAGAGGGATATAGGAGCCTGTCCACATTAGGGCAAACCTGTATTTCTGTTTTCATGACTGGGACTGGGCAGCCAGATCAGGGCAGGGTGAGCAGTTAGTGCTCTGTACTGGGAGCTGGGATGCTGAGAATCAAGGAGGCAAGGATAGAAATGCCCAAAGAAAACTAGGAGGGTACTGCTCTGCTCTTCTGATCTAAGAGGGAAATGAGAGGTTGCTTGTGAGATGTGATGGCATTGGAGGGTGGGAAAGTGGAGAAATACTGTAGGCCCTGGCCAAGAAAACTACCCAGAGAGGACTCAGAGGAGAGCTCACTAGGGGCAGGAAAGGAAGAATGTGTGGGAGAAGCGAGCTCCCTCGCTCTATGGATTGGCTCATGATCTTAGTGGCTGCCCAGAAGGTGTGGAGGAAACCAGAGGTTCCTTTCTGACATCTTCTGCTTTCCTTCTAGGACCCTGTGTTCACCTGGTTTTCCTTCTGCCCCCCCCCCGCCCCGCCCCGACTACTTTGCCCTTAGTTGGCTAGGTGGGTCCACTCTTCCAGACCTCTAAATGTAGGGGTATTGCTGAGGCCCAGACTCTGAACCCCCTCTGTGTACTTCCAGCCCTTGGATGATCTCCTCTGGCATCTTGGTTTTAAACGTCATTGGTAATCTGAGGACGCCCTACTGATACTGTCTATCAAACAGCCCACTTAATATCTCTACTTGGATATCCAACAGGCATCTCAAACTAGTAAAAGGAATGACTTTTGATTCCCCCTTCATCCTCTGCCAGCCTGCTCCTCCCCCATGATTCCTCATCTCATAAAATGACAATTCTCTTCATCTTGGAGTCATCCCTGAGTCTGTCTTGTCATTTCCCTTCTGAGTCACGTTCAACTCATCAGCAGGTCCTGTCAGTCCTACCCATGCATCTCTGTCCTGCCCCTGAGCACTCTATCACTCCCGATGACAGCCGCCTCCTAATATAAGCCAATATAACACTCCTCCCCAGCATTCCTGTAATAGTGCTCGACTCTGTTCTCCAGTGATCACGTCATTCTCCTACTCAAATTCTCCCTCTGGGAATGACTTCCCATCACAGTTAGAATAGAAACGCAATGTGGCCCCCAGGGCTCCATCTGAGCTGGCCCTAGTTCCATTTCCTACTTCCCTTCCTTTCTACCAACTCACCCAACCATCCCCATTTAGAATCCACCTGCCAGTGCAGGAGATGCAGGTTTGATCCCTGGGTTAAGAAGATCCCTGGAGAAGGAAATGGCAGCCCATCTCAGTATTCTTGCCTGGAAAATCCCATGGATAGAGGAACCTGGTGGGCTAAAGTTCATGGGGTTGCAAAAATACGTGGCACAATTTAGTGACTAAACAGCAACAAATATACCAGTCACATTTCTCCCCTCAGGGTCTCTTGCTGGAATTTTTAAAAAATTTTATTTTGGAACACTACCTAACACCATGCACAAAAATAAACTCAAAATGGATTAAAGACCTAAACATAAGACCAAACACTATAAAACTCTTAGAGGAAAACGTCGGAAAAACACTCCTTGACATAAATCACAGCAAGACCTTATTTGACCCACCTCCTAGAGTAATGAAAATAAAAACAAGAATAAACAAATTCAATCTAATTAAACTTAAAAGCTTCTGCACAACAAAGGAAACCATAAACGAGATGCAAAGGACCCTCAGAATGGGAGAAAATATTTGTAAGGGAAGAAATTGGCAAAGGATTAATCTCTAAAATATGCAAACTGCTTATGGAGCTCAATATCAAAACAACAAACAATCCAACCAAAAAATCGGTGGAAGACCTAAGGAGACATTTCTCCAAAGAAGACATACAGGGCCAAAGGGTATAGGAAAGGATGCTCAACATCACTAATTATTAGAGAAATGCAAATCAAAACCACAGTGAGGTATCGCTTCACACTGATCAGAATGGCCATCATCCAAAAAAAAAACAAAAACAAAAAACAAGCAATAAACACTGCAGGGGGTGTGGAAAAAAGAGAACCCTCTTGCACTGTTGGTAGGAATGTACATTGATTCTTCCTGTAATGCTCTAATCCAAGATTTCCTCCTGCCTCACTCTTATACTCCATTCAGGTTAAAAGAGCCTTTCCCTGGCTACTTACTATATTTTGTAGCCCTAATCACCATACGACCTTGTATTACTTGCTTACTTGTCACTATATATTTATTCCTTCAGTGAAAATTATCTACCACCAGTAGAACATAAGCCCCAGGAGGAATTTTGCTCCTCACTGATGTAGCCTCAGCACCTAGAAAAGTATCTAGGAAATAGCGGAACCTATTGCTTGGTTGCCAACTCATGTCTGACTCTTTTGCAAGCCCATGGACTTTAGCCTGGTACCACTGAGCCACCTGGGAAATCCAGCAGGTATTTAATGAATATTTATTCAAAGAATGGAAGGCAGCATAGTGGAGCCCAAACTGGAAACTGGCAACTGGCAGGTGGAAAGAGCAAAGGTCAAGGGCACTGGGGAGTTGAGAGAGTTGGTGAGAATACAGCTGGCACAGTTGGCCATGGATTCAAAGGTAGACACGAAGGGGCAAAGGTTGGGAGCCTGGGTAAACTTGGCAATGGCTGGTGGGGTGGTTGGTGATCAGTAAGTGTGGGCAGAGGGTGGGATGGAAGAAAGGAGCTTAGTCAAAAAAGGAATACTGGAGTTGGATAATCTGGAGAAAGGAAAATGTGAATACATTGTGTAATTATGATTTTTTTCAGAACAGCAGTTTTTTTTTTTTTTTTTTTTTTTTAGCATTCTGTAAATAGTTTAGCACATACCAGACATTCAATTCATAGGTGAATGAGGACACCCAATCTCCAGGCTCTACAAGTACGCATTCTTATCCTGGCTCCTTGGGTTTTCCAAAGACTGCAACAAGGACATCACGTTCACGGCAAGAGAACGTGTTAACATCTCACAGTCAACAATTCCTTCTACTCATTGCCACACAGGCTCCTCCAGCCTCAGAGGAATTTGGGACAGTGCAAATCAGGCCACCTGAATTGCAAGTAGAAAAATTTCCCTGATGTTGCCCAGAAAGTGGTGTCAGAATCAAGACTCAACCACCTCATGGGCACAATGGGTAGTTTCCACTAGTGTTTCCCCGATTCTCCTCAATTTCCAACACTGGAGGATTAGATGCATGCTAGTTCTAAATGCCTCTGCAGAACCTTTTGAAATTGCCCCTCCAATTTCTGCTGCTCTGAGCTACTCACTCCAACTGTTGAATTGCTTCCTTCTTTACTGATGCTACAGTTTTGCATACACATCCAGATTCATCTTCTAGATATCTTCTCCAAGCCATGACACTCTGCTGACATGTAGATTTCTTGCACCCAACACAAGTCTTGGCACACAGGAAGCATGCAGTGAGAGCTTGCTGAATGAACAGTGGTCAGCACAGGGGCAGTGATTCAAGAGAACAGCTAAAAGCCAGGTCTTCTGCTCCATGGACCGGACCACTTGCCTCCCCTCAGGCCAGTTCCACTTCTACCTCTGGAAACCCTTTCAACCCTCCCCTCCCCTCTTTCCATGTTCTTTCCCTAGTGATGGGTAGGGGAAACAGGCCCAGCATCTCAGGAAAGCACGGTGGAGTCCTGTGCCGACAGGAGAAGTGAAGTGAAGTGAAGTCGCTCAATCGTGTCCGACTCTTTGTGACCCCATAGACTGTAGCCTACCAGGCTCTTCTGTCCATGGGATTTTCGAGGCAATAGTCCTGGAGTGGATTGCCATTTCCTTCTCCAGGGGATCTTCCCAACCCAGGGATCGAACCCGGGTCTCCTGCAATGTAGACAGACGCTTTACCATCTGAGCCACCAGGGAAGTCTGACAGGAGAGAAGAAACATAATCCTTGGGATTTGTGCTGATAATGCAGCCTTGCAAAATCATTCCCCAAAACAGACGGAAGGGTGTTTGTCTTGCTTTTTTTGCATCTGTTTCACTGCTGGCAGAACTGAACAGACGGCAAGTCAGTTGTAAAGTTACTAAAGTATTCACAATTGACTCGAAGTGTTGAGTCTCCGTTTCCCATGTAAGAATTTCCTGTCCCTTCCAGTGTTTGTTCTAGAGACGTCCATCGTCACCCGGAGTATAAGTATTTTCAGGAGTTGACGTCTGAAAATTCGAATTGAAGTTTATTCTAGCAGATATGATTTTAGGATCCGTGTAGTATTCCCCTACCTTTCTACAAACACCTTGAATTTTAATCACCGGGTCATAGTCTGATAAAAGTCATACGATACTGGACTAACACAAGATACTTAGGACTTTAATAGAACCCGTGTCATATTATAGACTTTTGAGGACATAATGTAAGTAATTATCCAATTCACATTTTTTTAAAGTTACTAAAGTTAAAGTGTGTACTTTCTTCCGTCCCTCAATACAATTTTCTAGTTGTTTACTGAAGCTTCTTGTCTGTTAACAAAAACAAAAAAAAAATCCCATGAAATTTTGACTATATCCTCTTTATCTTTGTCTCTTTCTGCCTTCTACCAGCTCTTCTCTCCCCTCTTCCTCCAACTGAGATTCAAGCGGAAGTAGATGATGTTCAAGGAACTTCCTGGTCCTAGAAATCCACCAGGAGTGGTGCCAGGAGTCCTGCTCAGTGGCTCCTGTATCAACTACCCCTTTCCCAAGATGAGTGACAGACAGACAGACACAAGGCTCGGCTCTGCAGCTGCTCTTCTCCTTTCAGCCTTCGGCCTGGCCATGCTCCAGGTTTAAATTGTGAGGAATGGAAGAATCAACTTGCTGGGCCAGAACTGTGCCCGAGGCCACTAATAGATGTGTTGCTATTCTGACCCCAGGGCAAAAAGAGTTATAAACAGAAGCTGGGGTCAAGAACTGGAAATAGGGGTAATTTTCCTCTTTGGAAATATCTGGACTATAGAGCAGACACCTTATCTTCTGATGCCCTCATAAGACGTGTGTGAGCGTGCTATTGGTCACCACTGCTGGTGGGGAGGAGACATGGGGGAGGGGTGTTGTCTTGGTAATAGCAACTTTGGATAGCAGAGTCCTTGACAATGGCATCAGTGTATCAGACATTATGGCATATCTAGTGAAGCTGGCCCTTTCAGCGTAGATATAAACCCCTAATATGTCACATGGGCTTTGGTAGCTCATCAAGCAAGGGGAGGTGGGTGGTGCTCATGGATGAACTGCAGAAGGACACATCAGCCCAGGGAGCTAGAGCTTCTTATTTTTTAAGCAAACATGGCAGACATTACTGTTACCAAGATGACTGGCGTTGTTGACTGGCACTCACAATTCCCAAAATCACTGAGAAGGAATAAGAGGGGGCTGAAGGTCATTCAAAATAGCTAGTGAGGGACCCAGAGGAATGCCACGTTCTGCTGGTATTGCCACCTCTCTATGTTAATGACAAGGGCCGTGGAGGATGGTAAGGGAGCATCGCTTGCAAGGTGTAGAGCCTCATATTTCCAGGTAGAGAATTGTGTTCATGTGCACAGGAGTGAGAAGACTAGCGGAAGAGAGCTTGAATTTAGAGAGACAATCAGGGAGGGACCAGGCGGAGAGGACAGGGTATCCCTGTCTCCTGGGTTGATGAGGTACAGAGGCAGCTGGAGGGGTGGAGGGTGGAGCGGGGGTGTGATCCCGCAGAATGATTTCCAAAGGTGCCCACTAGATGGCGGCGTCAGTCAGCATATGAGTCTGCAAAGGTCTCCTGGCGAATAGCGGGGGCTCAGTGGAAAAATGTCATTTCACAGATGGGAAGGTAGAGGATGGGAAGGTGGGGCGATTTGCTCTGAGCATACCAGCGACGAGCCCTGTCCCGTTCTCCTTGCCTCAGGCTTTTAGGGACAATGCAGTGACTCTAGGTTCTGCTTCTAGAACGGTAGAAGCTTTTTTTTTTTAGAATCAAAACAAGAAGTGCCAACCTGAGCAGAGCAATGAGAGGTCGTGAGTCTTAGAGAGCAGCTACACTGAGGTTCCCTTTGACTTGTGGGATAAAGTTCAAATCTACAGCATGACGTAAGATATTCCCTGTGCTGCAGGATTTCCTTCCTTTTACATCTCTACACTTACACAGTACCATGCAGAGTTTAAGGAGCTTTGTGTGCAGAAACCTATATATTAACGATCTCTGAACTGCTTCTTTGGGAAGCAATCTCTGACCCATTTAGGAGATTTGATCACTGCTGGCTCTGTGCCACTGCGTTCTCTCCTCTGTACTGTTAAGGATGTAGGTTTGGAGGTGGTATTATGGCCGGGGTCCTGAGGATGGACGGGTATGTGGGCATTTCTAACAGTCCCCTGCTAGATGAGTAAGGACTCTCTTGGTTGTGATAGAAATCCAATTAAATCTACCCAAAACACAAAGAAGATATCATTGACATCAGGAAGGGTGCAAGTGCAGCTGGGGGAAGATTGGAATTAAGGATTTCATGATCTCCCTAGAAAATTCTCAGGGCTCTGCTCTGCTGCTTTAAGTGTCAGATTCACTGTGCCCTGCGGAAGGCTGACTTTCTCCATGCATCACTTGTCAGTTTCACTACCGGAAAGGAAAAAGCTCTTCTCAACAAGGACTTAACAACAACAAAAAGTGATAGTGCAGAAGAGGGGCATGTGATCAAAGCAGGGCCAATCATTCCTGTCGTCAAGGAACCAGGTGCTCTGATTGGTCTATCTTGGGCCATGTGTCCTCCCATAGCCTATGATTGACAACTTTCTGCTCAAACTGCCTAATTGCAGTAGAGGAGGAGAATTCTTCAAAATAAAAGTGCTGTTACCAAACAAAATTGGTATTTAGGGGGGAGGAAGGATGCTGAGCAAATGAGAATAGATCTCTACTTCTCAGCTCCCCAGGGACCCAGAGGACACATTTAGGAAAAGTAGACAGTGCTGCTTCTATTAGCTAGGTCACGGACATGTAAGCCTGAAACGGAGGCCTGAATTATGCACAAGGCTTGGGTTTGAGGTTCAAGTAGAGCTAGTACCCTAGTTCAAGTCAAAAGTCATAGATCAGTGATCGATGTGCTTAGAAAAAGAGCAGAGCTTCAAGCTACAAGGAAGAATTTAATGAAGTTACCCACACAATGGGCTTCCCTGGTGGCTCAGTGGAAAAGAATCTGCTTGCAATGCAGGAGACCTGGGTTCGATCCCTGGGTTGGGAAGATCCCCTGGAGGATGAAATGGCAACCCACTCCAATATTCTTGCCTGGGAAATCCCATGGACAGAGGGGCCTGGCAGGCTACAGTCCATGGGGTCACAAAGAGTTGGGCAGGACTGAGTGCCTAAGCAACCATCACCCACACAATAAAGATCACGACACCTCCTGAAAGCCTCTCTTGTTCCAAGTCACAGATCGGTGCACTGGGCCAGGAACCCCCAGGAGGCCCAGTTCTTCCCCAACTAGTAAGAGAGACGCAGTCAACACCTCAGCCATCAGGGTAGACCACAAATCCTCCTCGGTGGTGAGTAGGGTTAGGAAGAAGCAGGTTGATTAGTGGACCTCTTTACTCTGCATTTACTCACTTTCATTTCGGTTGGCCCAGTGAGCTCAAGGTTATGGTTTTCACTCACGGCTCTGGCCAACCAGGAATGAGACAGCCTCCTTCAGTGGGGGAGATCAGCAGTCATCAAGGGAAACCTCTGAGACTATGCCCTAACATTGACCACTAATTTTTATAAACTCTTGGGACTAGAGAAATGAGCAGTTCTGTTGGCAATGGCACCCCACTCCAGTACTCTTGCCTGGAAAATCCCATGGACAGAGGAACCTGGTAGGCTGCATAGACAAATTTAGGATTGTACTGGGAATAAATTCATAGCGAGAAAACGAAAATAACTCACAAAGTTCTTAAAGGGTAACTGAATAAATCTCACTTTAGTTTTACAGGGGGATTGTATTTTGGTGGGGGGAGATCAGGTACTTTTGAGGCCAAACAGACTTATAAATATTCAATTGAGTAGAACATAGATAAAAATTACCTCTTCATAAAGAACCATATGTGTAGGAGAGAACACTTCCAATTCTCCAAATGTTTACTGAAATTGCCTACACAAATGTTTTCAGCAGTTGGATGAAAACAAAGAGCTTTATAGTTATGTGGCTTTTCATGAAAAAGACACCAATTTTAGCATATTTACCTTGTGTGTTGTTAAGCATGTAACACAATGCCAAGGAAGAATGATTTCCTAATAGAGATCCTCATGATTTTTCAGAATAAAATATGTACATCAGCAAAAATAATATTTCTTCTTTCTGAGGTATTCCAGTTAGGTCGTTATATCGAGTTCTGTGATTCTCTCACCTCTGCCCACGGAGAGATTGTTAAGGTAAAAACTGCCTCAATGCACCTCTATTTAAATCTCCGGGAATTACACTGGGATGTCTAAACACAAGTTCATTCAAAGTGAAGAGTCCTTCAGTGTTTTAGTCCAGGTGGTCCCCACAAATTAATGAAGAGAGAAAACAGATTGGAGGAGGTGGCAGCTCTAAGAATAATGATAGAATATTTGTGTGTTCTTCCAAATTACATGCAAAATGGCCTTCTCTTCTCTAGTAGGCAAGAGCCGCCCCGCTCCCTGACTCCAGCTTCACTGATCCCTTCCTTGGTTTTCTTTCCTGCCACCCAGCCTTATTCCCTTTCTTTCTGTTCTGCGCTGTCTAGCTGATCATCTTGCTAAGTGTATGCTTGTCTGCATGATCAGGATATGGCACAAGCACTTTAGCATGGGACACTTGATCCTTCCGTGCCTCTCCACCACCTCTCATGCTGGTCCCCTCCTGCCCCTGCCTTACCCGCCCGGAGCAGTCCCCTCACCCCACAGCAAGGTCGAGATGACTTGGGCTCCTTGGGACAGGCCATACATGTGCCTCTTTCTCTTTGGAAGGTCTTTCACTCATTCCTGCTGGTTCCCTCTGCTTGCAGTGCTCTTTCTGCTCTCTTCACCTGCTTCTTACTGGTGCTCCAGGAGTGGGTTCAGATGCTATCTCTGGAAGCCTTTGCTGAGTCCTCCGGGTAGATGGATGTCTCTGCCTCCGCTCTTAGAGTGCATCCACACCCAGGTGACAGCCTTGCTTATTTAACCTCCTTCCTCACTGGGCTGGAGGCTTCTGGAGGGCACGACTTGTCCTCTTTCCTGGACCTGGTCACAGAGTAAACAGTAAACATATGAGGAATAAAAGAAATACCTCCCTTGAAAATCTACTTTGCCCCAGGCACTGAACAAGGCCTGCGAAGAATGGAACAAATGGTCTGCACGTGCTTCCTACTCCCAAATAGAGTTTTTAATTAAGTAGGGGTGATATAAGAAGGCCAGAAATAACAAAACAGAATTTGATATGACCACAATAAAGGCAAGTCTTGCTACAGGAGTTCAGAAAATTGAGATTTGTTCTTTAAAAATCATTATCCTCTCTTTGTTCCTCTCTCATGTTCTCTGAAATCAAGCAAGTGAAAGTGTTAGTCGCTCAGTCATGTCTGGCTCTTTGCAACCCCATGGACAATAGCCCTCCAGGCTTCTCTGTCCATGAAATTCTCCAGGCAAGAACACGGGAGCTGGTTGCAATTTCCTTCCCCAGGGGATCTTCCAGGGATCTAACCTGGGTCTCTTGTATCGCAGGCAGATTCTTTATCATCTGAGCCACCAGGGAAGCCTGAAATCAAACAAATCGGAAATTAAATCCTTGTTCAACCACTTATTAACAATGGGATGCTAGACAGTCTGCCAAAGCCTCAATTTCCTCATCCGTGAAATGAAGACAATAATATTTACCTTACAAGGTACCATGCCGATTAAGACAGTGGGAAGGGCTAGTGTGTAAAGACTCGACAAATGGTGCTGGGAATGGTATTTCAAGTGGATATGCTACTTGTTTCCTCAGGCCTGCTCCACTGTACTTCAGCCTTTATCATTTAGCATCTCATATTTCATCTGTCCAAGTAGGAGCCTTATCTGCTTACTGGCATATAGCCAATAGTTCATTTTTAAATTAGGACACAATATACTCAGCTCCTTTCAAAACTGATTGTAAATTAATAATTGGAAGGGCTGCCTGGCTACTAATAGGCTTTCATTTGGTTCTTTTTGAAATTTTTAGGACTCAAAAACCATACCTTACAATCTGCAGGTAGTCAATGACTTTCTGTTGAATTTGATTGGAGAGCTGAAAAACCTGGATTATTTGTTCAGCACACATTTATTGAATTCTTGCTTACATCTTCTTACTGGATCCATCTTTCCTTCCACAGACTTTTATCTAGAATAGAGAAATGTCAGGGAGAAATGGAAAGCAGTTAGCAACTGCAGCAATGAACACAACAGTGATGTAATGACGGGTTGAAATTGAATCAGACTTTAACATTATTTGTACTGTCTGTGTCAGATAGAAGGACCAAATGCCGCTGCTGTAACTTACGTGGTAAATGAAGCCAAGCCATATTAATAGTGGACCCAAGGCTATATAGTGATCAAGAAATTGAGTTGCAAAATTAGAGAGGCCTACACGGCTGTGTGACTTTGCACTGATCTTTTAAAATTCCAGGTTAGGGATTGTAAAATCTACTTTGGGAGATTACTTTGTGACTTAATTGAGAGAAGTCCATGGGTCACAAAGAGTTGGACATGACTGAAGTGACTTATCACGCATGCATGCATATATAAAACACCACGGTAAGAACTCAATACATGGATATTTCTATTATCATTTTGAAGATAAGTCACGGAATCTGTGGTATTTTAAAAGACATAAGTTAAGGATGCCCATTTGAGAGAGAAGATTTTTACATTTTTCTTATTTTACTGAGTGTCCTGGCCGTAATTATTAGACAGTGCAACCTTGCCTTCCTGCAGACTGCCAAAGAACGAGGCAGGTGTTAAACACACATGGAAGGAGAAAGATCAATAGATCCCATGGCCCTAATCAATGCAAATAGAAATTTGGCATTATTTATAATCAGCCACCACCTTCAGTACATGTGACGTTGCTTAGTCTTGGTGTCTTTGCCATCATGCAAAATTAGAATGTGGAAAAATTAAATAAATTAAAAAAGGAAAGAACCATTTTTTAAGCTTTATCTCAGAAAGCCTGGAGAGCAGTTTGGCTTAGGCCTGTGCATTCAGGAAGGGCCTCCAATTTAGTTTTTTAACATCTTTTCTAACCTGTAACCACCCACAAAGACACAGTGACAGAGTTAAAGAAAACACACATCTGACAAAATCCACCCTGGGTCCCCATGTTGGAGCACAAGGCTTGCAACAAACTATTAAGGAGCATTGTTTACCTGTTATTTAAATATCTTTAGAACAACAGTTATCTTGTCTAAAACATTTTGTGTTAAAGGCATGGAATCTGTGTAGTTTATTAATTGAAAATATATGCCACAAGCTTTGTAGCCCTGTTTAGATGTTTCTTCACTTGGTAATACTCAGAGCTTCTAGAAACAGGAGTAGCTGAGCCACTATCTTGACATGTCAGGGCTCACGCCCTTCCTAACTCACTCATCTGTTTAACATCTGATTGGATCAACAGGGGGAAGCTACCCTTTTCCCTATTAAATGCATTTATCTTACTTTCACAGCCCATCCAAGAAGAAAGCCATAAAGAAATATATTGGTTAAGAGCCAGTTTTTAATTGTGTCCAATGGAAGAATTCCTTGGGAGCTGCATAGCAGTGTATCACTGATGAAAATCAAGAGGAATTCAGATTTTATATTATTTGTTCTAAACCAGAACATTTTACTTATTATTCATAATACACGTTGAAAGCAGACACCAAAATGGCTCATTTGGAGCATTTCTGTGCTCTCTCACTAATGTACATTAACGCCAGTACACATTCTGTATTACGGATCCATAAAATGCATTTGCATAATATTGAAATTATAATCCCAATTGTGTAGTAAAAACCTTTATGAAAAATTGTTACTGCTCAGCTACTATACAGTGGCTAATTTTTAATCTTCAGCCTCTCTGCTGCGAGTTAAGATAGGGTATTCTTTAAATAAAAACCTCAAGAGTAGGAGCCTGGAATGGAGCCCTCCTTTCTTCTACGTAGGATATTTTTAGGCGGAGGAATATAATCTCTACTGTGTTAGACAGTTGCCTTCACAGTGATCTTGGCTTTTTGTGAACTGGTGTCTTGACTTTAGATTCAGTTGAGCAGTATCACTAATTTACCAGCCTCGCATCAGCAGTGGGAAGAGGGTTTCTCTCATGACCCCACTCAAGGGTCTCTGCCAAGCCCATGAAGAAGCCATCTGGAAAAAAATCCCAGTGACTGAGCTGGCAAGTAATTTTGGCAGAGAATCCACTGGCCATGATTTCTTGATCCTGTCTCTGTGCTCACTGCTGTGATGAACACTTTTTTTTTTTTTACGATATCTTTTTTTTTAATGTGGACCACTTTTAAAGTCTTTATTGAATTTGTTACAGTATCGTTTCTGTTTTATGTTTGGGGTTTTTTTTTGGCTGTGAGCCATATGAGATCTTAGCTCCCCAACCAGGGACTGAACCTGCATCCCCTGCATTGGAAGATGAAATCTTGACCACTGGACCCCCAGGGAAGTCTCTGTGGCGAACTCTTGATTAGATTATAACAAAGAGCCCTCCTATTGCTTCAATGAGGTGGATATATACATCATTCCTGATGAAACAGACTAGAAAGGTTGAACCCTTTCTAGGGTCTCTTATCTCTCACAGATAGACCCATACCTGTTAATTCCCATATTCCAAGTGCTGAACCCAACTACAGTGTTAAGTACAAATGCTTGATTCTTCCTTCAAGTGATTCCACAATCGTGTTTTCAAATAATTGTCAGAGAGCTCTAGCTGAGACTTTCCAGGATTAATGTTACCGAATTACATTTCTACGAGGCGTTATTGACATAGCTCTTAATAAAAGGAGCCCCAGTGGTTGGGCTGAACACTCACCTGTGCCCAGTCAGAGAGTGTTTCCCTGTGGAAGAGGTCATCTCTTGGTCATTGGCCCCTCTTGCCTTTTTCCATGCTCCCAGCAGAAGTGCAGGCTCCTGTGCAACCTCATGAAGCTCTACTCAATTCACGTTTGCACAGTGACCAAACTGCAAACCAAGAACGTGCTCTCCAGTGCCCTCTCACAGGGCTCTGCCACCATCTTCCTCTTCTCTTTCTTCTGAAATTTCAAGCTGCTGGAAGGAGAAGAGAAAATCAGAGTCAAACAGGCCTGCCTTCACTGGATGCCACCTTATATATTCACACCTGGCAAGGATGGAGGGAGAGCAGAAATGAGACAGAATAGATCTCTTACTTTATTTGTGGAATTTGGGCTTGGAAAAAAAAATTTTTTTTTTCTTATTTCCTTAGTCATTTATTTTGGTTTGTTTAATAGGTATACAATGCAAATCTAAAAGGTATAATAGTTCAAAAGTTATTTTTTATACTGTGGGAAGTCTCTTTTCTATTCTTAAAACCAACAGGATATTGATATTCAACATCCATTATTCAACAATGATATTTAGTTTACAATTATTCAACAATAATATTTTCATTTTTTCATCTATTAGTATCTTTGAGATTCTTTTTGACAGGGACACATAGAGTTGCCTCTTTCTTTTAACACATATGTGCCTTAACTTATTTAATCAGTCTTCTTTTGATGGATATTTAAGTTATTCCCTGTTATTTGCTAGTATAAACACTGCTGCAATAAATTACCAATTCATATCACCAATTCTGGAGAAGGTAATGGCACCCCACTCTTGCCTGGAAAATCCCATGGACAGAGGAGCCTGGTGGGCTGCAGTCTATGGGGTCACTAAGAGTCAGATACGACTGAGCGTCTTCACTTTCACTTTTCACTTTCATGCATTGGAGAAGGAAATGGCAACCCACTCCAGTGTTCTTGCCTGGAGAATCCCAGGGACGGGGGAGCCTGGTGGGCTGCCGTCTGTGGGGTCGCACAGAGTCGGACACGACTGAAGTGACTTAGCAGCAGTAGCAGTACCAGTTGTTGATTCTAGAAACATCTCGAATAGAATACGACATTTTAGCCTCAAATCAGAGAGTTACCAAAAGTTGACCTCCTATTGTATTTCCCAACCAAATAATTACAAGCCTATGACAAACCTAAGACAGCATATTAAAAAGCAGAATCATTACTGACAAAGGTTTGTCTAGTCAAAGCTATGTTTTTTCCAGTAGTTGTGTATAATGTGAGAGTTGGATCATAAAGAAACCTGAGCAGTGAAGAATTGATGCTTTGAACTGTGGTGTTGGAGAAGACTCTTGAGAGTCCCTTGGACTGCAAGGAGGTCAAACTAGTCCATCCTAAAGGAAATAAATCCTGAGTATTCATTGAAAGGACTGATGCTGAAGCTCCAATACTTTGGCCACCTGATGCAAAGAACTGACTCATTAGAAAAGACCCTGATGCTGGGAGGGATTGAGGGCAGGAAGAGAAGAGGACGACAGAGGATTAGATGGTTGGATAGCATCACTGACTCAACGGACATGAGTTTGAGCAAACTCCAGGAGTTGGTGATGGACAAGGAAGCCTGGCGTGCTACAGTCCATGGGGTCACAAAGAGTTGGACACGACTGAGCGACTGAACTTATAGAAAAATCTAGAGCAGCAAAGTTCACTAGAGCAGCAAAGTAACACATGTATAATGGCCACAATATAGAAATGGTCCCACATTGAAACCATATGAATCCCTACCCTTTATTAAATTCCCTCAGAGATATTTAAGTTCTAGTAACAAACTCTCTCTTTCTTTGTTGCCATGGAGAAAACAGAATCTCTCATCCCTGGGGGAAATTAAAAGTCTCAGAGAAATTAGAAGCAAGTCTCATTGTAATTTTCTAATTTATCTCAATCAACTAGAGACAGCCTCGCTGTGTTGATTCTGTTTACATCCATCCCTGCATGCTCCACTCACCTTTCTCGGGTCCTTTTCTGCCCTGGGAGGTGGTCCCGGAAAACTGCACCATTGGAGGTCCCTTGCTTGCTGGCTTCTCGTTAGGTTTGGCCAATGAGCGCCATTGACAGACTGGAGGGGAAGAGAGATTGGAATATTTCTTCCAGCTTTCTCCCTGCATTGGGACACATTTCTGGCAGTGGCTGTTTACCTAAACAACTGTAGATTTCTATCTGGCAGCCCCTTCTCCCCAGTTCTCTCTCTCACGGGGCTAAGATAACATTTTTTCCTCTCCTTTCTTATCTAAGGGTATTACCAGGTTTCTTCTGCTGACAGCCTTGGGTGGCTCAACCTCCCTGTTGAGTCTCTTGATTCTGTCCATACCTCGGATAGTCCCTTTAAGTACATTCTCTTCTTTGACCCATTGGTGTTGCATCCTGGTGCTTGCTGTGATCTTGACTTCACACTTCAATACCTGGCACCAGGCAGCCTAGGTCTTTCTCTAGCAGCAGGATTCTGGGATGTCTTCTACCAATGTAAACGGAATCACTTCAGCACCTGCATTGTTGAATTAATTCCAACTTGAATTCTCATCTGTTCCCCTTTCCCAAAGTTCCAAAGGGTAATAAGACACTGGGATGTCATAGAACCAATCCTAGATCCATGCCATTTAGGTGCAATAGCAGTCTCTAAACAAGAGTGATGTTTCCAGAACATAGTGCTTATTGCAGTCTCTAGACCCACATTGCTGTTGCCAGCTGTTGACGCTAACACAGACGAAGTGCTACCTGGGGGAAATTAAGGTAGACAAGAAAGCAAAAAGAGAAGAAGAAATCTGAGTCTCAGCCTCACTGTATGCCAGAGCGCTCGTCAATAATGCTGTTCACCAAATATTTATCCATCTTTCTCATTCCTGGTTCCTTGTGGTTGGTTAGGGTGTTATGACATGACTAGTTTAGACAATGAATCTTGACATGATTAGTTTAGACAATGAATCTTATGACTAGGAGAGATGTGTGTCTGTCTGTAGTTGAAAATTAACTATCTGGTGTGAGACTCCCCAGGAGAGCTCTTTGCTTCTGGTGAGATGAGCTGTCCAGTTCAAAATTTTAGATGCTTCACCAGTCTGGGTCCCTGAGTGACTACGATGACAACCACCAAGTTAATCCATGATGAACACAATGTGTGACAGAAAAATATATCTTTAAGCCATCAAAATGGAGAGATTGTGTGTTATTACAGTACAAGCTAGGTTGTGTGTGTGCTCAGCCACTCAGTCATGTCCAGCGTTTTGCAGCTGCAGATACTGTGGCCCACCAGGGTCCTCTGTTCATGGAACTTTACAGGCAAGAATACTGGAGTGAGCTGTCATTTCCTTCTCCAGGAGATCTTCCTGGCCCAAGGATCGGACCTGCATCTCTTGCGCCTTCTGCATTGGCAGGAAAGTTCTTAGCCACTGTGACACCTGGGAAGCCCAAACAATCTAGCTTGTCCTGATTCAAATTTTTTTTTTAACATAGTAGTAGTCCAGTGAACTCAATGACCTTTGCCACTTCTTTCCAAACCTTGCAGAAACCCCACTTGAAGAGCTATAGAACCTGTCCCCTTGCTTATGCTCCAAAAACCCAATGCAATACATTGGGCTCTCAGGATCATTACTCTTCCCTTAGCCTTTGGATCCCCCAGGCCATGGCTGACTTTACTACTCCAAAGGCAGCACCCAATCTCTCTTTTCTATCAGTTTGCTGGCAACATCAGTTCCCCACTGGCGAAGCAAAAAATATCCTGAGAAGCATCTAAGAATGAGTATTTTCAGATGAAGGAGGAACGGTTGTGATGGGAGAAGCCATTCTACCCACAAAGATTAAAGGGCTTGTTTGGAATTGCATTTTCTCTGGCCCAGGCCATAGCCCTGCCCTCTCCAGGTGGAGTAAGATTAGTCAGCAGAGACTCATAACACGTGCAGCCACTTTCACAATGTAATGTCTCAGAGAGTCTCCCCTGACCCGAGGATTTCCCTGAACCCTTGCATTTCTAATGCAGACTATGATCCAAGAACCAGTCATATACTAGAGACAGTGTTAGCCACTCAGGCATGTCCAGCTCTTTGTGACCCCAGGGACTGTAGCCCACCAGAGTCCTCTGTCCATGGAATTCTCCAGGCAAGAATACTGGAGTGGGTTGCCATTTCCTTCTCCAGGGGATCTNATTTCTAATGCAGACTATGATCCAAGAACCAGTCATATACTAGAGACAGTGTTAGCCACTCAGGCATGTCCAGCTCTTTGTGACCCCAGGGACTGTAGCCCACCAGAGTCCTCTGTCCATGGAATTCTCCAGGCAAGAATACTGGAGTGGGTTGCCATTTCCTTCTCCAGGGGATCTTCCCAACCCAGGGGTCAAACCTAGGTCTCCTGCATGGCAGGCAGATTCTTTACTATCTGAGCTGCCAGGGAAGACTACTAGACACCATAACCTTCTGCTAATAACAACATAGTGATTGGTTCCCAGATTCCGTGAACGCACCCACTTTGTCTGCCATGACTGTCCAAGTGTGACAAGCAGAGGAGGAGGAGTTTAATAACGCTAGATGGCATTTCCATGGGACTCTAGAGTGTCAGTGATTCCTCCAGTCCACAATGTTCCTTAGAGAAACACAAGGAACAGGAGCTGAACTGAGAAGCCTGGCAATTATTCCTTGATTGCTAGCTGGACTAGGGCCTCCTCCTTCTGACACTTACTCTTTGCTAGGTAGGAGGGTCAAGGAGGATGGTAGCCAGCTTCCAATATGACCTGCAATGATTCCCATCTAGTGACACCCAGACTCAAACACCCCCAACGATCCCCATGCCTAGTGATCCCCACACTCTTGTGCCATCCCCTCCCACCTTGTATCAGGATTGCTCTGTGTGATTAACGGCATGCAGCCATGGCCACCTCTAGTTATAAAAGACATTAAAGCGTTATTTTGAGTTCTCTCCCCCTTTTGGATCACTTACTCTAGAAGAAGCCAGTTGCCAAGTATTTTGAACCTGGAGGGAGCCCTGTGGAGAGAGGCCCCTGTGGTCCTCTTTCCAACAGCCTGGGAGGAACCAAGGCCTGCCAACACCCACGTGAGTGAGCTTGGTAGCAGATTCTCCAGCATCAGATGCCTGGTGCCCTGGTCAGTAGCTGACTGTCCCCTCGTGGGCTGGAACTACCAAACTAAGCCACTCCCAAATTCCTGGCCCTTAGAAACTATACAACATGCTGTTTGTCCTTTTAATCTGACTTCTGCAGTATTTTGGTACATAGCAATCAATAACTAATAAAAAGCCAATGGCTCTCTGAACCCTGGGACCTTTCCAAGCCTCTGGTGTCCTACGTTGTACCAGAATTTGAAGCAACATTCAGCCTCTTGGTTCTGCCTTCTGGAATTGAGCACTGTGACCTTGGGCACCAATAGGTATGACCAACCCATCAACTCTGTCTATCCATTTGGAAGCAGAGGGGCAAGAGAACAGGAAAAGAATGGTTATACATCCTGTGATGGAGAAAGGAGGCTGTTTGAGACTTCTTTTATTCATACCTATGCAAATGTTTCTTTTTATTGTCTGTGTAATGTCTTGCTGTTGGCTGAGCTGGGCTTTTCTCATTGTGCAGATTACACCTCCACTTCCTCTCTCCCAAACATACCTGACTAAGTACACAGATACCAGATGACAGATTTTGCTTTGGAAACTGGGGGAGCAGTTTTGGCAGGAAAGGAAAGTCTAAGGAGCAGGTGTAAACAAAGGTAGCATGAGGTCTGAGCCCCACAGCCACAGTGACAGAGGTTGGACCTGCTTTTTGGGAGAGACTGTGATCCACAGAGTGAAGCTCTGGGCCCATGAGAACCACCTTCGACTGAGAGAGGAAGCTTTTCTCCCTCTTGGTGCTGTTCACCCAGGAACTCATGTATCTCCAGGTGGGGAAAGCCCAGGATGCATGCCCCTAGCAGTGGTGGGTCACTGTCCTTTTGCAGACAGAGACAGGGTCAAGTTAGATTAAACCGTCTCAGCTAGAGAACTGACACCCACCTGCAGCTGGGTGTCTAAAACTCCCACCTGGACACTAGCAGCTGAATGGAAAAGAAGCACAAGGCAAGGATGAGGGGTTGCCCAGCGCCCCATGCCTTCCCTAGAAGTGCCACCCACCCAGCACCTCAGTGTGTCCACCAGCCGCCAAGTCCCTTGAACCTCAACATTTAAGGGTCTTTTGGCTGTTTCATTATGTGGGTAGGATTGATTGAATCATTGGTCATTGGTGATTGGAACACAATCTCCTGCCCTTCTTTCTTCCCTGGAAGTTGAGGGGTGGGGCTGAAGCCTTCAACCTTCTCATCACGTGGTTGGGTTTTATGACAACTAGTCCCATCCTGAAGCTATCTAGTGAGCTCTCCTCCAGCCCAGGAGTCATTTCACTAGCACACAAAAGGTAGGAAATTCCAAGGGTTTGGGGAGCTCTGGGCCAGGAACCTGGGACAAAAGTCAAATATTTATTATGTTACAGAGAGAGACTTTAGAATAAAGTGGCAGAGTTGGGGCGACTTTTGCTAGGAGTACCCAGAGGTCATAGTGTTGAAACTCTAGCCCCCTGCCCCGGCTCTCCAAAATGGGCTGTTCCAGGTTGCAGGCACATCCCACAGGTGAGCTCTCTCATCACATGGGAGAGGGAGGGAGCCAGAGACAGGACATGTTTTCCCAAAGGAGTCACTTCAGGCGGAACTGAACTCTCAAAAGTGCCTCCCACTACCTGCTCAGGGGTGACTTCGAGCAATATCCCTGGTGAAGTTTCCTATGCACTAGGCTAAACCTAAGGTATGGAAAAAATACAGACTACTCCCTTCAACGCTTGGTATTTTTCACTAGGAGTCTTGAAGCATGAAAACAAAAATGAGAATGTGAAACGTATGAAGCAAATGATCCTTG
Source organism: Oreotragus oreotragus (assembly GCA_006410675.1). Lineage (NCBI taxonomy): Eukaryota > Metazoa > Chordata > Mammalia > Artiodactyla > Bovidae > Oreotragus > Oreotragus oreotragus. Next base: position 467,722 of record SJYX01005434.1, read on the forward strand.
GCTCCAGGAAAAATCAGACTAAGCATATTTTGATTTCAGTATTATAAAGGCAAGCAATTAAATTACCTTTATATTGCCTTTATAATACTGGAAATACCCCTACAGGAAAACTATAATTTTCCTTTTAAGAGGTGGTTTTATTTTTTTGTCCTTATTCAGTTTTAAAGATCTTGAGTTGAAAGCCCTTTTACTAACACCAAAACCCACTGATGGTTTCTTGGCACATTTGACTGGATAAAATTGATTGCATTGCATTTCCCATGCAGCATATTGTACACCGAGGGAACCAAGTCTGTGTTGGCTGTACGAGGCTACAGGCAGGAGTTGGTCTCACCCTTCTCTAGGAGTCGGACTGTCTGCATAAGATAAGGGGATTTCCCTGGTAGTCCAGTGGTTAAGAATCTGCCTTGCAATGCAAAGAACATGGGTTCAGTCCCTGGTCAGGGAACTAAGATCCCCCATGCCAGGGAGCAGCTAAGCCCAGATGCCACAGCTTCTGAGCCCAGGCTCTAGAGCCACAACTAGAGAGTCCGTGTGCCACAACAGAAGATGCCGTGTGTCCCAACTAAGACCTGATGCAGCCAATTCAGTAAATATATAAAATAAAGATAAGGTGGGGGTGCACTGAAGTGGAAGAAATGAAGTTATGTTACTTATTTTAGCAATTTTCTGCAAAGCAAAATATACTGGAAGCAAACAAAACAGTTCTTAAAAATGTGCCTTATGCTGTTTCAATGCACACAAGCTTCTCCAAAACTACAATGCACCAGTAAATGAGTTACTTTTTAATTTCCACACCTGGGGAATTGCACAAGGCGATGGTAATATACCTAGTCACAAGTATGGCAGTTGGTAATGGCAGTTTTCATATGCCTGCGAACAGTTGAGATAAAAAGTCGAAAGTACTTCAATCTTGTACTCTTTTTGTATCTGCAAAGTTCTGTATGTGATTCTTTTATTTACTAAAAGTCTGTAGTTTTTAATATGTGATTTGTAAAACTTCTTGATTCTTGTTTGAGGATTTTTATAAAACGTTTACATTTTTGTCCTCCAAATCTTGCTTTGTTTATAAGGAGGTGGTCAGGACACTGAAATATCAATGTTTCTAAAAATTAAAGAGAGAACAAGGCCATAAAAATTTCCTTTAAGTCAGGCAATGAAATGCCTGGTACATTTGGGTCACATGCATCTGATTCTACATCAGACAATGGCTTATTAAACGCTGTCTGGGTATAGACAGCAAATATTTTGCATATTCAAGAATATTCAATCAGCTATTTGACTGCTGAATGTTTACCTATTGGGATTTAGCTTCCTCATTTGTCAACTGAGAGTCTAAGATAAGACTTCTAAGGCCAGTTTTAAAAAACGCTTTAAAGATTAGAGCTTCCAGCTTCTCGATCAACTGTTTAATAGTATCATCTCTATTAGCTAGGGTCAGATTCTCAAATTTGGCCTCATACTGCAAATCACTTGGGAAGTTTTAAAGCATCTGAAAGCCCAGACAGCATCCAAAATAAATGACTTGCTCTGGAATCTTTCAGTTCCTCCACAAACAGATGCTGAGACAAAGACATTGGAATTGCCTACTTCTTGTAACTAATCCCCTATGTTTATAGCTCAGCTACTTCTGCATATTTAAATGTGATGCTCTCAGATAGAAATAAGCATTATCTTCCATCACAGAGAATGTTTCAGTGCTCAGATATCTGAACTAAACACCTTTAATTGTCTATAATACTCAAAGGGGTTCTTGAACTTTAGACTTTATATAAAGGCAAGAGAATGGCTTTATAAATTGCAAATTTCATAATATGCCCAGTCACTCAATCATGTTTGGAACAAGTAGGTGTGAATAAATTTAAAGTGGCTGGTAGGCTGCAATATTAAGCTTAGTTTACAAACATAATTTCAAGCTACAGGTGCATGGCGTGAACCTAGTATGGCTGGTCCTTTGCTCTAGGAAATCGATTAATCCCATGCAAGCCCTCCCCTTTCTCAGCTGGGTGGGTGTATTGGCTGATCCTCCTCTGAGCCCATGCTGTTCCAGATCTTCTACAGGTCGACGTTAAATCCTTTGTTACAGTGCACAAGGCAGGCAGGAGGTGAACTTTGCACATAGAAGTGATTATTTATACACACCCACACATGTAAAATAGATCACTGCTCAGTTTGCATCAGCTGTGTTTTCATAGTCCCAGTTATTCGCAATTTGCTAACACGACCCCGTGATTTAGAACATAATTTACTTCCCTTTAATGTACTTTATGAAATGAGTGACAGCCACGAGTGATGGTATTTCTGAACTGTGGCTCTCATTTGGAAGCAAAAAGACCACTTTTTGACTAACGACTGTCTAAAAGCCTTCCCTGCTGGGCCGGCTGAAGACTGACCTTTGCAAGGTTCATTCAGGGCCACTGTGACATTTACCACCACAGCACATGTGGACAACCTGCAGCAAACATGGTGGGTTTCGGGGGTGTCACTTGTCTCCTCAGAACCCATGGGAAAGTAAAATCAGCGATCAAGCTAGAATCCTAATTGCTGGTAGTGGTGGACTGGAGACTGTGGCTTGGATCTGATTCTTAGTTTCATTAAGATCCTTCCTGCTCCAGCTCTGCAAGTCTAGACCTTACACCCCCAGAGGAGAGACAAGGCATATAAAGCAGATACACCTGCCCGCAGTCACTGGGTGGGATACATGACCATAGGATAGGCCCTGGCTCAGCTGACCAACTCCACCCATGGATGAGGTTGGCCCGCCCGTCTTAGGAGGCTTCTAGATGTGAAAAAAGAGGGAAAACCATTCTAGGTAAAAGCGCCGAGACAGTGACTCTACCCGACCAGTGAAGCGTGGCCCATGGATGTCGGATTCTGACCTACTATCCTAGCCATTCTCCTCCCACAGAGGAATGAGGGAATGCTGAAGGGTATTAGACATTCCTCTGTCCTCGTGCTCCCTCAGGGAAGTGGAAAGGTGGTCCCTTCCTCCACGGTCCATGTCTGAAGTGCTCCTATGCCCACTCTGCCACTGACCACAAGGCTGCTATGCAGGTAGACCTATTAAATCTCTTTCAGGTCACCGCATGTCTTTGTCTCCTGGGTCATGCCCCTAGCCCAGGCCAATGCTGGGATCACCACCAGAGCCTCATGTGCCAACTTTTCTTCATTTGCCCCTCCACATCCTTCCCTGTGCCCCAGGAGGCTGACCCCCACAGGCCACGTCTCTGAGGTTTTCGTGACATCTGTCCTCGGGTTAGATCAGGCTAGCGGGAAGCACGGACTGAGCTCATGGGGCGGGGTCTCCCCCCTGTTTCCCTCATGGTGTTGGGTGCATTCGTCTGCAGTCCCAGCTTCGCCTCTTCCTATGACTCCCACTCTCTCCCCTTGAGCTTTTGGGCTTGGTGTATTAAAGGCTCCCACTAGTGCTAGTCCCCAGGTGCTGCACCATCCTTTCTGGGTTGTGTGAATAGTCCTTCATTAACTTTTCAATAAAGCCCTATAAATGTGTCACATGTTTCCCACGGTAAGCTGAGACACCCTCTAAATGATCCCCCTGCAACACACCCCTATAATCCACTCTGCACACAATGGCCCAGAACTGTTTTTCTAAAAGGCAGACCTGCTACTTTCGCCCTGATTAGCACACACCAACATGATTAAGTGCCCTGAGGCTCAAGTCCTACATGATCCTGCGTGATCTGCTCTCATGCTTCCTCTTGCCATCGTCCCTCTTTCTCTTTTCAGTCCAGCCAGACCAAGGTTTAGAGTTGCTCAAAACCTCCTTATCCTGAATGTCTACACACACAGCTGCCTCCCATCATCCGTGGCTTTGCTTTCTGTGGTTTTGGTTCCCCAGGGTCCACTGCGGTCTGAAAATACGTGAGATGGAGTTCCGGAAGTAAACAATTCATAAGCTTGGAATTGCAGCCATTCTGACTTGTGTGATGAAACCTTGCACAACTCTGCTGTATCCTGCTTGGCATGTGACTCATTCCCTTGGCCAGCGTGATCGTACTGTGCCTGCTACCCACCCGTCAGTCACTTAGCAGCCATCTGGGTTATGGGACTGACTGTTGTGGTATCACATTCACATAACTTTTATTCCGATATATTAGTGTCACTGTTCTGTTTTATTATTGTTGTTAATGTCTTACTGTGCCTAGTTTATAAATTAAACTGACACGTGTGTATGCAGAGAAAAAAGTATAGTCTATAGGGTTTGGTACTCTGGTTTGAAGGCATCTACTGGCAGGGGCGGTCTTAGAATGTATCTCCTGTGGTTAAAGAGGGATGAGTGCACTCACTGCCTTCTGCCTGAAACATGCCCTCTTTTCCAAGTATCTTGTATCCCTGAGCCCCACGATTCCAGCTCTTTATCTGGATGAATTCTACTTGTACCTTAGGTCTTCGCTTGACTGTCGCCTCCTCCCATCAACAGTCTGGTTTAGAGATTTGGTATTCATGGCACTGGTTTGCCCTTGGGTCCCAGCAAAATGTGACTTCCCTGCCTTCCTGAGGTCTCATTCATACCATCCTGCTTCCAGTCTCAGGAACAATGCCTGGGAAAGGAACAGGATGGTCAACAGGTCAGTACCCCTGATACTTGTTCACTGGTTTTGTTTCCTGCAGAAATTATCGCCTGCTCAGTCTGGAACTGTGGTATACAACTAAGAATCTTATAAGGAAAGGAATCATACAAGAACTCTCAGGCTGAGAGCGATCCTATAAAAAGAACAACAAATAGAATGGTTCTCTGGCTTCAGGTCACCCTACTCTCAGGGCTTAATGCTAATGAATGGTGCACATCCATATCTCTTTTAAAATTCATTTTCAATTGGAGAATAATTGCTTTAGAATGTTGTGTTGGCTTCTGCCATACAATAACATGAACCACACATATTACTTTCCTCTTGATCCTTGCTGCCACCCCTCTAGGTTGTTATAGAGCACCAGGTTGAGCTCCCTGCGCTATACAGCAACTTTCTACTCACTGTTTTACTCATTAAGGTGAAGTCCCTCAGTCATGTCCAACTCTTTGCGGCCCTGTGGGCTGTAGCCTACTAGGCTCCTCCGTCCATGGGATTCTCCAGGCAAGAATACTGGAGTGGGTTGCCATTTCCTTCTCCAGGGGATCTTCCTGACCCAGGGATCCAACCCAGGTCTCCTGCGTTGGAGGCAGACGCTTTAACCTCTGAGCCACCAGGGAAGCCCGTTTTACTCGTTGCAGTATATATACTTCAATACTGCTCTAATCTCATAGTTCGTCCCACCTTCTCTATCCCCCATCTGTGCCCACAAGTCCATTCCCTGTGTCTGTGCCTCTATTCCTGCCCTGCAAATAGGTTCATCAGTACCATTTCTTCTAGAGTCCATATATAGGCATTAATATATATTTGTTTTTCTCTTTCTGACATACTTCACTCTGTATGACAGGCTCTAGGTTCACCCACCTCCACATTTTAACTCAACCTCTGGATGTTTGAGAATCTGTCCACATATATAGCCCTCTTTTCAAATATAATCACAATAGAACCCGTCCCATATGTTTTCTTAAAAAGCCAATCTCACATAGAATTGGATTATGGATTAGCTGTAATCTTGGTCTACAAAGCATTCATCATCAACCCATGACTGACTTGGCATTTAGCTATTTTAATAATATAATATGTATATTCTCCACTGTCCCGCTCTCCCCCAGTCACCTACGTCTAACGATGCAGATTCGCCCACCCCCTGTCCTCGTTCTTCCTGCTTCAGGGAACCACCATCCTGAGTCTTGTGTTGATTACTTTCCTACTTTTCTGCTTTCTTTTTATTACAACTATTGGCATAAAGAGTCTATGTTCGCATTTTAGTATTTTTAATTTTATCAAAAGGCATCTTGATATAATTTTCTATACTACACTTAAAAATCATCCTTTGGATTGTTTCACTTCACTTACTTGGTTAAAGTTCACATGTATTGTTATATGTCACTGCATTTATTTTGTTCTTTCTGCTGAATAATTGCCCACAGTAAATATATCATAATTTATTCATTCTCCTTCAAGGGACAGGCATTTGGATGGTTTCCAAAGCCACTGGGAATAACAGTGCTATGAACAGTCTTTTACACGTTTCCTGTTGTGTATGTATCAGTCAGAATAAGCTATAATTTGCTACAGTAACAATCTTTAAAATCTAAGCCTTAAAACACCAAAGGGTTATTTCTCACCATGCTATGTCTGTTGTCAAAAAGAAAGGCTCTGCTTATTATGATCACTTAAGGACCTAGGCTGACAAAATAGTCACCACTTCTAACGTTGGTGGTAGGTATGCCAGAGGGAGAAAAGGGAGCCCTGGAGGTTTTGGCATCAGCATTTCAGGGCTCCACGACTGTAGTGACATATCACTTCCACTCAGGACTCATTGGTCAAAACTAGACCTGTGGACCACCTGGGCTTCCCTAGTAGCTCAGTTGGTAAAGAATCTGCCTGCAGGGCAGGAGACCTGGGTTCAATTCCTGGGTCAGGAAGATCCCCTGGAGAGATGGACCACCAAATCACAAGAGACCAGGAAGTCTGTTTTCTCAGAAGAGCTTTAGGAGATGATCTCCAATACTTTACAACCCATTGCATTCGTCTGCAGTCCCAGCTTCGCCTCTTCCTATGACTCCCACTCTCTCCCCTTGAGCTTTTGGGCTTGGTGTATTAAAGGCTCCCACTAGTGCTAGTCCCCAGGTGCTGCACCATCCTTTCTGGGTTGTGTGAACAGTCCTTCATTAACTTTTCAATAAAGCCCTATAAATGTGTCACATGTTTCCCACGGTAAGCTGAGACACCCTCTGAATGATCCCCCTGCAACACACCCCTATAATCCACTCTGCACACAATGGCCCAGAACTGTTTTTCTAAAAGGCAGACCTGCTACTTTCGCCCTGATTAGCACACACCAACATGATTAAGTGCCCTGAGGCTCAAGTCCTACATGATCCTGCGTGATCTGCTCTCATGCTTCCTCTTGCCATCGTCCCTCTTTCTCTTCTCAGTCCAGCCAGACCAAGGTTTAGAGTTGCTCAAAACCTCCTTATCCTGAATGTCTACACACACAGCTGCCTCCCATCATCCGTGGCTTTGCTTTCTGTGGTTTTGGTTCCCCAGGGTCCACTGCGGTCTGAAAATACGTGAGATGGAGTTCCGGAAGTAAACAATTCATAAGCTTGGAATTGCAGCCATTCTGACTTGTGTGATGAAACCTTGCACAACTCTGCTGTATCCTGCTTGGCATGTGACTCATTCCCTTGGCCAGCGTGATCGTACTGTGCCTGCTACCCACCCGTCAGTCACTTAGCAGCCATCTGGGTTATGGGACTGACTGTTGTGGTATCACATTCACATAACTTTTATTCCGATATATTAGTGTCACTGTTCTGTTTTATTATTGTTGTTAATGTCTTACTGTGCCTAGTTTATAAATTAAACTGACACGTGTGTATGCAGAGAAAAAAGTATAGTCTATAGGGTTTGGTACTCTGGTTTGAAGGCATCTACTGGCAGGGGCGGTCTTAGAATGTATCTCCTGTGGTTAAAGAGGGATGAGTGCACTCACTGCCTTCTGCCTGAAACATGCCCTCTTTTCCAAGTATCTTGTATCCCTGAGCCCCACGATTCCAGCTCTTTATCTGGATGAATTCTACTTGTACCTTAGGTCTTCGCTTGACTGTCGCCTCCTCCCATCAACAGTCTGATTTAGAGATTTGGTATTCATGGCACTGGTTTGCCCTTGGGTCCCAGCAAAATGTGACTTCCCTGCCTTCCTGAGGTCTCATTCATACCATCCTGCTTCCAGTCTCAGGAACAATGCCTGGGAAAGGAACAGGATGGTCAACAGGTCAGTACCCCTGATACTTGTTCACTGGTTTTGTTTCCTGCAGAAATTATCGCCTGCTCAGTCTGGAACTGTGGTATACAACTAAGAATCTTATAAGGAAAGGAATCATACAAGAACTCTCAGGCTGAGAGCGATCCTATAAAAAGAACAACAAATAGAATGGTTCTCTGGCTTCAGGTCACCCTACTCTCAGGGCTTAATGCTAATGAATGGTGCACATCCATATCTCTTTTAAAATTCATTTTCAATTGGAGAATAATTGCTTTAGAATGTTGTGTTGGCTTCTGCCATACAATAACATGAACCACACATATTACTTTCCTCTTGATCCTCGCTGCCACCCCTCTAGGTTGTTATAGAGCACCAGGTTGAGCTCCCTGCGCTATACAGCAACTTTCTACTCACTGTTTTACTCATTAAGGTGAAGTCCCTCAGTCATGTCCAACTCTTTGCGGCCCTGTGGGCTGTAGCCTACTAGGCTCCTCCGTCCATGGGATTCTCCAGGCAAGAATACTGGAGTGGGTTGCCATTTCCTTCTCCAGGGGATCTTCCTGACCCAGGGATCCAACCCAGGTCTCCTGCGTTGGAGGCAGACGCTTTAACCTCTGAGCCACCAGGGAAGCCCGTTTTACTCGTTGCAGTATATATACTTCAATACTGCTCTAATCTCATAGTTCGTCCCACCTTCTCTATCCCCCATCTGTGCCCACAAGTCCATTCCCTGTGTCTGTGCCTCTATTCCTGCCCTGCAAATAGGTTCATCAGTACCATTTCTTCTAGAGTCCATATATAGGCATTAATATATATTTGTTTTTCTCTTTCTGACATACTTCACTCTGTATGACAGGCTCTAGGTTCACCCACCTCCACATTTTAACTCAACCTCTGGATGTTTGAGAATCTGTCCACATATATAGCCCTCTTTTCAAATATAATCACAATAGAACCCGTCCCATATGTTTTCTTAAAAAGCCAATCTCACATAGAATTGGATTATGGATTAGCTGTAATCTTGGTCTACAAAGCATTCATCATCAACCCATGACTGACTTGGCATTTAGCTATTTTAATAATATAATATGTATATTCTCCACTGTCCCGCTCTCCCCCAGTCACCTACGTCTAACGATGCAGATTCGCCCACCCCCTGTCCTCGTTCTTCCTGCTTCAGGGAACCACCATCCTGAGTCTTGTGTTGATTACTTTCCTACTTTTCTGCTTTCTTTTTATTATAACTATTGGCATAAAGAGTCTATGTTCGCATTTTAGTATTTTTAATTTTATCAAAAGGCATCTTGATATAATTTTCTATACTACACTTAAAAATCATCCTTTGGATTGTTTCACTTCACTTACTTGGTTAAAGTTCACATGTATTGTTATATGTCACTGCATTTATTTTGTTCTTTCTGCTGAATAATTGCCCACAGTAAATATATCATAATTTATTCATTCTCCTTCAAGGGACAGGCATTTGGATGGTTTCCAAAGCCACTGGGAATAACAGTGCTATGAACAGTCTTTTACACGTTTCCTGTTGTGTATGTATCAGTCAGAATAAGCTATAATTTGCTACAGTAACAATCTTTAAAATCTAAGCCTTAAAACACCAAAGGGTTATTTCTCACCATGCTATGTCTGTTGTCAAAAAGAAAGGCTCTGCTTATTATGATCACTTAAGGACCTAGGCTGACAAAATAGTCACCACTTCTAACGTTGGTGGTAGGTATGCCAGAGGGAGAAAAGGGAGCCCTGGAGGTTTTGGCATCAGCATTTCAGGGCTCCACGACTGTAGTGACATATCACTTCCACTCAGGACTCATTGGTCAAAACTAGACCTGTGGACCACCTGGGCTTCCCTAGTAGCTCAGTTGGTAAAGAATCTGCCTGCAGGGCAGGAGACCTGGGTTCAATTCCTGGGTCAGGAAGATCCCCTGGAGAGATGGACCACCAAATCACAAGAGACCAGGAAGTCTGTTTTCTCAGAAGAGCTTTAGGAGATGATCTCCAATACTTTACAACCCAGTCACTCCCCTCCTGTGTGTATATGCAAAGAATTTTGCACACTGTGGTATTTATTAATGCTATCTTCCAAAGTGACTGTACCACATTATACTTTCACTTGCATGATAAGAAATTTTGTGAGTGTATAGCGTTTTCAACTCTGAGTATTATTAGATTTCAAGACTTTTTTTGGCCAATTGAAATGATATAAAATGGTGTTTCACTGCAATCTTAATTTGTACTTTTTGGATCACTGATGACTGTTTTATTGGTTATTTTGTGAAATACCCATTTATATCTTTGCCTATTTGCTATTTACTTGTAGGACCTCTTCATATATACTGAATATTAGTATTTTATAACTAGTATGTATTACAGAAATCTCTCAGTTTGTAAACTGTTTGTTTCACTTTAATGAAAAAGTCTTAATTTTAGCGTAGTCAGGTTTGTCAGTTTTCTGTTATGGTAAATGCTCTTCCTGTTTTAAGAAAAATTTCCAAAGTTTTTTTCCAAGTTTCAAAAAATGAAACTTTAAAACTCTCAGGAAATAAGTGAATTTTTAAATTCATGTAAAGTTACTGGATGCATGTGTGTTTAAGACTTGTGTGAGGTACAGTTCAATTTGATTTTACTACACATAGTTAGAATTTCGGGAGGATACTTGTTGAAAAATTGTTCCTTCACCTATAACATGACATACTGTCAGGGTATGTTTCTGGGGGTCCCAATTCTATTTCATTTGTCTACTTGTCCATTTTTTTTTCCAGTACCAGCCAGTTTAAATTAATGTAGCATCATGCTTAGTAATTATATCTGATGCAGAAAACTCCCTCCTCCCCCCCGCTTTTTTGGGAGATTATTTACCATTCCATATAAAATTTGCAATCATCTTATTGAGTTTTATAAAACCCCAGCATTAAGCTTTCAATCAAACATGATGTAACTCTCTAACTGTTTAAATCTTTCAAAATATTTAAGATTTATGTTTATATAGGAGTTACATCTTTTTGTTGGATTTATTCTTAAATCCTTTATATTCTCTGATAGTGCTGTAAATGGTTTCTTCTCTTCAACTACATTATTCAATTGTTCAATGCTGGTATCTAGAAATACAACCAAGTTTGAATACATACACAACCAGACTTCTTAATATATGTTCTTTCTAAAGTGCTGCACTCAATATGCCAGCAAATTTGGAAAACTCAGCAGTGGCTACAGGACTGGAAAAGGTCAGTCTTCATTCCAATCCCAAAGAAGGGCAATGTCAAAGAATGTTCAAACAACTGCACAATTGCACTCATTTCACATGCTAGCAAAGTAATATACAAAATTCTCCAAGCTAGGCTTCAACAGTACATGAACCAAGAACTTCCAGATATTCAAGCTGGATTTAGAAAAGGCAGAGGAACCACAGAACAAATTGCCAACATCCATTGGATCACAGAAAAAGCAAGGGAATTCCAGAAAAAATCTACTTCTGCTTCATTGACTACGCTAAAGCCTTTGATTCCATGGATCACAATAAACTGTGGAAAATTCTTGAAGAGATGGGAATACCAGACCACCTTACCTGCCTCCTGCGAAGCCTATATGCAGTTCAAGAAGCAACAGTTAGAACTGTACATGGAACAATGGACTAGTTCCAAATTGGGAAAGGAGTATGCAAGGCTGTATATTGTCACTCTGCTTATTTAACTTATATGCTGAGTAGATCATGAGAAATGCTGGGCTGGATGAAGCATGAACTGAAAATATCAGGAGGTATTTCTGGAGATGCCAGGAGAAATATCAATAAACTCAGATATGCAGATGACACCACCCTTATGAAAGAAAGTGAAGAGGAACTAAAGAGCCTCTTGATGAAAGTGAAAGAGGAGGGTGAAAAAGTTGTCTTACAGCTCAACATTAAAAAAACTAAGATCATAGCATCTGATCCCATCACTTCATGGCAAGTAGGTGAGGAATCAATGGAAAGAGTGACAGGTTTTATCTTCTTGGGCTCCAAAATCACTGCAGATGGTGACTGCAGCCATGAAATTAAAAGACGTTTGCTCATTGGAAGAAAAGTTATGACAAATCCAGAGAGATATTAAAAAGCAGAGATGTTACTTCGCTGACAAAAGTCCATGTGGTCAAAGCTATGGTTTTTCCAGTAGTCATGTATGGATGTGACAGTTGGACCATAAAGAAGGCTGAGCACGGAAGAATTGATGCCTTTAAACCGTGGTGTTGCAGAAGACTCTTGAGAGTCCCTTAGACAGCAAGAAGATCAAACCAGTCAATCCTAAAGGAAATCAATCCTGAATATTCATTGGAAGGACTGATGTTGAAACTGAAGCTCCAATACTTTGGCCATCTGATGCGAAGAGCCTACTTATTAGAAAAGACCCTGATGCTGGTAAAGATTGAAGGCAGGAGGAGAAGGGGGTGACTGAGGATGAGATGGTTGGATGAAATACCCGACTCAATGGACGTGACTTTGAGCAAGCTCTGGGAGATGGTGAGGGCAGGGAAGCCTGGTGTTCTGCAGTCCATGGGGTTGCAAAGAGTCGGACATGACTAGTGACCGAGCAACAACAATATGCAGATTACCTTCTAGAGTCAGTGACGTTTTAATCCCTCCTTTCCAGTCCTTACGCCTGTATTTTTCTTGTCTTATTACACTGGCTAAGACTGTTGATACAATGTTGAATAAGTTTGTGAAATTTTTTGTTTCATTTCTAATTTTAAAATAAATGCTTTTAATGATTCCATTTAAGAATTTTCAATCACAAATAGCTACAAAACATTATGACATGCTTTATCATGAGCTTTTTAGATAACTGTTATGAACTCTGAGGGTTTGAGATTTTAATCCCCATGCAAGCTATTCCCACCCCAGTATTCTTGCCTGGAAAATCCAATGGACGGAGGAGCCTGGTGGGCTGCAGTCCATGGGGTCGCTAACAGGCGGACAGACTGAGCGACTTCACTTTCACTTTTCTCTTTCATGCATTGGAGAAGGAAATGGCAACCCACTCCAGTGTTCTTGCCTGGAGAATCCCAGGGATGGGGGAGCCTGGTGGGCTAACATCTATGGGGTCGCACAGAGTCGGACATGACTGAAGCAACTTAGGAGAAGGAATGTAAGTTTCCATGTTACTCTTTCCTTACATCTCACCCTCTCCTCCCCTCTCCCCAAGTCCACAAGTCTATTCTCCATGTCTCTTTCTCCACTGCTGCCCTGTAAATAAATTCTTCAGTACCATTTTTCTAGATTCCATATGTGTGTGTTAGAATACGATATTTACTCTGTATAATAGGTTCACCCACCTCATCAGAACTGACTCAAATGTGTTCCTTTTATGGCTGAGTAATATTCCATTGTGTGTATGTACCACAACTTTTTTATCCATTCATCTGTTGATGGACATCTAGGTTGCTTACATGTTCTAGCTGTTGTAAATAGTGCTGCAATGAACAATGGGATACATGTGTCTTTTTCAATGTCAGTTTCCTCAGGGTATATTCCTAGGAGTGGGATTGCTGGGTCATATGGTGATTTTATTCCTAGTTTTTTAAGGAATCTCCATTCCCTCTTCCAGAGTGGCTATATCAATTTACATTCCTGCCAACAGTTCAAGAGCACTCCCTTTTCTCCACACCCTCTCCAGCATTTATTGTTTGTAGACTTTTTCTTAATGGCCATTCTGAGTGGTGTGAGGTGATATCTCATTGTGCTTTCGATTGGGTTTTTTTCTGGCATTGAGTTGTATAAGCTGCTTGCATATTTTGGAAATTAATCCTTTGTCAGTTGTTTCATTTGCTATTATTTTCTCCCATTCTGAGGGCTGTCTTTTCACCTTGATTGTAGTTTCCTTCATTGTGCAAAGCTTTTAAGTTTAATTAGGTCCCACTTGTTTGTTTTTATTTCCGTTACTCTAGGAGGTGGATCATAGAGGGTCTTGCTTTATGTCATCGAGTGTTCTGCCTATGTTTTCCTCATAGAGTTTTACAGTTTCTGGTCTTACATTTAGGCCTTTAATCCATTTTGAGTTTATCTTTATGTATGGTGTTAGGAAGTGTTCTAATTTCATTCTTTTACATGTAGCTGTCCAGGTTTCCCTGCACCATTTATTGAAGAGGCTGTCTTTGCGCCATTGCGTATACTTGCCTCCTTTGTCAAAAATAAGGTACCAATAGGTGCAAGGGTTTATTTTGGGGCTATCTTGTTCCATTGGTCTATATTTCTGTTTTTGTGTATATTGTGTTTTTGTGTATTCTTCTGCATTTGGATGGAATGTCCTGAAGATGAGGAGATCCATCTCATCTAGTGTATCATTTAAGACATGAGGTGGTAATCATGTCTGCAGATGATCGGGTTTGTATTTTTGTTTTGTTTGTTGTTTAGATGAGGGGTCCTGCACAGGGTGCTCCTGGTGGCTGGGTGATGCCAGGTCTTGTATTCAGGTGGTTTCCTCTGTGTGAGTTCTCACTGTCCGATACTCCCTAGGGTTACTTCTCTGGCAATCTAGGGTCTTGGAGTCAGTGCTCCCACTCCAAAGGCTCAGGGCTTGATCTCTGGTCAGGAAGGAAGATTCTGCAAGTGATTTGTTATGGTATGAAGTGAGAGTAAAACAAATATCCCCAAACAAGAAAC
>SJYX01005434.1:485045-529914 GCA_006410675.1 Oreotragus oreotragus
CTTACATTTAGGTCTTTAATCCATTTTGAGTTTATCTTTGTGTATGGGATTAGGAAGTGTTCTAATTTCATTCTTTTGCATGTAGCTGTCCAGTTTTCCAAGCACCATTTATTGAAGAGGCTGTCTTTGTCCCATTGTGTATACTTGCCTCCTTTGTCAAAAATAAGGTACCAATAGGTGCAAGGGTTTATTTTGGGGCTATCTTGTTCCATTGGTCTATATTTCTGTTTTTGTGTATATTGTGTTTTTGTGTATTCTTCTGCATTTGGATGGAATGTCCTGAAGATGAGGAGATCCATCTCATCTAGTGTATCATTTAAGACATGAGGTGGTAATCATGTCTGCAGATGATCGGGTTTGTATTTTTGTTTTGTTTGTTGTTTAGATGAGGGGTCCTGCACAGGGTGCTCCTGGTGGCTGGGTGATGCCAGGTCTTGTATTCAGGTGGTTTCCTCTGTGTGAGTTCTCACTGTCCGATACTCTCTAGGGTTACTTCTCTGGCAATCTAGGGTCTTGGAGTCAATGCTCCCACTCCAAAGGCTCAGGGCTTGATCTCTGGTCAGGAAGGAAGATTCTGCAAGTGATTTGTTATGGTATGAAGTGAGAGTAAAACAAATATCCCCAAACAAGAAACCAAAGATGAACCCCAGACAAATGACAGTTACAAAATGAGGCAAATAATAATTAAAATAATGGAATATACACATATACACCCATGAGCAAAGTCAAAACAGTCCAACAAAAATAAAGTACAATAGACTGACCCAGTGAACAAAGGAAATAAAAAATTATATTTACCAGTTAAGAACAAAACTAACTAAAGCACGAAGTGGAAAACAAAATTACAAAACTAAAGCAAGGTGCTGAGAGGGGAATAAAGCAATGAAACGAAACTAACAAATATATTGAGAGGAAAGGAAAGAAAGAATAGATATGCAAAGTTAAAGAGAGGTAGATGAAGAGGATTCACATACATTAAAGATTAACTCCAAGGGGAAAAGGACAGTAGGAAAGGCAAATGAATACATGTGGAAAAATACAATAGGTTTAAAAAATTAAAAGTTAATTTATAAAAAAGAGAAAAAAAGGAAGAAGAAAAAAGGGGAAAAAAAGGAAAACTCTCCAGAACTGCAAAAGCCCAACATAGAGATAGGGGTTTATGACAACAATAAAAAATGTGACTGGGGAGCGGGGAGCTCAAAAGCTTGGATTAAAATAACTACAACAGAGAGGGGAAAAAAAGAAAAAAAAGGGAAAAAAATCCAAAATAATCTACAGAACAAGTCAAAACATAAAAATAATAAATGTTTTTCTTGCGTTACTGCTGTCAGAGTCCTTTCCCTCGATGGGAGTCACAGTCCGCCTTACCTGCCTAGGATGCCCTCCAACATTGTGCTGATCTCTGGACCTGCTTTGGGGGCAGCTCACATTCTCATCTGGTCCTGCTCCTGTGTGTTCTTGCCCCCAGTGTCCACAGCTGTCAGAACCAGTGCATTTTCTTTTGTGGGAGCTCTCCATGGCCTTTTGTACATTCCATAGACACAGAGTCTACCTAGTTGATCCTGGGATTTAATCTGCAGCTTGTATAGCAGGTGGGAAGGTTTTTGGGTCTTCTTCCTTAGCCACACTGCCCCTGGGTTTCAACTGTGGCTTTATTTCCACCTCTGTGTGTGGATCGTCCACTGGGGTTTGCTCCTGAGGCTGCCCTGGAGGACTTGGGTTTGCCCCTGTGAGGGCCAGGTGTGGAGGTAGCACAGCTGCTTGGGTCACAGGGGTTCTGGCAGCACCAGACACTCAGGGGAGTTGGCGGCTAGGGCAGCAGGAAATACAGTGCTCTAGAAGGGTGTGGCAACCAGCATTGGCCAATACGCTCTAGTGTTCTTGCCTGGAGAACCCCTCTCCCTGCCAGAGAAGCCTGGCAGGCCACAGTCTACAGCGTCGCAGAGACAGACACTACTGAAGCGATCCTGTGTGCATAGATGCAAGACTTTTTTTTTCCTGTGGCAGCTCTGCCCCAGTGAGAGTTGAGCGTGAAGGTGGCACAGCTGCTTGGCTTGCGGGGACCCTGGCGGCGCCAAGTGTGCAGGGACATGGACTGCCTCTGCTGCAGGAGTTATGGCCCTATCAGAGTCTTTTTTTGAGCCTCTTGTAGCTGGTGATCAGAAGGCCTCTTTGGTCAGTCTTTCTCTGTAGCTCTGCCATTCAGGCACTTAGCAAGCTCCCTTGCCTGGGGTCCTTCTGTTATTCGGCGCATCAGGCACATAAAGGGGCGCCCTGGGTGGGGTCCAGGTCTGTAGTTCAGTGCGTCAGGCATTTGATGGGCCAGCATCTCTATTGTTAAGCTGCCAATGCTGATGTGTAGAGGGAGAGAGGCTATGGTGATGGCTCTACCCGCTATGCGTGACTCAGCAGTATCACCTTGCTTCCATGGCCACCCAGCTTTCCTCCACAGGCATTTCCCACCACAATCTCCTCCCTCATACCCCTCAATCCATCTTCCTGCAGTCAACAGCAGCCCTCGCCCTGGGATTGCTACACTCCCTAAACTCCAGCTCCCAGCTGCTGCACCTTCCAGGGGATCTATGTCCCTGTCTGGGGTATGTATGGCTGTGGCAAGGACTGTCTGATTCTCATTCCATTTAGGCTGCCACAGATCAGCTGTTTCACACTCTTAGCCTTAAATGTTTCTCCTCTGACTCAGACAATTGCTTCGATGTGGGGATCGGACCCCTGCTTCAGTTCCCCCACCCGCCGAGGGCAGGTCCAGTCCTACTAACACTCCTGTCTTTCCCTCTAGTTAGGAGTTGGACATGACTGAGTGACTTCACTTTCACTTTTCACTTTCATGCATTGGAGAAGTGCCGGGGTCCAGCCCCGGTGGATCCAGGGTGATTCGAAGGGGAGATGGATAGGCGAGGAAAAACTTATTTAGAGATATAAGATTAGATTAGGAAGAAATAGTGTAGTAGGAAAATTTAGTGGAGAAAAGATGCTGAATAACTTGGTTTACGGGGAAAACCAATAAAACCTGGAGACAAGAGGTTTGCACCAGCTACGTTAGGCCACCGGCGCCCACTTGAATATCGAAGGGTGCCCCGCCTTAGGCTCCCTTTCTTGTGGGTCTTAGCAGCCGGGGCAAGTAAGTAGACGTGGTGAGCCTCCCCACTCCAGATGGGACTTCAGCCAGAAAAAGAAAGAAAAGAATGACACGGGGAAGCCCAGAGTTGGTGCAAGACTCCAAAAACTTTATTTTTGAAAATCAGCTTATATACCCCAAGTTGTACATAAAGAAATAATGGAATATGCAGAGTTATGCAGGGGCAGCAGTCCTGACCCTCAATGAGACCAGGCTTTCTTTTGCATACCCTCCCGTGTACCAAAGGTCTCAGCTGGTTTACATTATCTTCTGGCCAAGAGGCCTGTTAACACATATATGGCTCTCTTCCTGGTCTATCAACCAGAAAATTCCTTTTCCCTAGAAGTTTTTTTTCTTTACTCTGCATCACCCTCAAAGTACTAACTAAAGTTACATTTCTGTAGAACAAAGGTGTGGTGGGTTATAGCAAAGAAAGCACTCAACTCAAAGGTCTAATGTTGCTAATACCAGGTCTACTACCTGTTTTTCTATATACCAACTATATCTACAAATAAAGGATATGAAAATTTGGCAGCAAGTATTGGCTCAACAAATGAAACCTTTAATCAGTCCTAATCTAATGATTTTGACTCCTCAGAAGCTCTTACATTCTTAGAATGTTTTAAGCTTCCTGTGCCTCTGAGAAAGCTCCTACATTCTTAGAGTGTTTTAAGCTTCCTGCACCTCCCGAGGTTGGGAGGGTCAAACAATCACATGCGCAGCTGTACGAGTCCTGCAGGCAGGCTAGAAAGCCATCAGAGGGGTTTTTGGATTGAAACACCCTTTCAAATGCAGAAGACTAAAGCCTTGAGAGTGGAAAAGTACAATACAGTAAGGCAGGCATATTCTTATTTTTTGGGGTACATGCGCAGGAAATACCAGGGGGAAAACCTGAGATCTGACTTGATCTTGCACATCAGATCTCTGCCGCATGACCTTGTGGGTGGGATTCCTCACGCTGGCTCCCAGCAGAGAAGGAAATGGCAGCCCACTCCAGTGTTCTTGCCTGGAGAATCCCAGGGATGGGGAAGCCTGGTGGGCTGCCGACTATGGGGTTGCAGAGTCAGATACGACTGAAGCGACTTAGCAGCAGCAGCAGCAGCAGCAGCAGCCTCCATCTTGCCAAGTTTTGCATGGGTCTATATGTTCTCTTCCACTGGTCAGGTGCTCCTGTCCGCTCTCAGCTGGTGTTCTGCATGCACTTCTGTGTCTGAAGGTGTATTCTTGATGCATATGTGGGGAGAGATGCACTCCATGTCCACCTAGTCCTCCGCCATCTTGTTCTCCCCCCAGCCCCACTTTATATTCTTGCCTGGATAATTCCATGACAGAGAAGTCTGGTGGGCTGCAGTCCATGAGGTCACAAAAAACTGGGCCTGACTGAGCAACTAACACTTTCACTTCCTTTCTAAGCAGGATTTCTGGGAAGCAAGGCATCCCTTTCTCTCTCTCTCCCTGGTGCCTAGCACAGCAGCATTCCATCCACTTGCTCAGAGGACATTTCCCCAGGCAGCCAGGGGGCTGTGTCTCTCCTTGTCAGGGTTCCTCATCTCCTATCAGACTGAAGGTGACAACAGGGCCGTTGTGACTGCCATAGCGTGGCACGTCATCCTCGCCTGGCAAACAGCCCCTCCACAAATCAACAACCTTCCTCCTGATGCGAGTTCTCCAAGTGGGAGCCATCTGTTTCAGTTGGGATCTTGACTGATATTTATAACCTTATAAAATATGTTTATAAGTACAGTTTATATAATGTCATTATAAATATGTTTCTTGAGTTTCATAGCTTAATATTTTATTACTACACTGGCACAATTTTTCTTTTGAAAAGTGATGGATTGTGGTAAAGGATCCATCTGCCAATGCAGAAGACACAAGAGACACAGGTTCGATCCCTGGGTCAGGAAGATCTCCCTGGAGTAGAAAATGGCTACCCACTCCGGCATTCTTGCCTGGATAATTCCATGGAGAGAGGAGCTTGGCAGGCTACAGGCCATGGGGTCACATAGAGTCGGACACAGCTGAGCACGTGCACACATGCACACACACATGGGGGGGGGGGGGGCGTGCTGTGATCATACATTGGCATCTTGGAGAAAATAGAGGATGAGAAACCACTTGGTCTTTAAAGGGGATGCTAACCCCTGCCCTGGGCACAGGCAGCCCTGCTTCCTGGCTAGTGAGCAGCTTGTACTGGAACCCACTAAGCAAGGGCGGAGCCACATGCAGTCTCTGGTTCGACAGAGGACTGGGCACCCAGTGCCTGGCTGGCTGAGCACAGGCACTCCCACCCAGGTTCTGTGCGGCAAGGATGCCGAGCACCAGCCCAGCCCAGGCCAGACAGTGCCCGGGGCCATGCGAGGGAAAGAAGCAGGTCTGCTCAGCCGCAGTCATGGACTGTGCAGCCTGCAGGCAGTTTGCTTCCCTCTGAGGTCTCATCTGTGGGGGACCCACAGCCATCTGAACGGTGCTGACATCCTTGTTAAATATTTAAACTTCATTTGCTGGAGCGGCAGGGAAGATGCAATTAGATTTTACAGGAAAAGATGCTTCCGAGAGCTAGTTCGTGCTGCATCAGGGGACCCTGTACTCTCCCTTCCACGGGGCAGCATCCTCCGGGAGCCTTTGACTCCTCTCAGGCTAGGTTAACAGTTCGCTGGGGATGGGAGACTGGCAGAAGGAGAGGCTATGAGTCCTGATGGGGATGGGAAAGGGCCAGAGAAGGGGAGGACCACATGCTAGACAGGACGGGAAGAGAAAGTGTTGGACGTGCAGGACAGAGGATGAGATGCATAGGAAAATAAGTGCTCGCCTCTGGGCTGAATAATAGTAGATACTTATCAGTGTTTTAAAATTCATAAAACACTTTCATATTCATTCTTATTGACTCCTCAACAGAACTGTGAGGTCAGATTACCAATTGTAAATCAAATGAGCATAGAGTTTGGGGAAAATTTCCCCAGAGTCTCAAAGCTGGTCCTCCCATTCAAGTCTGATGACACCTCTTTCTGGGCCATGATATCAGACCCTCAGCCTCACAGGGTCCAACTTGTCACATTATCCAGCCACTGCTGCCACATTCTACCCAGAAGTTTCTCTCACTCCTGACCCCTGCAGGCAAAGCTGGAAGCATGGGCACCAAGCAGTTGATGCCCAAAGGGTCATCAGGGAAGAAGAAAACAAGAAGGAGCTAAAATACAAAAGCTCATGTGAAGACAGAGACTGGAGTGATGTAGCCACAAGCCAAGGAACACCTTGAGTCACCAGGGCTCCTTAACTAATGAAAGAAGGGAGCCAAGAAATAAATGCTCTTCAATTTTGCCCCTGGGATGGATGATTCTGGGGATCTTGACATAGTTCCTGGAGTCTTAGGAAAGCACAGCTTCATCGTCCATGTCTGTGACCAGTTTGATGAATAACACATGCTTACCTTGGGGTCCCTTCTCTTCCTGTTGCTAAATCTGTTTCCTCACTCATCTCCTTGGACTCACTTCTACAGCTGAATTGCCTACACATAAGCTCTTGCTTTAGGCTTCCATTTGAGTCTCTCGAGCTAGGACCATCATAATTCCTTCTTCCACTGGTGCAGGTGGTAGGGGTGGGAGCAGGGCTGATACAGANCAAATTTGCTGGCATATTGAGTGCAGCACTTTCACAGCATCATCTTCCAGGATTTGAAACAGCTCAAATAGCTTCCCTGGTAGCTCAGTGGTAAAGAATCTGCTTGCTAATGCAGAAGATGTGAGTTTGATCCCTGGGTTGGCTAGATCCCCTGGCGAAGGAAATGGCAACCCACTCTAGTTATCTTGCCCAGGAAATTCCGTGGACAGCGGAATCTGGCAGGCTACAGTACATGAGGCTGCAAAAGAGTTGGACATAACTTAGTGACTAAGTATCAACAGCAACAATAAGGAATAAATAGGGGAAATACATTCACAACTTTAAGGTAGACAAAGATTTATCAAGAAGACACAAAAACCATGAACTAAAGAAAAAGTTGATAAATTGGATATTATCAAAGTTAAAAACTTACCGAGAGACTTTGATGAGAAAATAAAAAGGCAAAGTGGATTGGGAGAAAATATTAGCAATACATATGTCTAGCAGAGGACTTGTATTCCTAGTATACAAATATCCTACAAATCAATAGTAAAAAAAAATCTCAACAAAATTGAGTGAAACATTTAAACATTTCACAAAAGAAAATATATAAATGGCTAACAATCACACGAAAAGGTAATTAATATTAGCATTAGTCATTAAAAAAATACAAATTAAAATAACAAGGAAATGCTACTACATCCAACAAAATGGTGAAAATTAAAAAGACTGACAATATCGAGAGATGGCAAGGATGTGAAGCAACCAGAAAACTCTAACCTTGCTGAAGGGAGTGTAAAATAGAATAGCCTTTGGAAAACAGTTTTAAAGTATAGGGTCACACAGAGTCGGACACGACTGAAGTGACTTAGCAGCGGCAGCAGCAAAAAGGTAAACATACCCTTATCATTCTACTTAGCAATTTTGCTCCTAAGTATTTAGTCAAGAGAAATGAAAATGTATTTCTGTGAAAAGATTTGTATACAAATATTTAAAGAGGCTGTTATTCATATAAGCCAAACACTGGAAACAAGTCCAATGATTGGCAGATAGATCCATAAACTAGGGCAGCGTCATACAGCAGAGTATTATTGAGCGATAAAAACGCACAAATTACTGATATATGAATAAATCACTAGAGTACATACTACAGGATTTCACTGATACAATGTTCAAGAAGGAACAAAAGTAATTTGCTGCAAAAGAAATCAGAACAGTGGTTACCTTTGAAAGCAGAGGGCAAGAGCTGACTGCAAAGGAGCAAGAAAAAATTTTAGTTTTACTCGGAAGTGTTTTGTATCTTGATGCAAGTGGTGATTTCATGGATATATACATTTATCAGTATTTAAGGACTGTATGTAATCACCACTTCCGCCAAAAGCTGGGAAACTTTCAGATCATTCACTCCCACCTCTAGATGTATAGGGATCCTAAGGCCCAGAGAAGGCAAAGGACCCGCTTAGGGTCACACAGCAACTTGGGACTGGAGGAAGTGCTGGAATCTAGCGCCCTCTCAATCCGTCCAACTGCTCTACCCTCCCCGGGCCTGGAAAAAGGAAGGGACAGGAAGACAGAAAAAAAGGGATGGAGTAAAAGAAGAACCGCCTCCACCACCACCCCATCCCATAATGGCTGTCCAGAGGCGCGAAGAGGCCTCTGCACGCTGGACTTGTGCAGCTTGGGACCTTTCCTCTAGCATTAAAGAGAATCCAAGATGACTCCAGAGTATGGGAGGGGCCTGAAGGCGGTGCTCTCGGTCCTCCCCCTACCCAGCATGGGGCCTGAGCTTGCGCCTGCGCAGTGCGGGCTGGAGGAGGGGGGAGGTTGCAGGGGGGCAGGTTGAGGCGGAGCAGGTTGAGGCGGGTGGGTGGGCGGTGAGGCACCAGAAGGCGAGAAGGGAGCACGGAGGTGGGGTGGGGGGCACCTGGAGGAGGGGAAGCGGTGATGCAGAGAGGCGGCTGAGTTGGAGCCTCCGTGGGCCGCTTGCCCCTAAATCATGCGGCTGCATGAATAATAAATAAGGACGGCTCGGATCCTTAATAGTAGTCGCATGTCTTATTAAACTAATATTTCACAAACTTTTATTCTCCCTGTGGTTGGAGGTCGGGAACAAAGAGTTCCCCCTCCCAGCCTTGTGGCAGGGACTGGGGAACCTGGGGGGCGGGGCAGACCCGACGGCAGGAGCTCAGCCTGCGCCCCCCAGAGGGCCCTGGAGGGGACCCATCCATCGCTCGTTGTTCATTCATTCTTTCAGCACACGTCCAAAGGGCTCCTCCGGAGATGAGCCCTGCACACTGGAACACATATGTAAATCGATGGGACGCTGTTCCTGCTCTGAGGGGCCCTCAGACATGGGTATGGGACAGACAGACCCCTCAGCAAACCGTTGTCCTTGGGAGCCACCGGTGCAGGAACAAAATGATGCGCAAAACGCCCAGTTGCTGGGGGGAGGGGAAGCTGGGAAGGCTTCACGGGAGACCTTGCCTCTGCGCCCTCTGTCATCCCGCAATGAGCAAGGCAAGCACTGCAGGTAGACGGGACTGTTGGCACAGGGCACCCTGGGGTCAGACAGACCCGAAGTAAACCCACCTCGGCCGCCACCACGTGGCCTTTGGGCTGCCTCCTCGCTGTCCCTGGTCCAGAGGAGACAAGGGAGAGGCCGGGAGAGGAGGTCTCTGTGCAGGAAACTGCTGGGGCTTGCGGGGTTGAGAGGGTGGGGGGCAGGGAACCAAGAGGCTCAGCCCTGGGCAGAAAGAGCAAGGAGTCTGTGGACCTGGGAGCCAGCGCAGGGGCCCACCCGTGTCCATCCTCCTCTCTCAGCCAGGATCTACACTCGAGTCTTGGCTCCCTCACCATCTGTGCAAGCAGGGTCATCGACTGTGTGCTCACGGGTTCCAGCAACTCTGGTTGAGGAAACACTGTGAGATAAAAGAACTGTAGTGGGAGCTTACTCACGTCCCCTTGCGACCAGCCCCCCTCCCCTCTCCCTCCAGGTTCCAGGGGAAGGTCTCTGGGTACTAGTCCAGAATGTCCCACCCCCGTTGCACTGCTGCCCACCGCTCTCCCGCCTCTGGACTGTGCCTCCCTTGGCTTCACTGCTGCGTCCTCCTCGCCTCCCCACCTGGCGCCAGGCTGTGCTGAACACCTGGCTCTGGACTGGGTAGAGTCGAGGGGCTCGGCCCTGGCTGCCAGTCTTCCTCATCCTGTAAAGGGGGCAGAGGGCGCTGGTCCTGCGGGCATCTTGTTCCCTCCAGCAGCTCGAACCACTAACCCCAGCTTGCCAGATTCCCAGCCCAGACCACTCATCTGAGCATCAGACTAAGGCTCCAAGCGCTCCCTACACATGACATCTCCCAGGCTCTTTGACTCCGCAGGGTCAGCACTGAATCTCCCCCCTGCCCTTTGGCCTTTACTCTCAACTGAAACAGCTTTCTTCTTCCGGCGCTCAGCATCACCCCTCTGCTGATGGGGTCAGATGGCGTGATTTCTCCCTCTCCCACCCCCAGCCCCATCCACTCCCCTGAAATTCAGCCAGTCCTGCGTCTCAGCTGGTTCTCCAATCTTTCCTCTCCTCTCCACCTGCTCCCACTGCCCTGCCTCTGGCCTCCCCTCTCTGTCAACTTGGCCCATTTCCCCAGACCCTTCACAGGTCTTCCCTTGTCTCCTCTCCCCCCAGCCTCATTCATCTTACATCCGCCGTGAGATTAATCTGCCAACCACTCAGGTGGAACCTCAGGCAGCTTCCGTGGCTCTCCACTGCCCACAGAATGTCAGGCTCCGTAACCTGACATTAGGCGCTCTTCTCACCCAACAGCTGCTCTTGACCTGTTTTTCTAAACGCAGTTCCTTCTGTGCGTGCGTGCGCCAGCACGCACACACACACACACACACACACACACACACAAGCCTAGTTACCCATCTTCAGCTATGTCCTGTGAATATATATATATATATTTCTTTTTAAGACAGAAGATGTAGAAGAGAAGAATAGAGTACAGAAGAAAAGTACAAACTACATCTCTTGGAATGGGCTGTTTAACCTTTTTGAGCTTCCTCATCTATAACATGGGAAAACAGCAACATTTTAAATCGCTTTTAAAATCATTCTTTAATATTGGGGTATAGCTGATTCGCAGTATCCTGTTAGTTTCAGGTGTACAGCCAAGTGGTTCAGGTATATGTATATGTAAATCCATTCTTTTTCCCATATAGGTTATCACAGAATATTGAGTAAGTCCCTTCCTTAATAGAGCAAGTCCTTCTATGACGATCTGTTTTTAGATAGAGGCCTCTGCATATGTTAATCCCAACCTCCTAATTTACTCCTCCCTGCCCACCTTTCCCCTTTGGTAACCAGAAGTTTGTCTTCTAGGACTGTGAGCCTGTTTCTGTTTGGTAAATAAGCTCATTTCATTAGTAGTGATTTTGTATAAGTTTCAACGTCTCAGCCAAAATTCTAGAATGGAATAGAAAGGAAAGATCTGTGAGCGCATAAGAGGAGGAGGTGTGTAAACCCAGGAGGGTGGTGGGTTTGCTAGGAAAAGGCCACATTGGGTTGGCTCATGTTCTTGTCTGTAGGTTAGCTGGTCCAGTTGGTTCGAGAGGGGAGGCTCTGAGCGAAGGGATCTAGGTGCCTAAAAGGCGGTTCATGAGGTCTCTTGGGACATGCTTGTAGACGTGATGGGGAAACACGAAAACTCGAGATGGACAAGAACCGAGTGAATGACTCCCAAGATGGCAGGCCGTGTCCACACAGGGGAGCCCTTGGTGGCATACTTCAGGGCCCAGGGCTCTTCGGCGGTGCTCTCAGCCCCTTATGCGAGAAGGTAGAGGTGGCTTTGCTGGAGGAAGAGAGCTATGCTGGCTCCAGAACCAGGGTAAAGCTATGTGCCAGGGCCCCTGAGACTGCTTGTTTGGAAATAACTTACAGAAGAGAGTCCCAGCCTACCCAGTGTGTGTGGAAGAGGGGTGGCGGGGAAGGGGAGGCTGATAATAGCACAGTGATCGCTAAAGGGACTTCTCTCTGGTATTAAGCCTCTCACACACAGGCTTATGCTGGAAGAAAGTGGGGGTTCCAGCAGGTCAAAGGACCGAGCAAGGCCACCTGATGGCAGGGCAGTAGGGCCAGGACACGTGGGACACACAGCGGTAGCACCAGCTGCTCTAAGCTGCTGCTTGTCGGAGCAGCAGCCGTGACAGCCCGGAGCCTCGGGGTTTTCACCCTTTTTACTACATGGGACAAACCCCAGAGGAGGTGGAAGAGGAGAGGCAGCCCCTGGTACCTCTCCAAGAAACCTCAGAGCAGGGTCTGAACACTGTGCACCAGGGTGGAGGGAATAGTCCAGACCCGTCTGCCCTGCTCAGCCCAGAGCAGGTCCCTGGCTCAGCCCCTGGAGCGCCTAGGAGAGCAGCCAGCGCTGGGAGGGGACTGGCTGGCAGGCCCAGGGGGAATATTTGGAGCAGCTGAGAGTGGTTGCCTCTGATGATCAGAAAGTGGGGTGTGGAGGAGTGCTGTGAAGAGCTCCTAGTTGCTGACTCAGACCTCTGGGGAACTGATCTGGAGTGGGCAAGAGGGTGGGGGCAGTGGGGGGCAGCAGAGAAAGGCTGATTTTTGAAGTAGGACCTTTTCAGAATCAGAGTTCCCCAAGGATGGGAGTGAGTCCCCTATCCCTATAGGTGGCCAGGTTAAAGCTGGGTGGTGACACTGGGGGAGATATTCTGGAGGGCATCAGGTGTTAGAGGATGCTCTAGGTCAGGGGTCTCCAACCTCGGAGCTCTAAACCCTGATGATCTGAGGTGGAGCTGATGTAATAATAATAGAAATAAAGTACACAGTAAATGTTATGTGCTTGAATCATCCCGAAGCCAGTTGGTGGAAAAGCTGTCTTCCATCAAACGGGACCTTGGTGCCCAAAAGCTTGGGGACTGCTGCTCTAGGCCATCAAGGGTTCTTTCAACCTTGAAATTTGTGATGTTTTTGCACAGACTGTCACCTGGAATACCTTGTCTTCTAATTCTACCTCGGTGCCCAAAGGAAGCCCCGCTTGTTGCGGGGAGTCTTACCAAAGCTTCAGACCAAATCTCATTTCCCCCCGATTCACTCATGGTAAAGGCGACACCCCGTAAAATGGAAGAGAGTGAAATCACACAGAATTGTGTTAAACTGACAGGAGCCAGGACAACATGCTTTTGGAGCACACATCAGGGCCAGCCACTGGTCCCCCAGGGCATAGATGTAGACTGGTCTCATCTTTCCTCAACCGCCATTGGCATGCGGATGTTGGCTCCACATTCCAGATGGTTGTACTGAACACCTGTGAGTGAACCGAACTGCCCTAACTGGGATTTGAACCTTGGCAGGCTGGCTCTGGAGTCCCTACTCTGAATCAGCCCTGCGGCTGCCAGGACGATGCAGTGAGAACCCTGAGCAGATCCAGCACATAGCAGGCGCTCGGTGCAGTCAGCCTTTTGTGTCGCGATCTGCCTGCCACGGTCCCCGTTCCTCCGCCTTGCCGTCCCTGCCCTGCCCAGCCCTGCTCTCTGTTTCTCGGTCTCTGGCTTTGTCTGTCTTCTCTCCGCTGTCCCTGCCGTCTCCATGTCCTCACCGCTGCCTCCTCGCCCCGCTGCCTTGGCTCTTGGTCTGTGTCCCTGTCCTTGTCCGTCGTTCCGTCCTTCTCTTGGTGACTCCAGCCCCTTTCCTGCCAGCCCCTCCACACGGCCCCCTCGGCCCTGTGCTTCGGCTTCTCCTGTCTTCCTGGCGCCTCTCCCCACGTGTCCTTTGTCTTTATGGCCTGCCCGCGGTCTCTCTCCCTCTCTCCTTCCGTTTATGAGCCTGTGTGTTAGTGGACAGGGCAGTGGGCTGGAGGCCACTCACTAGTGACCTGTCTCTGCGATCACCTCATTATTTATCACCAGGGACGCCAATGTTTCCATAAATTACCCCGACCCGGAGCCGCCTGCGCCAGAATCAATAGTCACTTCTCGCCTAATACCCAATTATTAATAACCACGGGGGAAGGGTGGCCAGACGTGGCACCCTGGGCCCTTGCCTGGCCAGAGGGAGGGAGGGAGTCCTGGAAGGGAGCTGGCATCCATGCCTGGGCAGGGCAAGAGGCGGGGTCTGGCAAAGGAACCGGGGCGTCCACATTCCCTCCAGGACCAGAGAATCAGACGTGATTCCTCCCTGAGGTCAGAGGGGAGAGGCAGCTCCCTGGCTCCAGGCACCTCTAGTCTGAGGATGGAGACCCACTAAAGCCTGAAGTCTGTTCCTTTGGGACCCACCTGGGACCTAGAGATAAGGTGCAGCATCCCAGGGAGGGGAGCCGTAGGAGGACCCCAGCCTGCCTGGCTGCAGGCAGATCGGGTTTGGTTCTGTGGGGGTGATGGGGGGAGGAGGTGACCGGGGCCCTGCACCTGGAAGGCAGCTGTGCTTACCGCTATACCAAGGCACACATGCCCGGTGCCCCTGCATGGACATCTGAGCCTCCGGGAGCTGGTGTTTGGTGGAAGAGACACTAGAGAGAAAGCTGTAAGGGTGGAGTAGGGGGTGAGCAGGGTACTCCAAGGGGTTGCCCAAGTGGTGGGGCCTGAGGCAAGGGGCTGAGGAGTCAGAATCAGTAGCTGTCTATGCAAGTAACAGGGGGAAGGACAGGGGCCAGAGGATGGGGGTCTCTGGGAAGCCCCTGCCCTTGGTGTATCCTGGTACCTAGACATACACACGTGTGTGTGCGTGCACGCCTCAACTATTCTCTCTCTTCATTGTGCCCAGAGGCCCAGGGAAACACACACATATTCACACACACTCCTCAGATCAATCAACGCCATCACAAAGCAAAGACAGACACACTGAGAAGTGTGTGGAGGCAGAAAGAGACCACACGCAGTCAGACATGCACCTTGTTAGGCACAATCACACACACACACAGGGACACCGGGCAGAGCCAGAGACACAAAGACAGCCGATGAACATGGGTGCCGGCAGGCACACAGATGCATCTACATTCAGAAATACTAAGACAGGTTTGTACCTAGGTACCCGGGTCCCCCTGACTCCCCCCACACACAGGCACTCACACACGTTGGAACAAGCATACACTCGCAGCCCATCTTGTGCAGCCCCTTCGGGCAACGCGACCTCTAAGGGCATCTTGCAGGAGCCAGGCTGACGCTCCGGCAGCACTGGAACCCAGTTGGTGCCAACACTGCCACCATGTGGCTACAGGGGCACAGTGCACAGGCCACAAGGCTGGAATGCTGGCCAGTGGGGATGAAACTGGGGAGCTCTGAGGTCTCGCCCCCAAACCTGGATCTCTTTGTCTAGATGAGCTTGACTGCCATTCTGTCCACTTCCTAGTGAGACCAGACACAGTCCTGGAGAACTGGGGTCAGATTGGGTGGCAGCTGGAGCCAGCTACTATGAGCTAGTGCTATCCTCCCAGTAGGGCCTGGGCTGCCTCCCTTGGCCTGTGTTTCTGTGACCTGTTACAGTGCCAAGTTAGTGTAGGCTGGGTACCAAGTTACTTAAACTCAGCAGAGAGACCACACTCAATCCTAACCTGCAACTTCATTATTCATTCACTTACCAAAATGTCTTGAGATTAGTCTGTGTCCAAGAATGGTGCTGGGATGATACAGTGGTGAGCCCTGTATTAGTGGTGAGCATTTCCTAGGTGCTAGGGAGCTTGACACTACCACCTGCATAGCAGTTTCGCATGGTCTATGCCTCTTGGGGCCAAGTTCACCAATGGATCCCAGAGCCCACTGAGGCATAGTTGTTCTCACTCTGGTTCTCGGAGGCCCTGGAGCCCTTAGGCACCCTCCTCCCTACCCAACCTTAAGCTCTAGATCTCCCCAGGGGTGGACTCCCTCGGGAGAGCAGCGGCTGGGAGGGGCCATGCCCAGGTTCTCCATCCCCGGAGACTCCATGCAGAATCAGGGCAGAGACCCAGCCATACAGGCCTGCCAAGAAGGTAGCATTATCTCCCCTATACAGATGGGGACACCGAGGCTCCAGGAGATGAAGTCACACACTTAGGAGCCATGCTGGGATTTGAAACCCCCAAAATTATGCTCTTTATTTTTTTAAATCTCAAGTGCAGCAAGTTCAGTTAATCATATATCGGTTCCAGCTAAGGTATTCATGTGAGGTCTGTCTCCTACCTGACTTGTTATTACTAGGAAACTGATACATGTTGACTGTTCCTAGGTCCCCATTGTGGTGAAATGCTGTGCTTGAGAACCCACAGGTGATTCAGGGACAGTCCCTGTCCTTGGGGAGCCCATGGCTGGTGGCAGCGAAGTCTTGGGCAAAGAGCTTCAATTCTCACTTGAAGATTGGAAGAATTTATCTTAGAGGAAAATAAGAACAAGGATCTATAAATGTGTTTGTATCAGAATGATAATAACAATTCATGCATTTCAATGAGGAATAAATGTATAATCATACAGCAATTTAATGGAATACTATGTAGCCATTTCGGAGAAGGCAATGGCACCCCACTCCAGTACTCTTGCCTGGAAAATCCCATGGATGGAGGAGCCTGGTAGGCTGCAGTCCATGGGATCGCTAGGAGTCAGACATGACTGAGTGACTTAACTTTCACTTTTCACTTTCATGCATTGGAGAAGGAAATGGCAACCCACTCCAGTGTTCTTGCCTGGAGAATCCCAGGGACGGGGGAGCCTGGTGGGCTGCCATCTCTGGGGTCGCACAGAGTCAGACATAACTGAAGCGACTTAGCAGCAGCAGCACACAGCCATTTAAACTGATGATGGTGGTATCACTTTATTGATGAGGAAAGATGACTCAAGCTTTGTTGTTTAGATTTTTTTTAAGTAGATGATAAAATAGTATTCATAGATTTCCATTTTTCAAAAAACATAGATATATGTTTATATAATATTTTCTTGAATCTAAGATGTACATATTTTTTACATTTCAACCATATGAAGTCAGTGTGTGATAACATGACCATAAATATTTAATGCAGTAATTCTTTTTTCCCTAAAGGTATGCAATTAAATCAATGATACACCCTATAGTATTGTCCTAGAAGCAAGAAAAATACACACATGAAACATATTCACACACACTTTATATACACAAATGAAAATTTCAGAAAGGTATAAATGAGACTACTATGGCTCAGATGGTAAAAGCGTCTGCCTACAATGCAGGAGACCCGGGTTTGATCCCTGGGTGGGGAAGATCGCTGGAGAAGGAAATGACAACCCACTCCAGTACTCTTGCCTGGAAAATCCCATGGACAGAGGAGCCTGGCAGGCTACAGTCCATGAAAAGGTATAAATGAGACTACTATGGCTCAGATGGTAAAAGCGTCTGCCTACAATGCAGGAGACCCGGGTTTGATCCCTGGGTGGGGAAGATCGCTGGAGAAGGAAATGACAACCCACTCCAGTACTCTTGCCTGGAAAATCCCATGGACAGAGGAGCCTGGCAGGCTACAGTCCATGGGGTTGCAAAGAGTCGGACACGACTGAGCAACTTCACAAGTCACTGACTCTAGGTGATTTTCACTTTCTTTTTAAACCTTTCTGTACTGTCTGAATTTTATAAACTGAGCACAGCTTATTTTTACAATCAAGGGGAAAAAAACACTATTTCTATATTAGAAAACATAACAGAGGCACAGCTCAAAAAAGACAAGGCTTCTCAGACACAACAGACCAGGATGATCAGCAGGAAGAGCCCCCAGGGTAAGCTGCAGGAACTTAGAGGAGAAAGAGGGGAGGGCAGAGAAGCTCTGGCAGCAGTGGTAAGGAGCTGAGCCTCCTGAGACAGGAAGGACTGGGGTAGGTGGACCACAGGTTTGGGTGCAGCAGACTGATGAGGAGACAGCCTAAGAGGAGGCCTGGAGCTCCTGGGACTGGAGGAAGGGAGTGTGTGTGACTTGAGGTCACAGAGATGACAGTAGTGGTGGTAGGGTCAGAGCTGGAATAATAACACAGCTACCATTTATTGAGGGCTTATTCTGTATGCGGTTCTAAGTATTTCATGTGTATTGACTTATGGGCCGAATTGTTAAAACGAGGTCACTAGGGTGGGCCCCAATCTAGTATGACTGGTATCCTTAGAGAAGAGATTAGCTCACAGATGTGCAGAGGAAGACGGCCATCTCCAAGCCAAGCAGAGAGGTCTCAGAAGGAACCAACCCTACTGACACCTTGATCTCAGACTTCCAGCCTCCAGAACTGTGGGGGGAGAATCAATTTCTCTTGAGTCACCCAGTCCATGGCGTTTTGCTCTGGCAGTCCTAGCCAACCAGCACGTTCATCTACCCCACCACAACCCTCCAGGGGTAGGTGTTTTCCATTATCTTTTGCTGTGTAACGAGCTGCCCTAAAACTTAATGGCTTAGAAGAACAATGATCATTTATTTTGCTCTAGGACTTGGCAGGGTCAGCCCATCTCAGCTCTGTACGGTATCAGCCGGGGCAGATGGCTTTCAGGATGGCTGGCCAGTTAGCACTGACTGTCAGCTGGAACACCTGCAGTGACCTCTCCATGTGGCCACCTGGCTTTCTCACACCATGGCAGCCAGATTCCAAGAGTGAGCATCCCAAGAGAATAAGACAGAAGGACCTGGTGTTTTTATGGTCTAGTCCTGGGAGGCTTGTCAGATCACTTTTATCATATCTGTCAAGGTAGTCAAAAAGTCTACCCAGGTTCAAGGACAGAGGACACCATCCCCACTATTCCCTGGAAAGAGTCAATAGTTCTTAAAACAAAAAAAAAAAGCTCTTTGGATAGAATGTGTGTTGTGGCTGATATCTTAGGAAAATGCAGTCTGCTCCCTTACTGGTAAAGAATCTGCCTGCAGTGCGGGAGACCTGGGTTCAGTCCCTGGGTTGGGAAGATCCCCTGGAGAAGGAAATGACTACCCACTCCAGTATTCTAGCCTAGAGAATTCCATGGAGTGTATAGTCCATGGGGTCACAAAGAGTCAGACACGACAGAGCGACTTTCACTTCATAGTAGGTACTATTATTGTTCCCATTTTACAACTGTGGAAACACAAGTAGAAAAAGAATTTAAGTGATAGGCTAAGATCAGGCTTGTGAATGGTGACACTGGGTAGGTTTGTGCTGGATCATGAAAAGCTTTGAATGCCAAGTTTAAGGTTTAGGTTTGAAGTAGGTGGGCAATGGGAAGCCACGAGGTTTTTGAAGCAGAGGAGGTGACATCATTAGATCTGTGTTTAAGGAGAATCCCCCTGGCTGCAGAATAGAAAGAGGAAGGGAGGAGGAGAGTTTGAAGGCTGTGAGAAGGCGGGGGTCACAGCCCTGCTGAGCAGGGATGCAGCCCAACCCAGGGCAGCGCTTAGGGGATGGAGCGAAGGGCCTGGCTGCTGCTCTGCTGCCCGAGGGCCTCTGAGTGGTGAACAGTGCCCGTCCCACCCTTCCATGGACCAGGTGATGCCTTGGTTCCACTAAGATCCACTGCCTCACTAGAAACCTTGCAGGTGGTTCTGCAGCCTCTCCAGAGAGATTGGGGCCCTGCCAGCCCCTCTCACTGGCTGTCACCACATGCTGACTTGATCTCACTGTCCCTGTGTGTGTGCTAAGTCACTTCAGTTGTGTCCGACTCTTTGCAACCCTATGGACTACCCTGCCAGGCCCCTCTGTCCGTAGGATTCTCCAGGCAAGAATATTGGAGTGGGTTGCCATTTCCTTCTCCAGAAGATCTTCCCAACCCAGGGAAGGAATCTGCATCTCTTATGTCTTCTGCGTTGGCAGGTGTGTTTTACCATTAACACCTGCCTGGGAAGCCCTCAGTGTTGCCCAGTGAACAAACAAATGAGTGAATGAATGAATGAATAGGAGACAAGCCATAAAGAAAATCCCAGTAACTTGAGTTTTAAAAAAGGGAGGGGAGTATACCCTAAATATAAAACTGCACAGAATCACAGATATGGGGTTTCTAACCGGAAACCCTGGCAGGAATCAAGGAGCCGAGAGGAGTTTGAGAGGCCTCCAGAAGTGAGTGGAATCAGTTCAGTTCATTCAGTCACTCAGTCGTGTCCAACTCTTTGCGACCCCATGGACTGCAGTATGCCAGGCCTCCCTGTCTATCACCAACTCCCAGAGTTTACTCAGACTCAAGTCCATTGAGTCGGTGATGCCATCCAACCATCTCACCCTCTGTCATTCCCTTCTCCTGCTGTCAATCTTTCCCAGCATCAGGGTCTTTTCACATGAGTCAGTTCTTTGCATCAGGTGGCCAACGTTTTGGAGTTTCAGCATAAGTCCTTCCAATGAATATTCAGGACTGATTTCCTTTAGAATGGACTGGTTGGATCTCCTTGCTGTCCAAGGGTCTCTCAAGAATCTTCTCCAACACCACAGTTCAAAAGTATCAATTCTTCAGCACTCAGCTTTGTTTAATGGTCCAACACATATCCGTCCATGACTACTGGAAAAACCATAGCCTTGACTAGACAGACATTTGTTGGCAAAATAATGTCTCTGCTTTTTAATATGCTATCTAGGTTGGTCATAACTTTTCTTCCAAGGTACAAGCGTCTTTTAATTTCATGGCTGCAATCACCATCTGAAATAGGAAACAAAAACACCCCAGCTGTGACTGAATTCTGATTGGATACAGTGAAGTGAAGTCGCTTAGTTGTGTCCAACTCTTGCAACCCCATGGACTGTAGCCTACCACGCTCATTCTCCATGGGATTTTCCAGGCAAGAGTACTGGAGTGGGTTGACATTTCCTTCTCCAGAGGATCTTCCCGAGTAAGGGATCGAACCTAGGTCTCCTACATTGTAGGCAGACGCTTTACCGTCTGAGCCACCAGGGAA
This sequence comes from Oreotragus oreotragus, assembly GCA_006410675.1. Classification (NCBI taxonomy): domain Eukaryota; kingdom Metazoa; phylum Chordata; class Mammalia; order Artiodactyla; family Bovidae; genus Oreotragus; species Oreotragus oreotragus. The sequence continues at coordinate 505,608 of SJYX01005434.1, forward strand.
GTAGGTGTCAATAATTGCAGCTGCTCCATCAATGAGCCAATTAGCTGGTCCACAAGGGATGCGTGAAAACAAGAGCTTCGAAGTTCAGATCCCTCCCTGCTCCATGACTGACTCTAGCCAGATCTAGGGAGCCTTGTTTCTGTCCACAGACTCAGTTTTCTCAGCTGCAGAGTGGGAGTGAGAGTGGTGTCTCTCAATAAGTTTTGCTTCACCGACTCACCTGTGGGAAAAGCACCAGCAATGGGTCCAGCTGGAACGGGGGCTCGGGAAGTGAATACCCATCACCTGGAGACTTCTGACCTGGGAGCTGCACCTGCAGAGTGACGTGTCTGGAGTGATTGTCTGCTCACACTTCTCTCCTGCCACCCCACTCCTAAGAGCAGGGCCTGTGTCCCAGGGCTCAGCTAGAGCCGGGCAGGAGGACAGCTGGGGAGAGGTCCGGGGAGTTAGCTGCTGCGAGCTGTCAAGATTCCTTATTGGACTTTTCCATAAAAGGGAGGTGAGGTTGTGCATGGGCAGAAAGGCAGCTCTGTCTTATGCAGACCCTTCTGAATGCTAGTCAGGATGCCCTGGGGGGCCACAGAGGCCATCTGGGAGAGCCACCTGGACCCGTGGGATTCAGGCCATGGGTGAATGAGGGACTTGCAGTGGCCAGAAACCAGAGAGAGGAGGCAGGGAGGGTATGTCTGAGTTGGCAGAAAGCCTGTGATATGCCGGGAACCACCACACAGCCTCCTTCCAAAGAGGCTGCCCTTTCAGTGTCCCTATTTTACAGATGGGCAAACTGAGGCCCAAACACATTGCATCTAGTCTGTGTCTTGAACCTAGGCCTGTGTGATTCCAAACTGTGCTCTTTATCCTACATGCCCTGCCTCTGGAGAGACATGGAGGGGGAGGATGCATCGAAAAGTCGGACCCCAGCAGGGCCCTCTTGGGGCCAGAGAAGGGCAGGGTGCCCCCTCCTAGGTCTCTGTGCCCAGGCACCTCTGCGTGGGCTCCTCCTAAGCTGGTTTCCGTAAGTTTCTCCTGAACTTCCAAGGAATATTCCTTTTGGATTCACGGCTCCAGCCAGCCTACACTGAGGGGGAGAGCAAGGCAAAAGTAGATTTCTCTTCTGTGTGCCTAGACTGGGACAGCTGAGTGTCACTGGTCCAGCCAGCTGTGACAGTGGGAAGCAGGAGCCCTGGAGAATGGGGCCAATGGAGAGACCCCGGCAGAGCAAACGCAAGTGAGGAAGGCCCATGGGACAGGCTGGTGGCTCCTGGATACCCCACTTTCTCCCCAACATTAGATTTACCTTTGGATTCCAGGGCCCCCACCTGGAGGCCCAGCACTGCCTGGCATGATGTTCTAGTGTTTCCAGGGCTCTTGGGCTGGACTTTGTGCTTGAAGCTGAAGGCATCCCCATTTTCAGATTCTTGTGATCGTCACCCACCTGGTGTCCCTGCTGGTCACCCCATGCTCCCTTGGCTCTCCTAATCAGGGCAGGAAGCTCATCTGGTGCCAGGAGCAGACACGAGAATTTGGCCATGCTGCCTTAAGGCCATCAGCATCCCCACAGGGCCCCAATCTTGCCCATACTCTCTCCAGCTGGATCAGCTCGAGGCCAAGCTCTTCCAGCCCTTTGGACATGGGTTTGAACAGCTCCCCGTGCAGCCAGCTGGCCTATGGCCAGTCCAGGTCCTGAAATATGCCCCCCTTGACTCCCCCAGCCCACTGTGTCCAAACACCCCGTGCCCCTCCTGCTCCCAGAGCCAGCCTCCCCACCCCCATTTCTGTTGGATTTGACATTCGCCCTGTGGCCCAGACTCCCCAGGCCCCCCCGCAGTCCTGCCTGGGGACCCTGCCCGGGTTCCAGCTGGCTGGCGAGCCCAGCCAAGCATCACGGCTCCCGCGACATCCCTGAGTGACAGGAAACAACTCGCTCCTTCCAAGAGGCGAAGCTCTGACAAACACTCACTAGGAAATAATAAAGTGGCAAAATAATTCTGCATCGGACACACTTACCAGAGCAGAAAGCGTCTGTGGAGGAGACAACATCTTGTACCATCTATCTTCCTTAAATCCCCACGCTGTGACAAAGTGGAGGGCAAAATCATGATGAATGATCGGACACATTTAGCCAGTACCTGTGTTCTGTAACGAGTGCGCCCGGGAAAGGGGCCCTAATGAAGATCGGTGCCCCCGCCCCAAACCGGGCCTCGTCAGAAACAAGTCTTTATTATGAAATTGGCGCCTGGTTTTCATCCCAGAAAGGATGGAGGCGCGAGGTGTGACATGAATTAACGCTGGCACCTGCAGGGTCAGCCTAGCCCTGGCTGGCGGTACAGAGACAAACGGGTTCGGCTCCCGCCACCACCTTGCCTCTGGTTGACAAGGTGCCAGTCGCCTTCCGATTGTGCGGGAACACGCCTGGGTTTTGTTCCTACCCGGCCTGCCATCATTTATTCTGCTGCCTCATTTGAATATGATGAATACTGTAGTCCTTTATTTGTTCACAACAACCAAATAATTGTAGATCCATGGGCTTCGGGGCAATTAATCACATTTTTCCCTCCACCAATCCACTATAAACATGACATTGAACAATAAAGTACATTAACCTCTGCTTTGCACAAAACTTTGCTTATTTAAACACCGCAAGGTTATTTGTTTTCCTTCTTGCCAGGGCCCTGCCACCAGGGAAGGGTGGTGAGGAGAGAGGGCCCAAGTCATACCAGCCAAGCCATTCCGGCCCATCCTGGCCCCCAGCTCAGCCAGGAACGAGGCAGGGAGCAGGCAGCTATGGCTGCAGGCGTTGGAGTGAGCATCTCTGGGACAGAGTTTCTGGCTGTGAGCTTGTGTGTGTGTGCATTGGTGTGCCAGGGATGACTGTGGGTGAATGTGTGTGAATGTGTCTGCATCCCGTGTGTGTTTGTATACATGTATGTGTTTACCTAAGTCTGCTCTCAGAATAGAGCTTCTGAGAAGGCCTGAGTGTGTGTGTTCACGTGTAGATGTGTAGTGTGTGTGTATATATATATNGTGTATTAATGAATTGGAAATACAAGCTTTCCGAGTTTGGTCCAGAGAAGAGTACAAGATTGAGAGGCTGGATGGAAGGAAAAGAAATGAACACATGAATAGGCTCTAAGTATTGGCTGTCTAGGCACTAGGCACTCAGATATCTGAGTCTAATTAAAAATGCTCAACAACTAGGTATTTTGAAAGTAATGAACACAGATTATAGACACATCTGCTATGTACTCTATAGAACTTGGAAAAGCATAAATGTTGCTTGTAATAAAATCAACCTGAAAAAACTACTATTTAATGCTTGCAAGAATGAGGCTGCACTGCTTTTTAATTACATCTTATATTTTCATATGTCAAAGTACATCAGCACTTTTTCATGGTGGCAGAACATTCTATTGTATAGAGCTACCATAATTTAATCATATTGTATTTAAACTGTAATTTTGTGTATTTTTTCCTACTATAAGCACTACAATGAATGCTTTTAAATTCTTGTCTAATGACGTTAATTTTCAAGAGTAGAATTTGCTAGGTTAAAAGGGTATGTGTATTTTTTTCCTTTCAAGCCTAATTTTCTTTTATCAGTCAGATGAGACCTGAGGTGTACAACCAAATAACTTTTGACAAAAATGTACACCTACTCAAGATATAAATCGTTTGACTCACCTAAGAAAGTTCCCTCACATGCTCTTTTAGTAGTCAACCCCTAACCCTACCTTTCATAGGCAAACGCTATTCTGATTTCTTTCCTATTAACTTTGCCTCTCCTTGAACTTCTTAACTATGGAATCACATGGTTTCTCTTTTGTGTGTGACTTCTTTCAAGGAACCTATTTTTCAGATTCAGCCAAACTGTCTTGTGCATCCACAGATCATTCTTTACTTTTATATTTATGCATTTATTGTAATTTTTATTTCACTGTAGCAAAAATGCTGTAATTTGTCTTCTGCTGATTTAATATTATTATTTTTCAAAGGGTTGTGTGTTTACTTGGAGCTGCACTGGGTCTTCGCTGCTGCTCATGAGCCTTCTCTGGCTGCAGAGAGTGGGAGCTGCTCCCGGGCTTCTCCCGGCAGTAGCTTCTCTTCCTGTGGAGTGTGGGCTCTCGATGCCTGGGCTCAGTAGTTGCTGCACATGGGCTTAGCTGCCCTGCAGCACATGGAATCCTCCTGGACCAGGGACTGAACACGTGTCCCCTGCACCGGCAGGCAGGATTCTAAGCCACTGGATCAGCAGGGAAGCCCCATGTTGTTGCTATTTTTATTGTACTGTATGACTATACAGTCAATCCTCCATGTATGTGGATTTTGCATCCACAGAGTTAACCAACTTTGGTTTGAAAATTTTTGAAAAAAAAAAAAAAAATCCCCAGAGTCCTAAAAAGCAAAATTTGTTGCGTGCCGGTAGCTATTTACATAGCTTTGACACTGTATTTATAAATTTACACAGCACTTAACGTCACGTTAGGTATTAAAGTAATCGAGATGATTTAAAGTGAAGGATGTGCATGCGCNAGTCCTAAAAAGCAAAATTTGTTGCGTGCCGGTAGCTATTTACATAGCTTTCACACTGTATTTATAAATTTACACAGCACTTAACGTCACGTTAGGTATTAAAGTAATCGAGATGATTTAAAGTGAAGGATGTGCATGCGCGTGCGCTCAGTCATGTCTGACTCTGGGCCACCCCATGGACAGTAGCCCGCCAGGCTCCTCTGTCCATGGGATTTTTGAAGCAAGAATGCAGGAGTTGGTTGCCATTTCCTTCTCCAGGGGATTTTCCTGACCCAGAAACTGAACTGACGTCTCCTAGATTCTTTACCACTGAGTCAACTGGGAAGTTGGAGAGCGTGCATAGGTTATGTGCCAATACCACGCCATTTTATAGAAGGATTTTGAGCATCCATAGATGTTGGTATCCATGGGGCTCGTGGGACCAGTATCCCCACAGATACCAAGGGATGACTGTACCACAGTCCCATAATTCTGATTTACAGAGAGGGTACAGGAAAATGGTTAAGCCCTAGAATGCCAGGGTCTAAAAGATCCCCACATCTTTGCCCCTGAAAATAAGCTGGAGATGATCTAATGCCCAAGGGGTTGGGAATTTTCTTGGTACAATTCTGTCGGGTCTCTGAGAGGCTCTGGAAGCTTTAGGTTAATCATCACTCACTCACAACTTCCTTCTGAGCAAGACAGGGAGTGGAAGAGAGGCTTGGGAAGATTAAGGGTTGGGCTTTTGGATAATAGTGTTTCTCCCTGACTGATAATTTAACAACTCCAGTACTCCCAGGGGCAGTAACTCTGGAGGAGGTCGGTTAATTACTGCCAGACTGCAGAATAAAATTTCCCCAAGACCCCCGTTTTCTGAGCTGCACTTCATACCAATTAAAAGTTTAATCCAGTGGGACTCTTTCCTGGCAAATTAACATCGTGGACTTTGATGAACTGATGCTTTTAATAAACTATGGTATTTTGGTGGACTTAAGTCGCAGCTGTCACTCCTCTCCCCAATGAGGTCAGCAAGGCTAGGTCTGGGGGATTTGAGTCATTGGCACCAGGTGAACCAGAGCGGTGAGGGTGAAGGAGAGTGAAGTTTGGTTAGGAACAGTTCTTTCATTGGGCTCCTTCATTTTTGACCAACCTATTTATGATCAGAAGCAGCTGACAGGAATTCAATTATTCTGTAGAAGTTCATTCAATCATTAGAGTTCTTGTAATGCCAGACACTGGGGACAGAAGATAAAAATGACTGTTTCTATCTCCAGGAGCTAAGAGTTCAGAGGGAAAAAGACCTCGAACATCCTCCTGCCCCCATATACACATGTTCACACCCGAAATCATGCCCCAATGCCTGATTTCATAGTTATGCCTATGAATCAAAGCTTTATATCTAGAATGTTCTGGCTAAAAACCTACTACAATGGACACATTCTAAGTGTCACTCTGTTTTTCTCCTGGGAATTTTAACAAGTACTATGGTATACCTAACTTCCCTCAGCTCAGCCAAAGCAGGAGACTTCAGTTCAATCCCTGGGTAGGGAAGATCCCTTTGAGAAGGAAAGGGCAGCCCACTCCAGTATTCTTGCCACAAAAATCCTATGGACAGAGGAGCCTGGAGGGCTACAGTTCATGGGGTCACAAAAAGAATTTAACACGACTTAGCAGCTAAACAACAATGGTATACCTGCTCTTACCAGCATTGGGGAGTAGAGAATACAGAAGCAAGGGGAACTCTGCTTAAGAGTCACTATCCTTTTAGTCTGGAGGATGGCCTCTTAAAATCTAGAATATTGGATTGCCTTGACTTCAGATGGGGCCCTATCTCCAAATTATTTCTGGGCTCCTCTAAGTACAATCAGATACCAGGAGACTGGGTTGATAATTAGATTGGAAGAGCTCATAGAATTCCAGTTGTCAGACTTTGTATCGTTTTTAGTAGCAGCCTCTATTTTCCAGGGCTTCCCTGGTGGCTGAGAGGTTAAAGCGTCTGCCTCCAAAGCGGGAGACCTGGGTTCGATCCCTGGGNGCTCCCTTGGCTCTCCTAATCAGGGCAGGAAGCTCATCTGGTGCCAGGAGCAGACACGAGAATTTGGCCATGCTGCCTTAAGGCCATCAGCATCCCCACAGGGCCCCAATCTTGCCCATACTCTCTCCAGCTGGATCAGCTCGAGGCCAAGCTCTTCCAGCCCTTTGGACATGGGTTTGAACAGCTCCCCGTGCAGCCAGCTGGCCTATGGCCAGTCCAGGTCCTGAAATATGCCCCCCTTGACTCCCCCAGCCCACTGTGTCCAAACACCCCGTGCCCCTCCTGCTCCCAGAGCCAGCCTCCCCACCCCCATTTCTGTTGGATTTGACATTCGCCCTGTGGCCCAGACTCCCCAGGCCCCCCTGCAGTCCTGCCTGGGGACCCTGCCCGGGTTCCAGCTGGCTGGCGAGCCCAGCCAAGCATCACGGCTCCCGCGACATCCCTGAGTGACAGGAAACAACTCGCTCCTTCCAAGAGGCGAAGCTCTGACAAACACTCACTAGGAAATAATAAAGTGGCAAAATAATTCTGCATCGGACACACTTACCAGAGCAGAAAGCGTCTGTGGAGGAGACAACATCTTGTACCATCTATCTTCCTTAAATCCCCACGCTGTGACAAAGTGGAGGGCAAAATCATGATGAATGATCGGACACATTTAGCCAGTACCTGTGTTCTGTAACGAGTGCGCCCGGGAAAGGGGCCCTAATGAAGATCGGTGCCCCCGCCCCAAACCGGGCCTCGTCAGAAACAAGTCTTTATTATGAAATTGGCGCCTGGTTTTCATCCCAGAAAGGATGGAGGCGCGAGGTGTGACATGAATTAACGCTGGCACCTGCAGGGTCAGCCTAGCCCTGGCTGGCGGTACAGAGACAAACGGGTTCGGCTCCCGCCACCACCTTGCCTCTGGTTGACAAGGTGCCAGTCGCCTTCCGATTGTGCGGGAACACGCCTGGGTTTTGTTCCTACCCGGCCTGCCATCATTTATTCTGCTGCCTCATTTGAATATGATGAATACTGTAGTCCTTTATTTGTTCACAACAACCAAATAATTGTAGATCCATGGGCTTCGGGGCAATTAATCACATTTTTCCCTCCACCAATCCACTATAAACATGACATTGAACAATAAAGTACATTAACCTCTGCTTTGCACAAAACTTTGCTTATTTAAACACCGCAAGGTTATTTGTTTTCCTTCTTGCCAGGGCCCTGCCACCAGGGAAGGGTGGTGAGGAGAGAGGGCCCAAGTCATACCAGCCAAGCCATTCCGGCCCATCCTGGCCCCCAGCTCAGCCAGGAACGAGGCAGGGAGCAGGCAGCTATGGCTGCAGGCGTTGGAGTGAGCATCTCTGGGACAGAGTTTCTGGCTGTGAGCTTGTGTGTGTGTGCATTGGTGTGCCAGGGATGACTGTGGGTGAATGTGTGTGAATGTGTCTGCATCCCGTGTGTGTTTGTATACATGTATGTGTTTACCTAAGTCTGCTCTCAGAATAGAGCTTCTGAGAAGGCCTGAGTGTGTGTGTTCACGTGTAGATGTGTAGTGTGTGTGTATATATATACATATATGTGTGTGCTCAGTCGCTCAGTCGAGTCTGACTGTTTGCTTCCCATGGACTGTATGTAGCCCACCAGGCTCCTCTGTCCATGGGATTCTCCAGACAAGAATACTGGAGTGGGTTGCCATTTCCTCCTCCAGGAAATCTTCCTGACCCAGGGATTGAACCCTCATCTCTTTCATCTCTTGCATTGGCGAGCACATTCTGTACCACTGCACCACCCGGGAAGACGTGGATGTGTGTGTGTATAAGTGTGTGTGCAGATGTGTGGCCTTTTAAAAAATGGTTACACATTATTTCACATTTCTCCCATCGAGAGAGGGGGTCTGTATTCTCCTCCCATGAATCTGGGAGGACTTGTGACTGTTTTGACTAAATAGGACAGAAGTGATATTTTGTGATTTCCAAGGCTAGGTCATGTCCTGAGCTGCCATTTAAGAACAACTACTCCCAGCCCACCATGCTAGAGAGGCCACACGGACAGGCTGTGAGATCTCAGAAAGAGAGAGAAAGATGCCTGATGAGCACTCAGCCATTTAAGTGGTTCCAGGTGTCAGAGATGCGAGCAAAGATGCTTCCAGTCGTGGGATTCTTCCCGGCTAAGGTCTTGGTCACAGTGGAGCAGAAACAAGCTGTCCCTTGAGAGCCTACTAAAATGGTTATTGCTTCTTGCCATCAAGTTCAGGGTGGTCTTGCTGTGCAACTGTAGATAACCAGAATAGCATGTATGTGTCACATGCACATATGTACTGAGTGTGTACCCCCTGGTGTGTCTCAGAATAGACGTTCCTAGGGCAGGGCCTGAAAGTCTAAGCATGTGTGTAGGCGGTGTGTTCATGTGGGCATGTGTATAGGTGCAAATGCTGTATGTGAGCGTGTAGGTGAGTAAGGTGAGTGTGTATAAGTAAGTCTGTGTGAATGTCAGCTTGTATATTTGGATGCACTGTAGGCTCAAATGGGTCTGGTGCTTTTGTAAATCTATGGATAAATATTTTTGTCCTTAAGATCCTGAGTGGGTATCTACCTGTAGATGCACATTGTTGGAGGGACATTGCTGGAGAAGCCAACCTCCCTGCCAAAGGGCTGGTCATGGGTGGGTGGAGTGGAAGTGGGTTTCATAGGCAGGGATGTGCTCAAGAAGCTCATGGAAGCAAGACCCCAGGGCAGGGAGAACCCATTCATGCAGCACCCCAAGGAGGAGGAGATGCCGAAAGCGGTGGGCCTCCCAGGGATGTGGGCTGAGCACCAGCTGTACCAGGTGGTGCCCATGTGTCAAAACAGGGGATTGGTCAATTGACTGGGATGAGATGAAATATGAGATTGCCTTCAAAAATGGCATCTTCAAGAAGATTCTCCTCCAATAACGATAAATGTAAATGGCAATTCTTCATAAAGGAAAGAAAAGCCATCAGATGCATAGCCGCTCCGCTCAGTCACCCAGCATCTTGGTTACAGGATCGGTACTCTCTTCTTTCCCGCCAGGTTGAACAGAGGAGCTGCCCCTTCTCTCTGAGGCAGCCTCTTCCCATCCCCCGCCACCAGAAGGATCTCATTCCACCTGTCAGTCACAGTGGTCCTGATTGCAGCTGTCGTGTCAAGCGTGGTATCACTGGAGCAGATTATTAAAGCCTCAGGTTCGTGGTGTGCGGCCATTGATTTGCTGAACGTCTTTTCTACTCCAATCTGAAAAGAGGACCTGAAACAGAACAGCAAACATAGTCATTTATAGTTTTGCCCCAGGGTAATATTAGGTCTCCCATCCTCTGTCATCAAGTAGTCCAAGGAGTTCCAGCCTTCTTCTTGATTGCACAAAACATCTCATTGATCTGTTACATCAATGACATCATGCTGATGCAGACAAGCAGAAAGTGGCCAGCTCACTGGAGGTTTGGGGAGGATACATGCATACCATAGGGTGTGCATGTATTTATAATTTATGTAAGTGGTATCCTTTCTTATTACTGTTCTCTTATTTTTCCAGTTGGCACTGTTTTTTAGGATCTGTCTGTGTTGTTATCTGTATATTTGCTATGTTGCTTCTTAATAATAGTGAGGGCCAACCCAGATTGCTATCCTTTCCCTTCAGAAACCTGCAGCAAACATCCTCGTAGATTTCCCATTGTGCACATGTGTTAGAATTTCTTTGAGTGTGTGTTTGTGTGTGTGTGTGTGTTAATTTGCATAAGTAGTTTGAGATCTCTCTCCAGAAAGGCTTTACCAATTTACACTCCTATCAGCCATGTGTGAGGGATCCTCATTTCTGCCATTAATTGGTATTACTCAGCTTTGTAGCCTTTGCCAGTCTAAAGGTGTAAAGTGCTATCTTGTTTTAATTTGCATTTCTTTGACTACTAATGAGTCTGAGCATCGCTTCATGTGCTTATTAGCTTTTGGGGTTTCCTTTTCTGTAAATTGCCTGTCATATCATTTGCCCATTCTTCTATTGGAGTTGATGTCCTCTTCTTGTTGCTTTATAGAGTTCCTTGTAGATTCTAGATGTTAATCCCTTGTCAGTTTCAGACTCTGGAAAAAAAAATCTGTCCTATTGTCTGACTCTTAATTGGTCCACATTATTTTTTTTTAATTGAACACAACCTCTTAATTTTGATGTAATCAAATTCAGCAAATTTGTGCAGTATATGGTTTGTGCTTTTAAAATTTTGTAAAATAAGCCTCCTTACCTTTCCATAAGCCCAAAGGTATCCTCCCACATTTGTTTCTATTAACCCTATGATTTTTAACTTTCACACTGAGAGCTTTAGTTCACCTAGAGGCCGCTTAGCATGTGAGGCTGAACAGGGACCTAGTTATGATTTTCTTAATAGATTGAGTTCATTTTCACTACTCTGTTTGCAAAACAATCCATTCTTTTCCCATTAGTGTGCAGAGTCACCTCTTTTTGCCCTGTTAAGTTCCTATATATACGGAGGTAGGTCTTTGAGGTCTCCATTTATTTCTGTTGATTTATTCATCTGTTCTTGTGCCAACATTACAGATTTTTTATTATTATTATTACAATGACTTTATCCCTGATCTTATTCCCTGGTGGCTCAGATGGTGAAGAATCTGCCTGCAGGAGTCCTGGGTTTGATCCCTGGGTCATGAAGATCCCCTGGAGAAGGGAATACCCACTTCAGTCTTCTTGCCTGGAGAATTCCGCGGACAGAGGAGCCTGGTGGTCTACAGTCCATGGGTTTGCAAAGAGTTGAACATGACTGAGCGATGAACACTTTTACTTTACTATTTGGTAGGAAGGTGTACCTCCTTATTCCTCCCCCCTCTTTTTTAAGTTGACTTAGTTCTTCATGTACCTTCCGTTACTGCATGTAATCTTTGGAGCAGATTTACCAAGTTTTTAAAGCAAACACACACACATATACACACATACATATATTAATATATATATATGGGGCTTCCCAGATGGTGCTAGTGGTAAAGAATCTGCCTACCAATGCAGGAGACACAAGAAACTCGGGTTTGCTCCCTAGGTCAGGAAGATCCCACAAAGTAGGAGGTGGTAACCCACTCCAGTATTTTTGCCTGGAAAATTCCATGAACAGAGGAGCCTGGTAGGTTACTGTCCATGCGCCTGCAAAGAGTCAGACATGACTGAGCACATATATATATGTAACTATAATTATGATTGGGATTGTGGTGAATTTATGAATTAATCTGGGGAAAGCTGACTTGATTATAATGTTAAGTCATCCTATCCAGGTGGTCAATTACTCAAGTTTTAAAGTTTAAGTCACAGAGTTCTTATAGGTTCTTAGATTAATTCTCAGATACTAAATAATTTTTGTTGAGATTGTGATGTATTTTATTTTTAATTACATCCTCTTATATTTACGATTTCATTACATATTACATTTATTATGCTTTTTGGTCTTTCACTTTTTATATTACTTTTACTAGTTGGCAATTGCTGGTGTAGAAAATTCTGGGATTTTTATTTTGGCTAGGTAAATCTTGGGTCTGAGCAATCTTAACTGAGCTTTCATATTAGTTCTAATAACTGGTCTGTTAATTATTGGTACCCTAGATGGGTAATCATATCTACAAATAATGACAGTCTTATGGCTTCCCTTTCAAACCTCACAATCTTACTGCCTTATAGTATTATTTAGAATTCCTAATATGAATACTATGTCAAATGATCTCCGTTATCAGGGACTTCCTAAAGTTATGACCAACCTAGATAGCATATTAAAAGCAGAGACATTACTTTGCCAACAAAGGTCTGTCTAGTCAAGGCTACGGTTTTTCCAGTGGTCACGTATGGATGTGAGAGTTGGACTGTAAAGAAAGCTGAGCACCGAAGAATTGATGCTTTTGAACTGTGGTGTTGGAGAAGACTCTTGAGAGTCCCTTGGACTGCAAGGAGATCCAACCAGTCCATCCTAAAGGAGATCAGTCCTGGGTGTTCATTGGAAAGAATGATGCTAAAGCTGAAACTGCAATACTTTGGCCACCTCATGCGAAGAGTTGACTCATTGGAAAAGACTCTGATGCTGGGAGGGATTGGGGGCAGGAGGAGAAGGGGACGACCGAGGATGAGATGGCTGGATGGCATCACGGACTCGACGGANACATTACTTTGCCGACTAAGGTCCGTCTAGTCAAGGCTATGGTTTTTCCAGTGGTCATGTATGGATGTGAGAGTTGGACTGTGAAGAAGGCTGAGCACCGAAGAATTGATGCTTTTGAAGTGTGGTGTTGGAGAAGACTCCTGAGAGTCCCTTGGACTACAAGGAGATCCAAGCAGTCCATTCTGAAGGAGATCAGCCCTGGGGTTTCTTTGGAAGCAATGATGCTAAAGCTGAAACTCCAATACTTTGGCCACCTCATGCGAAGAGTTGACTCATTGGAAAAGACTCTGATGCTGGGAGGGATTGGGGGCAGGAGGAGAAGGGGACGACCGAGGATGAGATGGCTGGATGGCATCACGGACTCGATGGACATGAGTCTGAGTGAACTCCGGGAGATGGTGATGAACGGGGAGGCCTGGCGTGCTGCGATTCATGGGGTCGCAAAGAGTCGGACATGACTGAGCGACTGAACTGAATTGAACTGTGCCCAAGGAGGATGATCTATATGGGCTGTACCAATGGGCCTCTCTCTGTGTGACTTCTCGTTGAGTTGGGCCAATGGATGACACTGGCAGGGCATTAGAGGGCAGAAATGCACTGAAGTCAAGGTTTTTATTCCCCTGGCCACTGCCTTTCTAGGTTACAGATTGGCAGCTATAATCCTTACTGAAGTTTAAGCTCTTTCCAGGCTGCCTCTCTTGAGTTCCAAGGGGTGCTCCCATTGTAGCTAACCCCATGGTGCCTCCTTTATTCCTTATTGGTTTCTATTAAATCTGTCCACATCTTTGTAAAATGTCCCTTTATTGCACTCTCCCATTACCCCCATTTGAATATACTACTTGTTTCCTGCCAGAATCTTGACTTATTTAATAATTAGTAGTGAGAAAAGTGCCCCTGGGACACAGCCTCTTAAAATGAGATTTTGTGATTGAATTGTCTATATCTGAGAAGTATAGAGACAATCTCCATGATGGGAGGAGAGGGAAAGGAATAAGACACTGATCATCCTTGGCATGTACAACTGTCTCCTCTTAACTGATTCTCATACTGTAGTTATTTTTCCATTCCTAAAAGTACAATAAGAACTAATGTACTCAGCTGGCAGAATACACACATTAGCTCCCTATGGTGGGAAGTGAAGATTACATTGACAGGAAGAGCCAAGTAGAAGCCCCCAAATAATCACCTTAACGCAATGTGGTATCCCTGGAGGAACTGCAGAGATTAATGCCATCATCAGAGACTTAGAAGGTGCAGGGTGATTAATTCTACCATATTTCCATTTAACTAGTTTGTTTGGCAGGTGCATACACCAGATGGGTCTTAGAGAATAATTGTAGATTGTCCCAGACTAAATCAGGTGGTTATGGAAATCACAGTTGAGATTTTGGATGTGGTATGATTACTGGAGCAAATTAACAATTACTCCTAGCACCTGGTTTTTAGCTACCAACATGAAAATGCTCTCAATGGATAGTGGGAAAGGTAGCTATCAATCATTCTTCTTCCTCGGCTACATTAGTACTTCTTCAATGAGCCCATGTAGACCATGGCAACAGAGACTAAGATGGAGGTTTAACATGGACTTCTCATTCCCAAGGTTGACTTGGTGAGAGTCAATACGGACTGCCCAACTTTTCAAGTGCAGAGGCAACTGAGTCCTAATAAAACACCATTCCCTAGAGTAAGCAATAATTTGTCCTCGCAGGAATAAATATATATCCCAAATACACATTTGCCTTCCTTTCTCAGAACTCTTTTGCTGGCATTCCCACTCATGGGTCTACAAATGCCTTATCCATTGACATGGTTTCTCACAAAATGTTGTATCCATCTAATGCACTTATTTGGTGGTGAAGGAGGTGTGGCAAAGGGCTCTTACTCCTGTTACCCCGAAGCAGATGACTTGATAGATTGCTGAAATGGTCTGATGAAGATAGTTCCTTACAAGCAGGTACCATCTTCTTCAGTGTGCATGGACCTAAGAACCAAGAGAAATGAGAGTGGCTTGAGTAAAGTCTGATGTTATCACTATCTTGATATCTATATTCTATGAAGGAATGTTCTGCCAGAAAAGAGACTTCTGGTTCAATTAAATCAGGAGCTGAACCTATTCCCCAGCCATTTTTAGGCTCCTCTTACCAGTGAACTAACAAAGAAGGTATGGAATGCACAGTACTGGCTGGGGGAATTGATATAGGGATATTGTAAAACTAATTTCTGCAAAGACTAGAATAAATTCACAACCAACTGAAATAAATATTTAAGCAAACTAAAGCCACAAAGTATCACAAAAGGAAATGGTTTATGTAAAATCTATTAACAAGGACTTCTTCTTTAGAGAAGCAGAAGGTACGGTCTTATGTAAAATATATTAACAAAGACTTCTCCTTTAGAGAAGCAGAAGGTACGGTCCCCAGAGTCAGTAGGTAATTACACTATTCTTTTTCTTCAAGAGAAGCATCTGCCAAGATTTTCTCACATCCTGGCATATATTCCTTTGAAATATGCATGGTTTCCACAGCCATCTTTGTAATTTGTTCTTCATATTCAACATAATCTTTATTCATAGCTACATCAGAGTCTGATGATTGGACCATAAAGTAAACATCATGCCAGAAACATAAAGGCTTTAGCCAAGAGAAGAAATTGCCCAAAATTCTTGTTTGGGGAAGAAGACTTTTTTTTTTTTTCTATCGGCATCAGTCTTCTGCTGCTCTCTGCTGCAGAGGACGCTTTAGGCACCATGATTCTGCAGAAAACACTGCACTGACTTGACATCAGCAGGAATAATCACTAAATCCCTTGGCCTGCTGGGTACTGGTCTGCCAGACATGGTGTGACTGAGACTCAGTGGTGTCAAGGTCATGGCTCAGGAGTGGTAAGGCAGGATCAGTGAGACAACAATATTGTCTGGAGGCTGGGTTATTGTCCATCATTGGAGACAGACAGCTTGGCAAGAGAATGATTTGGCTGTTCTTTGGCTGAGTGTACACAATCTCATCCAGCGAATCTACAAAGCTGCAATAGGAACCAAGGGCAAAGGAAACCTGTGATTATAGCAGCTAGACTAGACCCAAGGCTATAATGGTTTCAGTAGTCACCTAAGTGCTACTGCCAGCTTTTAAGATAGAGCTACCTGCCCAGCCCTGCCCTGCTTGGCCAGATCCTACAGATTTAAATGGTCTTTGATCACTATGCCCTTGCTGTTCATGTCTTCTCCAAAGGCACTATTGCCAGTTAGTTGGGGCTTGAGTTAAGAGCAAAAATCCTAACTCTGACATCTACCAGCTGTTGTTCCTAAGGCCAATTGCATGGAATTTCCCCAAATCTCAGATTCTCATAAGAAAAATGGGAATCATAATATCTACTTCACAAGGATGTTGTAAGAATTAAATGAGATCATGTTTGTAAATCACCTTCAATAGCATCCATATCGAGGCTCAATAAGTGATAGTGGTGCCGATCAGTATCATCATGAAGACGGCTTCCCCAGAGTCCAGAAGAGCAGAAGATTCAAATGGCCCTGGGGATGGTCTTCATTTCAATGAATCTTTCATGAATTAGGTTGAGCAAGAGTTACACTAATAGGACTCCAAGATGATGAAAACGAGAGAGACGTATTTGAGTCACTGGCATTGAATATAGTCAAGACTCTGAGGACTGAAGACTGCCTGTATGAGAAAAGGAAGAGATACAATACATAGCATGAATTATCTTAGGAAAATGACCAAAGTTAAAAGAACTGGAGGAATCAGAAAAACAGGGAAAGAGAGAGAGAGACTGGGAAGAGAGCCTAAATGATATTTCCAAAGCCAAAGGAGAAGTGATGAGAAATCATTATTAAAAGAGAAATCATCATTAAAGAGGTGATGACTATTAGAGGGGTCATGCCAAATGAGGACTGAGAAAACTGTTGAATTAGACAAGAAGGAGGTCTTAGTCTCAACAAATAAACAGTTTCCAGGAAGTGGCACATATATCAGTCAGGGTTCAATAAGAGAGGCAAAAGTGGTAGGATACATATGTTGTTTATAAATTATCTGTCAATTATAGATGTTAATATGAGTGTGTTATTTATTGATTATGTCAATGATCAATATATTATTGATAATAAATATTAATGTTTATGATTATATGATATTGTTATAATAATATGTTCATTCTCATTAATATATTTCAGCATTTATTATATGGAATTGGATTATACAATTGTGCTGATTGGCTCAGCTAACCCAAAGTCTATAGGGCAGGCAGTCCAGCAGAAAAGACCTCCAGCAGGCTGACACACTGTGGAGCCAAGCTGAAACTTGTTCACAGTCAGAGAGTTGGGAAAAAAGATCCTTTGGGAAAAGAGAGCAATTGCAGGGCCAACTGCTATTTGCAGCTTTAGCTCAGGAAAGGCCTAGGTCCTCTTTCAGAGGTCTTACAACTGATTAACTCAGTCCAGCCCATGATGATCTTCCTTTTGATGAACTTAAAGTCAATTGATGAGGTAGCTTACATCTGTAGAATCCCTTCACCATAGCATCGAGATTCATGTCTGTTTACTGAGGGAACTTGGACAACATGGGAAAACAGCTACTTCCTCTCTCAGTCCTCCAGTCTGCATGATGCAGTGTCTTTTGCAGCCTGCATTGATGGGAAATACCAGAAGGAGACTTCTCTGGTGATTCACCCTAGACTAGTTGACACACATCACAAGGCATTGTGTGATGGCTGTCTGGTAGCGGTTCAAAGACAGTGTTTCTAAGAACTTTGGGGAGAAAAATGGGAGATATTCACAACAAAAGAGAGAAAAAAGCCTGAAGAAATATGTGCAAGGGAAGATTTCAGTGCAGAACAAGGGAATGAAACTGTGGTTGGAGAGGATAAGTAGGAATAAGACTTCAGTATTGTCAAAGGAAGATCTCAGTGCTGGGGAGGGCAATCCACCATGGACCATGGGCCTCCCTACATATCCCTGCTGGGTGTGCCCAAAGTGAAAGGCCCTGACTGCTCTTTATCTAGGCTGCTTCTCAGAGTAGTGTTTGCTGTAGGCAGTTTTGAGGGATGAGGTAACATCCCCTCCAGACGAAGAACAGGTTTGCTTCCGCTTGTCCCTCTCCCATAATGCAACCCATGGCATGTGTGGGCACCCACCATGAACTTTCTTTGCTACCCTTGTGGGACTTGGTGGGGAGAATATCAGCGGTGAGAACCAACCAACACAAACCAATGTAAACCTCTGGCTACCTCTTCCACCATGAGTAATAAAGTTCTTGGTCTCCAGCTGGGAGTCTTGTATCCTCTGCCAGCATCCATAGGCTTGTAGCAGTCTAAATTATTTACTTGCAAGTAGAGTAAAATCCCAGACTTTTTACAATTCTTGACAAGCGGAGGAGGAGACAAATATTCCTATTCATGACTGAAAGCACTAACTAGTCTTTAAATCTGACAGAAAACCATTCACAATTAACTTTTAAAATTTTAAATAAATGAATTATTTGATTCTTTAAAGTATTGATTGGTTCTTCCAATCTGGAACAAAAACTATGTGTACCCTTATCTAAACCCCAAAGTCTACCTTCAAATGTATTATCAATGTATAATCTAGTGATTTGGTTGTAGAATCATAAGACTTGGGCTTGAATGTAAGCTTTGAGCCTTATTTTTCTCAAATATGTAACTGGGACAATAATACCTGACTCTTACAGTGTAGCTTCATGGGTCAAGTGAGGGCTTGTCAGTACACAGGTGAGATATTGTGGGCAACTCACAAAATAAAATGGTTTTGTGAGAAAAAATGGTTCTCTCTTCTCTTTTGCGACTCTCAACTTACACCCAGCCTTAGAATTATTTTCTAGTTTTTGCATAGAGTTTTCATATGTATCTACTTAATCAGTGACATTCAACATTGTCAGCTCTTTTGATAGTTCATAGAAGAGCCAACCATTTACTGAGTTTCCTAGTCCTCTCTCAAGAGTTCAGCTACTTTGGGCTTACCATTACCTTTCTAGTCTCAGTTTCAATCCATAGTCTTTTAAAGGTGCTGCTTTCTGTGTAATAAATGCCATTTGCAAGCACTTAACATTTACAAAGAACGCTCACATTTATCATCGCAGGTGAGCGTCCCTTAGTGCATCATGTTTTATATGACAGTGAGATCAGAGTCGTCCATGCTGCAGATCATTAAATGGAAATGTTATGCTGTCACCCAGGATCACAGCTTACCAAGGTCATTGGCAAATGGCAGAGTTGAAACATAAACCCTGGTGCTCTGACTAAGTCTGGTTCTCATCTCACTTTGTCTTGCTGTTTGTTGTATCCACTCTTTCTCCTCTTTTTCCTGTTTTACCTACCTTTGGGCTGGATTTTCCGAGGTCTCTTTTTGACAACATTTCTTTGCCATGACTGTATTAGCCAGGGCTCCTTCCATTTCAAGTGACAGAAAACCTACTCGAAAAAGATTTATTGATTCATGTACAGGGAAGAATGGGGAGTGAGACAGGCAGTGCAGGGTCTGAGGGCTCACAAATATCATTAGAGTTTTTTTCTCTTTCCTGTTTCTCATCCTGCCTCTTTCTGGTCTTTGGCCTCATCCACTTCCTGCAGATGTTTCCTTTTTGTGGTAGCAAGTATGGCAGGCAACAGCATCATGTGTGTCACCACAACGTGTTACTCAAGAGAAAAGAGAGCTGTGCTCGCCATCTGTCTGCATGAGATTAGCTCCATTAAAGTCATGTGCTTATTCATGGGACCAATCACTGGCCAGGGAGTCGGGTATTGTGATTGGTCAGGTCAGCATCACGTGTCTCTTCAACCAACCAGAAGCTGAGGCTTTGTGTCTGGCACCTCATTGGAGTCAGTTAGGAGAAGCACGGCTCACAGAGAAAAAGTAAGGAAGGGGATGAGAGCAAAGCAAAACAAAAACAAAAAAACCACAGATGTCAAACAAACTTTACATTCCAGATTGGCATAGATAATTCAAATGTCAAAAACTATAAAAACTGATATATATTTTATCTGAATTTTCACTTGAGGTTTTATTCTTTGCAACAAAGATTATCCACTAAATTTCATGTCATTTAATACCAGTGTAAGCCTTTCATAAAATAAATTAAAACTCGGGAGAAAATACATTTGTCAGACCACACATCCGGATTTAGAGCTCAGTACACATGTAAGGACAGAGGGTCTGTGGCAGGGTGTGTCTGTCGTTCCTCCACCTGCCCACCTACGGGACTGCATTTCTTGGCAGGGAAGCCAGCCTGCTTGAGCACTCGTTGACTATATATTTAATGGTGTGACATTTACCCGATGCCAAGGGGACTTTGAAATGATTAAATTTAAAATAGATCTTAATACCTAAAGCAAGAGAGAGAAAGCAGAAGGAAATGAAGTACATTCTGTGCGTTTAAAAGACAGTTTACAACAGAGCTAAACCAAATATGCCTGAAGATTTCTGAGACAGATGTTTATTGTTTTCTTTTTTTCCTCTGTCTCTTCCTTCCTCTCCAGTCAGAAGTACTGGGCAAATCAGTGAACAATAATAACAATGAGGATATTATTAATAGTGATTACTACTGTTTACAGAGTGCTTACCATGTGCCAAGCACTCTGCCAAAATCTTTTGATATAATATCTAATTCAGTCCTCAAAATCACAAAAAGAATGTTATCCCTACTTTACAAGAGGAGACCAAGGTATAGGTAGATTAAATATTTTGTCCAAGTTTATTCAGGTGATAATACTACTTCTTTTAGTTTCCAGTTTCTTCTGCAACAGATGACCACAACTTTAGTGGCTTGAAACAACACATATACTGCCTGAGGAGAAGGCATTCAGCTAGTTACAGAAAAAGCTAAGATAAAGCAGTAAAAGACTCCACAATAGTTGTTGTTTAGTCACTAAGTCATGTTCAGCTCTTTGCAACCCCATGGAGTGTAGCCCACCAGGCTCCTCTGTCCATGGGATTTCTCAGGTAAGAATCCTAGAGTGTGTTGCTGTTTCCTTCTCCAGCTGATCTTCCTGACTCAGGGGGTCAAACCCCATCTCTTGAACTGGCAAGCACTGGCAGACAGGTTCTTTATTGCTAAGCCACCAGGGCATCCTCCACAATACAACACCCCAATTAATATGGATTTTTATTTCCTTCTCACACGGCTGTCTTGCTGGCCTAGGTTGATGGGCAGCTTTGCTATGTGGGAACCATCTCATCCCTTTGCCTTTGCACAATTGAAGGTGGGTCACAGACATGTCTGGTTCTAGCTTAAGGAGCCAGATAGCAAGGATGTCCGAGGCAAGCAATTTTCTTTTAAACAAGTAAGACACAAACTTCATCCCATGGCTACACCTATCCTCATGGGAAATGTAGTTGTTGGCTGTAGAGTGCCAGGAATCAAGAGGAGATTGGTTATGGGAGACAATAAACCATCTGCTGCAGGATGAGAGGAAGACAGGGCTAGGCTAAGAGGACACTGATGGCCATGTGAAAGCACTTAAACTGTACCCTGAAACCAGTGGGGTATCATTAGCAGTAGTCCCCAAACTTTTTGACACCAGGGACCAGTTTTGTAGAAGACAATTTTCCCATGGAAATGGAGGCGGCTGGTTTTGGAATGATTCGAGTGTATTACATTTATTGTGCACTTTATTTCTATTATTATTACATCAGCTCCACCTCAGATATCAGACATTAGATTCTGGAGGTTGGGTACCCCTGCATTAATGAATGACAGATTTAATCTCAAAAATGCAAATTCCTGCACAAGCAAGGACAGTAAACTGGACAAAGACAAGAGAAGGATATAGGAATTCTATTTAGGATGTATTTAGCAGTTACCTAGGGCAGAAATGATAAGGAAAGAAAATAAGAGATGGAATTGAGAGCTATTTGGGGGAATCGACTAGGCTTCGTGATTGCCTTACTGTGAAAATTGGGTGAGAACAGGGAATTAGAGACAATTCTAAAATTTCTGTCTGAGTGAATGGATGTGGCGTTCACCCAGATATATAACTAAATGGAGAAATAAATTTGGGAAGAAAAGAAATAAAATGAGGCAGTTAGATTTGTGTTTTGAAACTCAAGAGAATGATTTGCCCTGAAAATATTGATGTTATTGTGCTCAGTGTATGAGTAGTCATCCAAATCATGGGACTGGACGATTTCCCAAGGAGAGAGGGTTAAGTAGGCAAAGACCCAGAGAAGGAACTTTGCAGAACAGATACGTTTAAGGAGGCAACATGGAGGAAAGGCACTCTAGTAGGAAAACTGAGAATGTGCTTCAAGAATAGCAGCAGAAAAACCTGGAGACAGCAGTTTGTGGAAGCAAATATAGGAGAGCTTAGAAACTGAAGATGTGCTAAATTGTTTAATTCTGCAAAGAAGTCAAACAAAATAAGGGCTGAAGACACATCAGGTGGATTTGGCATTGGGACGTCATTGATCAGTTTGGTGAGAAGGTGTTCAGTGAAATGTCAACACAGAAGAGGGTGGAGAATTGGGGATACAAATATAGATGATACTCCAAAACATTTGGCTTTGAATGGATGAAGACATATAGGGCCAGAGCCTTTTTTTTTTTTTAATATGGAAGATCCAGTAAAGGGAAAAATTGAAGATAAATATGACCAAAGAGTAATTAATTAATCAAAATGATTAGAAGGACAGAGAGAAATCAAAATGGAAGAAATCAATTCAGCAAGAAAAGACAGACCCAGAGCAATAAACCAATCCATTTTCCCCTTCAATTGAGACTGCAGTCCATTGGGTCGCTAAGAGTAGGACATGACTGAGTGACTTCACTTTTCACTTTCATGCCTTGGAGAAGGAAATGGCAACCCACCCCACTGTTCTTGCCTGGAGAATCCCAGGAACAAGAGAGCCTGATGGGCTGCTGTCTGTGGGATCGCACAGAGTTGGACACGACTGAAGCGAGTTAGCAGCAGCAGCAGAGAAAATGTTAGAGTGGCAATCAACTGTCAGTATAAAGGTAGAAAATAGTAAACCAAGAATGGTGAGATCCCATCCATGATCTAAGGATTTATTTCTGGTTTTGAAGGTTAGGACTATCACCCAATCACCAAGCCTAGTTGGTTTATGTTGCAAGACATAAACCAAAACTTGTATAATTAGGGAGTCTTCATGGACTAGTCAGTTTAACCACAAGGCAAGGTTACAATATGAGTTGAGTCTAAGTGTTACTCTGAGATGTAATTAATTCCCTGCAGGTACAGAATTATCTTAACAGCAGAGATGAATTGGAATGTCAGTTTGCTTTTTTTCCATTCTTTTCCTCTCTGCAAGTGTTTTCTCCTAAAGTGAATTCTGTGCTACATCATCTTAATGATGCGCCCTCTCTGACTTAGTTGTTTTTCTGCTTGTGGTATCCTTTTCTGCTTTCCTAACTCACCGAGTTTCACTTTGCTGTCTAAACATTTCTCTGGGGAGCTTTTAGGTTTCTACATCTTAATTTCATTTTAGTATCTTCACTGTGTCTTTCGCATTATATCAATCATCTGTTACTTTTGGACTTTGCCTTATGGTACCAAGCTGATTAATATATGATTTTCAAAATACAAATATGCTTGCATGCAACAAACTGCATCAGAGTCCACAAAACAAAGAAGCAATTTGTGTTTGCCTACAGACTGCAAAACCATGCAGTACAGCATTGTACTGAGTCTATAAAGTATTGAGTCTATAAAGATGAATTTGGACTTGGTTCTCGCCTACCCAAATGATGTTTGTTAATTTCCCACAAGAGTGCTGAGTTCATCACAGGTACATACTCAAATGCTGGTTTTCTTTCTTCTTTCACTCTCTCCCAGAGTTCGCTATCAAATGGAGGAGACAAGCCTAAATAAATACTTATAAAAGGAGTGGAAGGGAATTTTAGAGAGATGGACTTCCTTTTGAGAATGAACTGAGGTGTTGAAAAGCACATTGCATGGAAAGAAGAGCGAGTAGAAACAAGTCCACACGCTATAGTGTTTCCAGAGCCTTGTTAACAACCACACTTGGATTTGGGGAAATCACTTTCAGGAACATTTATTTTTTGGGGTGGGGTGGGGCACCTGGATTAAACGTCTTTGCTTCACGAGATCACCAAACGAGGATCTAGGCTATTAAATTTTGTGGCAGAGGATTTTTTTTTTGGCCAAATATAGTCTAGATTTCATTCCTCAATACTCCTTGGTGGCAAACTTGTTAGTGAAAAAGTCTTAGTCGGTCAATCATGTCAGATTCTTTGCAACCCCTTGGACTGTAGCCCGCCAGGCTCCTCTGTCCATGGAACTCTTCAGGAAAAAATACTGGAGAGAGTAGCCATTCCCTTTTCCAGGGTATCTTCCCGACCCAGGGATCAAACCCAGTTCTTCTGCATTGCAGGTAGATTCTTTGCTGTTTGAGCTACAGGGAAGCCTCAAACTTGTTGGTTCAGTTCAGTTCAGTCGCTCAGTCGTGTCCGACTCTTTGCGATCCCATGAATCACAGCACGCCAGGCCTCCCTGTCCATCACCATCTCCCGGAGTTCACTCAGACTCACGTCCATCGAGTCCGTGATGCCATCCAGCCATCTCATCCTCGGTCATCCCCTTCTCCTCCTGCCCCCAATCCCTCCCAGCATCAGAGT
>SJYX01005434.1:531131-558192 GCA_006410675.1 Oreotragus oreotragus
TCTTTTAATTTCATGGCTGCAGTCACCATCTGCAGTGATTTTGGAGCCCCAAAAAATAAAGTCTGACACTGTTTCCACTGTTTCCCCATCTATTTCCCATGAAGTGATGGGACCGGATGCCATGATCTTCGTTTTCTGAATGTTGAGCTTTAAGCCAACTTTTTCACTCTCCTCCTTCACTTTCATCAAGAGGCTTTTTAGCTCCTCCTCACTTTCTGCCATAAGGGTGGTGTCATCAGCATATCTAAGGTTATTGATATTTCTCCTGGCAATCTTGATTCCAGCTTGTGTTTCTTCCATTCCAGCGTTTCTCATGATGTACTCTGCATATAAGTTAAATAAGCAGGGAGACAATATACAGCCTTGACATACTCCTTTTCCTATTTGGAACCAGTCTGTTGTTCCATGTCCAGTTCTGTTGGTAGCATTTGCTAAATATGCCCTGGTATATGACACCTATTACCTGCTAGCCTTGTGATCCTGGTCAAGTTACAAAATCTCCCTTCCTCAGTTTCCTCATTCCCAAAAAGTTGGAAGTGGGCTTCAGTTGTTCAGGTTTTTATATTTCTTGAATGATTTATATTGGATAATGTCAGCAGGATAAATGTCTGTAAATTTTTGTTTCATGTATTTTGAAGCTCTCTTATTAGACATAAACAATTATGATTGCTTTGTATTCCTAATGAATTGTGCTGTTATCATTTTGAAGTGCTTCCTTTTAGCTCCAGTAATCATTTCTGTTGTGCAGTTTCTTCTCCCTGATATCAATATTGTTACGTTGGCTTTCTTATATTTATTGCTTATTTTCTATCTTCATGGTTCAACCTTTGTCCCTGTTTGCTTCTCTGTCTACATTTCTGCTGCTTCCATCTAACTTCTCTACAGATCTGTCTGCCTCATAGTATCTTCAGCTTTGTAGTTTTTGTTCACTACCTGCTTCTCTGGGTTTCCTGTCTTTCTTCACTCATTTAATTCCACAAATAATATTACTATTGCTATTAATGCTACTGCTACTACTACTACTCACCTAGCACTCTTAACGCCACTTATACAGCACCTACTAGACAACAACAACAAGGACCGATTATAGTACAAATACATACGTACATGTAGCAAACTTCCTTTCTATAACAGAGGTACAAGCTAACTGCCAATTATCACTTATTAATGCTCTTTTTATGACACCTAGATCAATTTTCTCAATTACTTTACTGCCCCTGACATATATTATATAAACATTCATTGTATATATAATATACGAATTTTTGTATATTGAAACTTATATTTAAATCAGATCTCAATTGTTCAGATTTTCATATTTGGGGAGGTGATTTTTATCTTTATAGATTTATTACTTAATGTTAAAAATTATACATTCAAAATTACTTTAAGTTGGTTTTATAATTATTTTCATTTATCCAGCTGTTTCATTTGTTAAGGTAATGAAAAACAAAATTTAACGTGCCTGGTTCAACTGAGCAGTTTAATGAAGAGATGGTGCTATGGGCTGAATGTTTGCATCACCCTAAATAGATGTTGAAATCCTAAACCTCAAGGTGATGGTATTAGGAGGAGAAGGCCTTCAGAGGTAAGAAGATCATGAATGAGATTAGGACTCTTACAACTAAGAGAGACTCCCTCATCCCTTCCACCATATAATGTTACAACAAAACCAAAATGGCTATCTAGGAAGTGGGCTCTCACCACAGAATCTGCTGATGCTTTGATCTTAGACTTCCTAGCCTCCAGAAATCTAGTGAGAAATAAATTTCTCACTAAGCCACCCAGTTTATGATGTTTTATTATATAGCAGCCCAAATTGACAAACACAAAATGGTTTACTAAGATGTGGGCAGAGCTGAAGGAACCAAAATGGATGTGGAGACAGCCAGGAAATAATAATGTAAAAAACTGTTATTAGCCTTAGACCTAAATGGTCACAGTCAAAAAAGTGAAGTTGCTCAGTCGAGTCCAACTCTTTGCGACCCCGTGGACACCAGGCTCCTCCATCCAGGGGATTTTCTAAGCAAGAGTACTGGAGTGGGTTGCCGTTTCCTTCTCCAGGGAACTTCCCGACCCAGGAATCGAACCCAGGTCTCCCACATTGTAGACAGATGCTTTCCGTCTGAGCCACCACTTGATCTTAGCCAAAAGGCCAAGAAGCGAGGAGGGAATAATGTTTCTGAAACCCAGTGAGAGCTGGTGCCACGGAAGAAGAACCACCTCGTGGGAACTGTGGTTGTAGGGGGAAGAGAGCCACGCCGGAAGCAAAGTGCAGAAGGAAAGGGGAGTGAGAAGAGGTTCTTAGTGTGTCTCTCTTTCCATCTGCCAGTCTCCTGTTGCCTGTAGCCATTGGGCGAGCAGCAAAAAATGTCTGGATAATGCATTCCATGGGTGTCAGGACAGAGACAGGCAGAAGAGGATGGAGAACAGAATGTGAATGGCAAGGGGGGAATGGAAATAGTGTATTCACTCAACAAATATTTTTTTAACTGATTGTTATGTTCCAGACATTGGGCTAAGTGTACTTGACACAGTAAGCTTTGTTTGGGATTTGTAAGCAGATCTATTGGGCATAGATCTAGAGGCAATTTCTTTTTGCTTGAATATTATTTCTATTTACAGTATTTCAATAGGGACAGCTCTGTGTGGATTAGATTTCAATGAGGCTTGCTACCTTTTGCTTCTGTTTGCCATTCTACATAATAGCACACTTTGAAAAGCGGTAAGTATAGAGCAGGCACAAGTTCTTATAATTAAGCTGAGAAACAAAATACACAATTGAATTTTGGAATTTTACATAAGGGAGTTTTCTAGGCTGTTTGTTGGCATTAAAGAAGAAGCACAAATAAGGGTGCAGAACACAGGAGACTGGAGGCAGGAACAAAAGCAAATAACTTAATGAGCTATTCAAAGGGGAACTCACAAACTCTGCTTCCTGAAGACTTGATGAGAAAGATGGAGGCATTTGGGTGTGAATTCATATTACTACTGGGAATGTGTTGTATGGAGAAAGGCAATGGATTCTCAAAGGAGAAGACTGCTGATAAAATTCAAAATCAGAAATTAAGGAATATGCTTCTTCATCCAGAGTTACACAATCCAGGACGTGAAAGGGAAAGTTGTTTAGTCATGTCCGACTCTTTGTGACCCCATGGACTATACAGTCCAAGGAATTCTCCAGGCCAGAGTACTGGAGTGGGTAGCCTTTCCCTTCTCCAGGGGATCTTCGCAACCCAGGGGTTGAACCCAGGTCTCCCTCATTGCAGGCAGATTCTTTATCAGCTGAGCCATTGGGGAAGCCCGAGAATACTAGAGTGGGTAGCCTACCCTTCTCCAGCAGATCTTCCCAATCCAGGAATCAAACTTGGGGTCTCCCGCATTGCAGGTGGATTCTTAACCAACTGAGCTATCAGGGAAGCCCACACAATCCAGTCTGTTGAATAGTTAATGGACTTGCATTTCTCTCTTCTACCCTCTGGCAGAAGGAGAACGNCCTACCCTTCTCCAGCAGATCTTCCCAATCCAGGAATCAAACTTGGGGTCTCCCGCATTGCAGGTGGATTCTTAACCAACTGAGCTATCAGGGAAGCCCACACAATCCAGTCTGTTGAATAGTTAATGGACTTGCATTTCTCTCTTCTACCCTCTGGCAGGAGGAGAACGGGACAACAGAGGATGAGATGGTTGGATGGCATCACTGACTTGATGGACATGAGTTTGAGCAAGCTCTGGGAGTTGGTGATGGACAGGGAAGCGTGGTGTGCTGCAGGCCATGGAGTCGCAAAGAGTCGGACTCGACTGAGCGACTGAACTGAGCTGAATCCTCTGGCAGTTTTAGAGCCCATTCCTTTGTATTTTAAACACTGCCTTCCTCCCTTTCCTTCATAGAAGCCAAGCAAAAGAATTTCGATAGTACAAGTGTATCTTATATCACACAGTCAGTTAGTTACTTTGATACTTAATGTAAACTGGTCTTTCTTAATTAATGTGTGAAGCTTGAGAATTAGAATGTCCATCTTCTGATTCAGGAAGTGTCCATCTTCTTCCACTGTGTAAACTTGGGCAAGTCGCTTACTTTCTCAGAACCTCATGTCCTCATCTGTGAAATAAGGGTGATGGGCGAGGACCAGCTGGGAAACAGAGGGTTTCCCTGGGCTTTGCGAGGTCACTGATTGCATGAATTGTATAGGCAACTGTATCTGTAAGTATCTGTGTGTTAACGGTCCCCCTTAGGAAGAGAGGGTCAGTGTATTTCACTAGATTCTTTAAGAACTTTGTGATCCCTAAAAACTATTATGTAATTCCAAATCAAAAAAATTTTAAACTAAACAAAATTCTACAACTTCATAAACATTTTTGGTTTAGGTTGTAATTTCAGAGCTGCCTCAAGACCTTCCCTTGAGCTTCAGTTGGTAGTGGCTTTGCTAATTCTAGGTTTAAGTTTCTACTTTCTTCCCTGTTTTAATGATCTTATAAACACGTAAATCAGATTCTTAACAAGGACATAAGCCATCAAATATATTAGAAACATTCACATTTAAAAGATTATTTTTATGATGTGAATATTCATGTCCTGTTTTATCTGTTATTAAAATCACCATTTGAATGTTTTGTTTCTCATAACATGCAAGGAACTACAGCTTGAGATATTTAATAGAATTTCAGAGTAAAAGAAGATCTTGCACCAACATTATTCAAAAGAAATTTCTAAGATGATGGAAATTTTCTATAAACTGATACTGTCTGGTATAGTGACCATCAGTCATAAATTTGTGCATTTGAAATGTGGCTAGTGCAACTGATGAATCAAAATTTTAATTTGATTTTATTTTACTTTAGACACACATGGCAAGTGACTGCCTTATTAAGCAACATAGTAGTAGAGAATGTCCCATATAACCTATTTCAGGAGCTGAAAGTCTCACCACCTCCTAAAGCAGTGGATTTCAACAGTAACACTATTGAGCAAGGTCAGATAATTCTTTGTGGGGCATAGGGAGGAGGGCTGTCCTGTGCTTTGTAAAGTGTTTATCGTCATCCCTGGTCTTTACCCTCTCAGTTCAGTTCAGTTCAGTCACTCGGTCGTGCCAGACTCTTTGCAGCCCCATGAACCACAGCACACCAGGCCTCCCTGTCCATCGCTAACTCCCGAGTCCACCCAAACCCATGTCCATTGAGTCGGTGATGCCATCCAACCATCTCATCCTCTGTCATCCCCTTTTCCTCCTGCCCTCAATCTTTCTTAGCATCAGGGTCTTTTCAAACGAGTCAGCTCTTCACATCAGGTGGCCAAAGTATTGGAGTTTCAGCTTTAACATCAGACCCTCCAATGAACACCCAGGACTGATATCCTTTAGAATGGACTGGTTGGATCTCCTTGCAGTCCAAGGGACTCTCAAGAGTCTTCTCCAACACCACAGTTCAAAAGCATCAATTCTTCAGTGCTCAGCTTTCTTCACAGTCCAACTCTCACATCCATACATGACCACTGGAAAAACCATAGCCTCGACTAGACAGACCTTTGTTGACAAAGTAATGTCTCTGCTTTTTAATATGCTGTCTAGGTTGGTCATAACTTTCCTTCCAAGGAGTAAGTGTCTTTTAATTTCATGGCTGCAATCACTCTAGGTATCATTAGAACCCAATCCCCAGTTGTGACAATGATTTCAGATATTGCCAAATGTTACTTGGAAGGTATAGTCACCCCAGGTTGGGAAACACTGCCTTTGAGTTAGTTGTCCTTGAGATTTCTTTCTTTTTTTTTTTTTTAATACCCAAGGAGCAGGCACCTCATCAGCTAGACAAATTTTGTCTTGAGTTCTTGAAATTATTAGGAGGTTATTCCATACATATGGCTGCCCATAAGTTTTTCTGTCTCATCTTTGCACTTGTTGGCAACCCTGGTAAGCTGTTTGTTGAGGAGCAAAGTGAACAAGCTGGTCAAAATGTGTATTAACAGGAAACACAATGCATAGGGTTAAGAGTGTGAGCCCTAGAACTAGAGAGATTGGGTTCAATTTTTGCCTTATCAGGAACTAACTGGGTGATAATTCCAAGTTAATTCTGTTCTCTATTTTTTGGTTTTCCCATCTATAAAATAAGAATAATAGTAGTAACAAGGGTAATTCTGGATTAAATAAAATCATGTTTATAGTATGTTTGGTTATTATTACTACCAGTAATAACCATGATACCCTTTGCTCTCCTGTTGTGTTAATAGCTGTTTAATATTTTACCACATGTAATTCTTCCAGCGATTTTGTTATTCCTATTTGATAAAAAATGTTGAGGCTCACATAGTTTAAGAGATATGCCTAAGGGCATGCTTGGTTAGAAAGCTAGGATTTAAGTCCAGTTCATCCACTCATATGTGGAATATAAAAAATGTTAAAACAACAACAACAAAAAATTAAGTAAATGAACAAACCAAACAAACACATAGATACATAGAATAGAGTAGTGCTTACCAAAGGGGAGGAGATGGAGAGGGAGGTTGAAATGGGTAAATGGATCAACTGTACGGTGACAGATGGAAAATAAATTTTGGATGGTGAGCAAATTATGGGATATATAGAATAGAAATAGAATGTTATACATGTGAAAATTATTAAAATGTAGTAAGTCAATGTTCCTCAATAAAATTCTCTTCTTCCTTCCAAAATTCTCTCCCAGCTGCTCTAACCTGGATCCTGTAGGGAATGGCATTCTGGGAAATGTAGTTCTTGCTTTGCTTTTGCAGTGCAGAGCAGACCTAGATGGGGATGGCAACAATACTGAGTTGACAATCAACAATCTACAACACAGTCAAGGGATTCATTTAGTCACAGTAGGTAATAGAAGTCAGGATGATCTGTGGGAAAGTTCTTAAATCCAAATGCCCCCTTCGGGATCATAGTTATGAATGGGCAAGCTACTTCACCTCTCAGGCTCTTTGCCTATCAGGATTATGGAAAATAACAACTAAATGATTCTCACAGAGTCTGGAACACAGTGGATGCTCAGTATTGGTTCTTGGTCCTGCCGGCTATAAACAGACTAGTGTCTTCCGTGAGCTATTTGCCCTTAGTCCTCTTAAATACTTCAAGGCAAATACTCTTCCGATATCCGCTCTTCCTTCCTCCATAATGATAGAGGCCCTGGGATATCTTCAGATGAAGGTCACATTTCTGGACTGTTTTGAAGTCAAGTCTGGCCACAGTTGGGCTTCTCTTGTGGCTCAGCTATTAAAGAATCTGTCTGCAATGAGAGAGACCTGGGTCTGATCCCTGGGGAGGGCAGATCCCCTGGAAAAGGGAAAGGTTACCTACTCCAGTATTCTGGCCTGGAGAATTCCATGGACTGTATAGTCCATGGGGTTACAAAGAGTCAGACATGACTGAGTGACTTTCACTTCACTTCACTGGCCACAGTTCACCTGTGGATATGGGTGAGGAGTGATCCATGCAAATTCCAGGTACGACTTTTGAAAGGAATTGGACCGGCACCACCCCCCCTCCCTTTTTCTGCTGCTTGTGATGCAGCCATGTTGATGAGAGCCAGACAGCAGTTTAGACCATGTGTGGGTTCGCAGCCATGGATTGAAGGCAATAGAGCACCAAGAAGAAAGAACTAGGCTCCTTATACTTCCGGGACTGCAGAGTCCAACAAGACAGCTTGGGTTCAGACTACTAGATGAGTAAGAAATAAACTTCTGTCTAATTGCCACCACTGAGATTTCTTTGCTGTAGCCTGTCTTCTAACTATATATTGTTGGATTCAGACGCTCCTACATAATCCCTCAATTATGATATTAAGGCAGCTTTGTGTAGGGGTGTGAATGCTCACTTGAGACAGATTTTAAGCCAGAATGGCCAATGTCTCACTGAGCCAGCTAATTGCATTTTGAAGACAGATCCTGAAAATGGTACATGAACAAGAGAACTGCAGCAATGGGGAGAGGTATGAGCACAGCCTGGATGCCCTGCAGGGGAAGCAGTGGCCCTTTAAAGCAGCAAGGTGTGCTGTCCAGGATGACAGGGTAAGGAATGCTTTACATGCACGTCAGTGTTATTTTCCTGGCTTTCATGAATACTTACACTGTTAAAAAACAAAAGCAAAACCAATCTTGCTGGATAGAGTGATGCTCCCCTTGGCTGATGCCTGGGTGATCATCTGTGTTTAGCCAAGCCACATGCATACTTTTACCAATAATCATAATTTAAAGATTGCAAGTGATAAGAGCATCACACTGAAAGATGCTAAAGCTGAAACTCCGGTACTTTGGCCACCTCATGCGAAGAGTTGACTCATTGGAAAATACTCTGATGCTGGGAGGGATTGCAGGCAGGAGGAGAAGGGGACGACCGAGGATGAGATGGCTGGATGGCATCACGGACTCGATGGACGTGAGTCTGAGTGAACTCCGGGAGATGGTGATGGATAGGGAGGCCTGGCGTGCTGCCATTCATGGGGTCGCAAAGAGTCGGACACGACTGAGCGACTGAACTGAACTGAACTGAACTTACAGACATGAAGAACTGGAAGGTACAGCCACAGTCGTTGGGATCTTGGCCGGCATGTTTATTGTGGCATTAATTACATCATAACCTCATTGGTTGTACAGATGTCCCTTCTCTAGAATGTGAACCCTCTGTGAATTATTTGCCTTTGTACCCTCTGCTCCTAGGATGGCCAATAAATATTTAAATGGTTGAATCTGTTCAACCCTTTCACTTTGTTCAGAGTCAAAATTAAAAATAAAGAAAAAAATCTGCTTCTTTTTTTCTTCCAAATGGAGACTTTTGTTTCTATTTTCCCCATGGCCTGGATGGTTAAAACAAAACTCTTATTAGGAATGCTAGAACCCAGGTACACATATACACACAAAACATATACATACATATACACAGGTATGCAAACAACCCCCAAACAGCTATAAACACAGAGGCCCACACATAACATACACAAACATGTGGGTTTCACACTTGAATTTCAAGTAAACAATGAGTTCTTATTTTAGTATAAGTAAGTCCAAAATATTGCATACACTAATACATATGGAGCATACTTATACTAAAATAATTATTTGATGTTCAGCTGAAATTTAAAATTAGCTGTGGGACCTGTATTTTTTCTGCTAAATATAGCAACTCTAGTTGAGCTATTTCAAATCCTAAAAGATGATGCTGTGAAAATGCTGCATTCAATAAGCCAGCAAATTTGAAAAACTCAGCAGTGGCCACAGGACTGGAAAAGGTCAGTTTTCATTCCAATCCCAAAGAAAGGCAATGCCAAAGAATGCTCAAACTACCACACTATTGCACTCATCTCACATGCTAGTAAAGTAATGCTCAAAATTCTCCAAGCCAGGCTTCAGCAATACGTGAATCGTGAAGTACTAGATGTTCAAGCTGGTTTTAGAAAAGGCAGAGGAACCAGAGATCAAATTGCCAACATCCACTGGATCATCAAAAAGCAAGAAAGTTCCAGAAAAGCATCTGTTTCTGCTTTCTTGACTATGCCAAAGCCTTTGACTGTGTGGATCACAATACTGGGGAAAATTCTTCGAGAAATGGGAATACCAGACCACCTGACCTGCCTCTTGAGAAATCTGTATGCAGGTCAGGAAGCAATAGTTAGAACTGGACATGGAACTGGACATGCCAAAGTCTTTGACTGTGTGGTTCACAATAAACTCGAAAATTCTGAAAGAGATGGAAATACCAGACCACCTAACCTGCCTATTGAGAAACCTATATGCAGGTCGGGAAGCAACAGTTAGAACTGGACATGGAACAACAGACTGGTTCCAAATAGGAAAAGGAGTACATCAAGGCTGTACATTGTCACCGTGCTTATTTAACTTACATGCAGAGTACATCAAGAGTAACGCTGGGCTGGAGGAAGAGCAAGCTGTAACCAGGATTGCTGGGAGAAATATCAATAACCTCAGATATGCAGATGACACCATCCTTATGGCAGAAAGTGAAGGGGAACTAAAGAGCCTCTTGATGAACTTGAAAGAGGAGAGTGAAAAAGTTGGCTTAAAGCTCAACATTTAGAAAACGAAGATCATGTCATCTGGTCCCATCACCTCATGGCAAATAGATGGAGAAACAGTAGAAAGAGTGACTGACTTTATTTTTTGGGGCTCCAAAATCACTGCTGATGGTGATTGCAGCCATGAAATTAAAAGATGCTTACTCCTTGGAAGGAAATTGTGACCAACCTAGACAGCATATTAAAAGCAGCAACATTATCTTGCCAACAAAGGTCTGTCTAGTCAAGGCTATGGTTTTTCCAGTAGTCATGTATGGATGTGAAAGTTGGACTATAAAGAAAGCAGAGTGCTAAAAAATCGATGCTTTTGAATTGTGGTGTTGGAGAAGACTCTTGAGAGTCCATTGGCCTGCAAGTGGATCCAACCAGTCCATCCTAAGGGAGATCAGTCCTGGGTGTTTATTGGAAGGACTGATGCTGAAGCTGATACTCCAATACTTTGGTCACCTGATGCGAAGAGCTGACTCATTTGAAAAGACTCTGATACTGGGAAAGACTGAGGGCAGGAAGAGAAGGGAACGACAGAAGATGAGATGGTTGGATGGCATCACTGACTCAATGGACATGAGTTTGGGTAACTCTGGGAGTTGGTGATGGACAAGGGGGATTGGCGTGCTGCAGTCCATGGGGTCACAAAGCGTCGGACATGACTGACTGACTGCACTGAACTTCCTCTGTAATCTTATGAGCCCTTCTGGGACAGAGGTTAACTCACTCCAGTTCCAGTATTTTGAAGAAAGGTCCGTGAATTCCTGATGCTGAGTCCTGACTGTGCTTTTTTCTTTTGATTCTGTGATTTATTCCAATAGAAAAATAGGAATCTCCTGGAGAACTGGGGAAATCCTTTGAATATATTCAAGAATCAGCTTTTTAGCTTTTTGCAACTCTTAAGTTTCTTTAAACTTAACAGAAACACTTCACTTATTTATTTTGATTCTCCCTTAATAATATAAGCATAAACACTATGAATTTCCCCTGCAAACAGTTTTCACTAGAATGTGGTATAGTCATTCTTCAGTTCAGTTCAGTTCAGTCGCTCAGTTCCTTCTCCTCCTGCCCCCAATCCCTCCCAGCATCAAAGTCTTTTCCAATGAGTCAACTCTTCACATGAGCTGGCCAAAGTACTGGAGTTTCAGCTTTGGCATCATTCCTTCCAAAGAAATCCCAGGGCTGATCTCCTTCAGAATGGACTGGTTGGATCTCCTTGCAGTCCAAGGGACTCTCAAGAGTCTGCTCCAACACCACACTTCAAAAGCATCAATTCTTCGGTGCTTAGCTTTCTTCACAGTCCAACTTTCACATCCATACATGACTACTGGAAAACCATAGCCTTGACTAGACGGACCTTAGTCAGCAAAGTAATGTCTCTGCTTTTGAACATGCTGTCTAGGTTGGTCATAACTTTTCTTCCAAGGTGTAAGCGTCTTTTAATTTCATGGCTGCAGTCACCATCTGCAGTGATTTTGGAGCCCCAAAAAATAAAGTCAGCCACTCTTTCTACTGTTTCTCCATCTATTTGCCATGAGGTGATGGGACTNGGCAATCTTGATTCCAGCTTGTGCTTCTTCCAGCCCAGCGTTTCTCATGATATACTCTGCATATAAGTTAAATAAGCAGGGTGACAATATACAGCCTTGATGTACTCCTTTTCCTATTTGGAACCAGTCTGTTGTTCCATGTCCAGTTCTAACTGTTGCTTCCTGACCTGCATATAGATTTCTCAAGAGGCAGGTCAGGTGGTCTGGTATTCCCATCTCTCGAAGAATTTTCTACAGTTTATTGTGATCCACACAGTCAAAGGCTTTGGTGTAGTAAATAAAACAGAAATAGATGTTTTTCTGGAACTCTCTTGCTTTTTTGATGATCCAGCAGATGTTGGCAATTTGATCTCTGGTTCCTCTGCCTTTTCTAAAACCAGCTTGAACATCAGGAAGTTCATGGTTCATGTATTTCTAAATAGTTTATAAATGCACTTTCAATTTATTATTTGATCCTAGAGCTATTTTTGAGAAACAAGACTCAAAAGCTTGATGATTTTTCCTATTTTTTAAAAATTTCTAATTTTTCTGGCTTTCTCACCAGTATCTAGCATATGCTTGTCAAAATGGTAGTGCTCATTAAATAGTGGATGAATGAATGAACAAATGAATAAATGAGAAAATGAAGCCTGTGGATTTTTCCATTCTTGAATTTGTTGATGTATGTTAAAATTTTTTTAATGTATTTTTGGCTGTGCTGGGTCTTCGTTGTTTTGCATGGATTTTTCGTAGTTATGATGAGTAGGGGCTACTCTTCATTGTGGTGCACGGGTTTATTGTTGCGACTTGTCTTGTTACAGAGCACAGACTCTAGGTGCCCAGGCTTCAGAAGTTGCAACCGCAGGCTCAGTTCATTTGTGGAGCACAGGCGTTGCTGCTTGGAGGCATGCGCAGTCTTCCTAGACCAGGAATTGAATACCCATCCCCTGCACCGACCGGCAGGCAGATTCTTACCCACTGAAGTCCTGTTGATATATTTTAATCCAATTTTGATGAACTTTTGTAAACGCTTTAAGGATAATTCATTCTTTTGGTAGGATTAAAAAGTTCTGTATTTATTGAATAACTTCAGTGTATGTTTCAAAACTTCTAAATCCTTATGTATCTTTGATTTCTCAGTTTATGAGAAAAATGTTTAAAACATTTCCATGTTTTAATGTGTCAAAACTAGTGATGAGTATGTTCTGGGCGTGACTGACTTCAAGGTGAGAATCTTTTAAAAGCAATGGTATAGAGATGATGGCCTCAAAAACCAGAGTCTAAACAAAGCAAGATGAGGTTCAGCAGATAGTATTAACTCTTGCCTGGAAAATCCCATGGATGGAGGAGCCTGGTAGGCTACAGTCCATGGGGTCGCTGGGAGTCGGACACGACTGAGCAACTTCGCTTTCACTTTTCACTTTCATGCATTGGAGAAGGAGATGGCAACCCACTTCAGTGTTCTTGCCTCGAGAATCCCAGGGACGGTGGAGCCATCTATGGGGTCGCACAGAGTTGGACACGACTGAAGCGATTTAGCAGCAGCAGCAACAGCAAGGATGACAGAATCATTATGCTATCAGATTTGGAATGCTAAGGGACCACCGATCACCTTTATTTGTTTGTTTTTCTTTTTCTCTAATAGATACATTAAACAGAAAGCAGGCTTTATCTTCAGACAGATGTAGAGTGCTCTAAGGAATTTTGTAAACATTATATGCTCTCTCTGGAAAAGAATATGGAACTTTGAAAAATTGCCACAGTTATTATTTCCATTTGTTTTCAAAGAGAAGAATAGTTTTTCACATGGAAATGCTGAAGAGCCCCAGGGCATAAAAAGAGATTTTTTTTTTTTTTTTTTAAGAATTTTCCTATAGCACGTCTTAGTCACGATCTCTTGTTTTTCTTATCTTTTTGTTTGTCTCTCTCTGGGCTATGTTATTCGACATAGAAAGGTGCACACCTGCTGTATTTCCACTGTGACTTGTACTTTTATCTTTTAAAAATAGGTTTTTTTGTTTTATTTAATCCTTTAGCCCTGTATTCTACTCTCTCAGATAATAGTATCACTCCTACTTTTTTAAGTGTTTGCATTCATTTGGTAGATCTCTACCTCCCTCTTTCTTTTAAAACATTCTGGTTATTTGCTATTAGATGCATTTCTTAAAAAAATCTTGTAATTATGTGACGACTATTTTCTTATAACAGGGAAAGTAATCCATATTCAGTGTTTGATCTTGTTCTTGTCATCTCTAAGAATTTAATTTTTTCCTATTTCTACAATAATATATACTTTTTCATTTCTGCTGTGTATTTCTGTTCTCTCTCCTTTATGTCCTTAGTCTACTCAGAATTAAATCTCCATCTTTTACTTGTCAATTGCTCTGTTTCAAATTTATAAATTTCAATTTATATGTTTACTATTCTTTTTCTTAGGTCAATATTGATAGAAGCATAGGCCACGTATTCTTATTCTTTTAAAAATGTATTTGATATAGCTTTGGCTATTGTTGTTGTTAAATCACTAAGACGTGCCCAATTCTGTTGCTGTCCCATGGACTGTAGCCCGCCAGGCTCCTCTGTCCATGGGATTTCCCAGGCAAGAATACTGGAGTGGTTTGCCATTTCCTTCTGCAGGGAATCTTCCCAACCCAGGGGTCGATCTAGCGTCTCCTGCATGGCAGGCAGATTCTTTATCACTGAGCCACCTGGGAAGTTCCCAGCTTTGGCTATATTGCACTGAAGTTTGAGATTTATTATAGCTGCTATCATTTTCTAAATCATCCTTAATGGCACGTTTAATTTCTTCTTATTTATTTATTCTTGGCTGACCGGGTTTTCGTTGCTGCGCTTGGACTCTCTCTAGCTGTGGCCAGCGGGAGCTACTCTAGTTACAGTGCGCAGGCTTCTCATTGCACTTGCCTTCTCTGTTGCAGAGCGTGGGCTCTGGGGCGTGCAGGCTTCAGTAGCTGCAGAGCGTGGGTTCATTAGTTGTGGCTTCCGGGCTCTAGAGCACAGGCTCGATAGTTGTGGCGCGTGGGCTTGGCTGCTCCAAGGCATGTGGGATCTTCCCACATCAGGAATCAAATCTGTTTCCTGCATTGGCAGCCAGATGCTTTACCACTGAACCATCAGGGAAGCCCTTAATTTCTTCTTTGACTTCAGTGTTACTTAGCTGTGTTTTTTCAGTTTCCCAGTGGAATTTTAAAAAGTCATTTGCTATTAATTTTCCTTTTTTTTTTTTTGCAGTCATGAAAAATTGACTAAAGTTTCTTTGGAACTATTGAGATTTGTTTTGTGGCCCTAGATGGCAATTT
The DNA here is from genome assembly GCA_006410675.1 of Oreotragus oreotragus. NCBI lineage: Eukaryota > Metazoa > Chordata > Mammalia > Artiodactyla > Bovidae > Oreotragus > Oreotragus oreotragus. Next base: position 546,007 of record SJYX01005434.1, read on the forward strand.
TTATAAATAAACTATGAATAGTAATAAGTGCTATTCATGATAAGCAGTAGAGGTCCAAGATTATAAATTATATTAATTTTTTATATCTTTAGTAATTTTCTCTATTAGTCCAAATTCTAAGCCAGGCATACTAAAATTTCTTATTAGACACATTTTTGCCAATTTCCCCTCTTAATATATTTATGATGTTTTAATGCTAGTCATTCATTGAATAGATTCAATCATGAGTATTTTATCTTTATTGGAAATGTTATTCAAAAATATGAAACAACCTCCTTTGTTTCTTTTAGCTATTGTTTCTCTTTATTTCAACTTTATTTGGTATTATTATTGCCATCTGTATATGCTTTTTTGGTCCAGTGTGTTTTTATCCAAGTCATTATTTTAAACTTTACTTAATTAATTTTAGTTGAACCTCTGGAAAATCCCATATACTTCAATTCTTAAATTTAAGTCTGATTTTTTTCTTGTTTTTAAAACTTCTATTAAATATACTTTGGGAGGACTATTGCTGAACTCCAATACTTGGCCACCTGATACAAAGAGCTGATTCGTTGCAGAAGACCCTGATGCTGGGAAAGACTGAGGCAAAAGAAGAAGGGGGCAGCAGAGGATGAGATGGTTAGATAGCATCACTGATTCAATGGATATGAATTTGAGCAAACTCCGGGAAATAGTGGAGGACAGAGGAGCCTGGCATGTTACAGTTCATGGGGCCACAAAGAGTCAGACATCACTTAGTGACTNTCATTAACCAGCACCTGGATTCAAAAATTATCAATATATTGCAGCATTTTCTTTCTTTATTTTTATTGTTATTATTGTAAGATTTTAAAATAATCCCACCTAATATCCAGCATAGTGACTGTGATTAATAATACTATATTGTATACTTGAGAGTTGCTAAGAGAATAGACCTTAAAACATATCACCCCCCCAAAAATGGTAACTATGTATGAGAATAGAGATGTTAATTAACCTTCTTCTGGTCATCATTTCATAATATCATTTTATACACCTTAGACTTATGTATATTATATTCATAATATAAAATCTCAATAAAGTTGGAAAAAAAATTTTAAATAAAAACTATTCCAGTCATCATGTTGTTTTATCTCTGAACACCAAGTCTAAAATAAGATTAACATTTCCTTAGATATAACCACCATGCCACAATTACATCTAATAAAACTGAAAAAAATTCCTTAGTATCATACAATATCCAATTTCCTAATCAATGTTCTCAGAATTTTTTAAAGTCCTTTTGCCATTGGTCTGTTCAAATAAGGATCCCAACAGGGTCTGTGCACACCATTTGTTTGTCTTTTCTCCTAAGTCTCTTCTAATCTAAGCAGCCCTTTCTCTCCTGGCTTGTTTTATGCTGGGCAGTTGTCTTCTAAAATGTCCTGCAGCCTTGTGGTATCAACTGACTTGTCCTTTCTCTCTATACCTACATTTCCTACACATAGCTAAACTTTAAAATATTCTATTAGATTCTGTTTCTTCTCTTTTTTGGCCAGAATCCTTCAGAGGTGGTGTTGTGTGCTTCCCATGGCATCATATTTGGAGGCATAGATTGCCCACAAGAACAGCTTCAAGTGATGCTAAGGTGATTGACAGTGCGGATCAGAACAAACTTTGGAAGATTCTTAAAGAGACGGGAATACCAGACCATCTCACCTGCTTCCTGAGAAACCTGTGTGCAAGTCAAGAAGCAACAGTTAGAACCGGATGTGGAACAACGGACTGGTTCCAAATTGGGAAAGCAGTAGGTCAAGGCTGTATATTGTCACCCAGCTTATTTAACTTATATATAGAGTACATCATATGAAATGCTGGGCTGGATGAAGTGCAAGCTGGAATCAAGATTTCCAAAAGAAATATCAATAACCTCAGATACGCAGATGACACCACCTTTAAGGAACTAAAGAGCCTCTTGATGAAGTATGTTATGAACATTAAATTTAAAGATCTATTCTTTTTTAAAACTGTAGTTGACTTATAATATTGTGTTACTGTCAGGTGGATAGCAAAGTGATTCAGTTATATATATATTTCAGATTCTTTTCCATTATAGTTTATTATAAGATATTGAATATTGTTTCTTGCGTTATATAGTAAATCCTTGTTTTTCTGTTGTTTGTATAGTAATTTGTATTTGTTAATCCCAAACTTCTAATCTATCCCTTCCCGCTTTGGTAAACATGCTTTTTTTCTATGCCTGTGTGTCTGTTTCTGTTTGGTATATTGATTCATTTGCATAATTTTTCAGATTCATGTATAAGTGATATCATATATTTGTCTTTCTCTGACTTCTTTCATTAAGTATAATATTCTCTAGGTTCAATCATGCTTTAAAGAATTATTCTTGAAGTTTGCATTAAGTTCCATTCCGAGCTAATATTAATTATTTAATTCAAAATTTTACTTCTTTTATTGCTCATCACCATTAATCTCTTATCCANTGATTCATTTGCATAATTTTTCAGATTCATGTATAAGTGATATCATATATTTGTCTTTCTCTGACTTCTTTCATTAAGTATAATATTCTCTAGGTTCAATCATGCTTTAAAGAATTATTCTTGAAGTTTGCATTAAGTTCCATTCCGAGCTAATATTAATTATTTAATTCAAAATTTTACTTCTTTTATTGCTCATCACCATTAATCTCTTATCCAACCTCCAGATTTTTTGGCTTGGAGAATTTGTGCCTCAGTACTTCAAGTAATTTTTATTAAGGAAAAAATGGATTCTATGCTTCTTAGTTCTCGCATGTATGAGACTCTTTTCTGATGTTCTTGTGCATGTTAAATATCACTTGACTGGATGCAAAACCTAGAGGTGACAATATTTCCCTCTCACATGCTCTGGTTATTCTCCTTTGACTTCTGGCATTTGAGATTTTTAAAGAAGTCTGGTGCCAACTGAAATATTTTTATATTTGAACTACCACCTGTTTTCAAGCACTGGGTGCCTGTAAGACTTCTTTTTTTTAATGCAAGTTTAAAAATTCTACTATATAAACATGCATTTCTTTTGCCTGATATTAAAAACACTTTTTGTGCTGAATCTCATCTTTATTTCATCTTCTTATAAGTTCACCTGTCTATGTTATCCCATCTTCCAAGAGAAACTTTTATTGTATATTTTCAAAGAACACATGATAGACTTACGTTTAATAATTAATAATGCAAGTAGCAAACTAAATCATCTCATTGATAAAAGTTAAAGCGAGTCAAACAAAATGAAAACTTCCTTTAGCATTTCCCCAACTTACTTCCCTTCCCCAAATTAAAAAGGCATACATATGTTTTTGTATCTTTGTGAATTTATCCTCTTATCAAAATGTATGGCTTCCCCCACTATTATTTGCATGGAAAATTTCTATTCGTAGTGTTTTGCATTTTGCTCTTTTCAGTCAACAACAGGTGGTGGAGGTCTTTCCACACCAGCTTAGATCAGGTTTCCTGGGAAACAGAAGTTGAGAGGAAGTCTGCGTGTAGGAGGCTGATTAGCTGCTGCTCTTGAGAATAACACCTGGGGGAGAGGAAAGGGAGCGTGACTGACCGGAAGAAGGTGAACTGCAACACAGCCACAACAGAGCTCACAGCCATCTCGTGTGGGGCTACGGAGACCCACATGGATGGGAAAGGGTTTGTGAACTGCTCCTGCAGGGGCCATGACCTGTACAGGCTATCCCCCCTTGGCCAAGGGCTGTTCCTTGGGAGGGACGTGGCTTTGAGACATTAGCAGGAAACCCTCTGGGCAGCTGAGGAACCAGACAAAGCATTACAGCACCCACTACACACACCAATACTTACAGATCTAATACGACTGAATTCGTGTGTGATAACTTTAGGAGTAAGTAGATAATCCGAAAAAGAATACTCTGTTTCGGTGGCTGGTCACTGTGACAGTAGATCAGATGGCAAACACTAAGATGTCACTGATACAATAAAAATATTTTCAGACACCAAAAGGTAGAGAGAAAAGAACAATAATCCTCATTAACCAGCACCTGGATTCAAAAATTATCAATATATTGCAGCATTTTCTTTCTTTATTTTTATTGTTATTATTGTAAGATTTTAAAATAATCCCACCTAATATCCAGCATAGTGACTGTGATTAATAATACTATATTGTATACTTGAGAGTTGCTAAGAGAATAGACCTTAAAACATATCACCCCCTCAAAAATGGTAATTATGTATGAGAATAGAGATGTTAATTAACCTTCTTCTGGTCATCATTTCATAATATCATTTTATACACCTTAGACTTATGTATACTATATTCATAATATAAAATCTCAATAAAGTTGGAAAAAAATTTTTAAATAAAAACTATTCCAGTCATCATGTTGTTTTATCCCTGAACACCAAGTCTAAAATAAGATTAACATTTCCTTAGATATAACCACCATGGCACAATTACATCTAATAAAACTGAAAAAAATTCCTTAGTATCATACAACATCCAATTTCCTAATCAATGTTCTCAGAATTTTTTAAAGTCCTTTTGCCATTGGTCTGTTCAAATAAGGATCCCAACAGGGTCTGTGCACACCATTTGTTTGTCTTTTCTCCTAAGTCTCTTCTAATCTAAGCAGCCCTTTCTCTCCTGGCTTGTTTTATGCTGGGCAGTTGTCTTCTAAAATGTCCTGCAGCCTTGTGGTATCAACTGACTTGTCCTTTCTCTCTATACCTACATTTCCTACACATAGCTAAACTTTAAAATATTGGATTAGATTCTGTTTCTTCTCTTTTTTGGCCAGAATCCTTCAGAGGTGGTGTTGTGTGCTTCCCATGGCATCTTATTTGGAGGCGCAGATTGCCCACAAGAACAGCTTCAAGTGATGCTAAGGTGATTGACTGTGCGGATCACAACAAACTGTGGAAGATTCTTAAAGAGATGGGAATACCAGACCACCTCACCTGCTTCCTGAGAAACCTGTGTGCAAGTCAAGAAGCGACAGTTAGAACTGGATGTGGAACAACGGACTGGTTCCAAATTGGGAAAGCAGTACATCAAGGCTGTATATTGTCACCCAGCATATTTAACTTATATATAGAGTACATCATACGAAATGCTGGGCTGGATGAAGTGCAAGCTGGAATCAAGATTTCCAAGAGAAATATCAATAACCTCAGATACGCAGATGACACCACCTTTAAGGAACTAAAGAGCCTCTTGATGAAGGTGAGAGTGGAGAGTGAAAAGCCTGGATTAAAACTCAATATTCAAAAAAGTAAGATCATGGCATCTGGTCCATCACTTCATGGCAAATAGATGGGGAAACAGTGACAGACTTTATTTATTTATTTGGGCTCCAAAATCACTGTAGATGGTGACCGCAACCATGAAAGTAGAAGATGCTTGCTCCTTGGAAGAAAAGTTATGACCAACTTAGACAACATATTAAAAAGCAGAGACATTACTTTGCTGACAAAGGTCCACGTAGTCAAAGCTATGGTTTTTCCAGTAGTCATGTATGGATGTGAGAGTTGGACCATAAAGAAGGCTGAGCGCCAAAGAATTGATGCTTCTGAACTGTGGTGTTAGAGAAGACTCTTGGGTGTCCTTTGGACAGCAAGGAGATCAAACCAGTCAATCCGAAAGGAAACCAATCCTGAATATTCATTGGAAGGACTGATCCTGAAGCTCCAATATTTTGGCCACCTGTTGCGAAGAGCTGACTGATTATAAAATACCCTGATGCTGGGAAAGATTGAAGGCAGGAGGAGAAGGGGATGACAAAGGATAAGATGGTTGAATGGCATCGCCAACTCAATGGAGATGAGTTTGAGCAAGCTCCAAGAGATGGTGAAGGACAGGGAGGCCTGGCATATTACAGTCCACAGGGTCACAAAGAGCTGGACATGACTGAGAGACAACATCAAATGTGATCACTGGCACTGTTAGTCCTCATTTCAGCCTAACTACTCCCTTTATAAAGTTCCAAGCAACCTTTGCTCTCATGAAGCCATATTGTCTAAATCAGTCCATGCATTTAAAATCCACTAACCAAGTTTCTCGTATCCAATTAATATTTTCTCTCATCATCTTGATCCTCTTTCAAAGGGACAACATCTTCTTGCATCTTGTCAAGATACTGAAAATACATCTTTTCAAACATTTATTTGTATGTGGCTGTTTTCAGTTTGTCATGTATTTTTCCTTAATTTCTCATATAAAACCCCTCTTGTTTGAACTGCTGAAGCTTGTCAAATATCTGGCGATTTTTCTTTAGTGAGAGATGTGTCTCTTTCTGAAGTATGGATAGTGATTTCAGTCCCTGCAAAAAGAGACAGGCATTTCAAAGGTGGTAGGAGGAAGGGCTACGGTCTGGAGGTGAATGAACCACACTCCTGGTGGTTCCACATGCTAGTGGGCTGAGGTCTGCCACTGCCCCTGAACCCTGGGGAGTCCCTTTGCATGGGGGGCTCTCCTCTGTTGAGATTGTGGGTGCTAGGGGCTCTGAGTTTGTCCTCTCCACCTTCTAGACTGTTTCTTAGTTTTTAATCTTTGTCATGGAAATTAGGGAGGAATGGGAGTTAAACATGGGGTCTCCCATAGACCACATCAAATTTATCAGCTTAAACAAGGAACCATTATTAATCAATATTTATACAAAGACAAATGGATCAGTGAGCCATAACTTTTGCTTAAAGTCTGTGCAATGCTACAGTTAGAACATGTACCAAAAAAGTATAAATAACTCCTGTGTATTATAAGTTCCATTGCTAACTTAGCTGTTGAAGATTTTGAGTTAATGTATTTGCTTCCTCATCTTTCTCCCATGTATGGGCTTCTCAGGGCTATTTCACAGTTCTTGGTCTTTTACAGCAAGATGAACTTTTACTGTGGAAGAGAGATGTTCATTATTTCCCGTACCCATTTTAATTCCCCATTAAACTCCAAAGTGTATAATGGTTTTTACTTTTTCTCTCTGTAGAGTGGAGCACTGCCTACAGCTTGTCTCTCTAGAGACGCTCCTGTTTTTTCCTCTGCTGTTTCTAAATAGTCCTTAATAAGATGATATATGATGTCTATCTCCTACTGCTCCTAATTTTGGTTCTCACTTCATCTAAATAATTGATATAATCTGTCAATAAGAAAAGCCAGACCTATATATCTATCTAAGGTTCTGGTACCATCTATCTATTTTATTATTTTGAAAATATTCATGAAAATAAAACATAGATGCCATCCATCCATTACTGTGACATGGGCTGAGAAATTTGTTACACTGGGTCTTGCTTTCTAAGGAATTAACCCTAAGCTATTCCATTCAATTTCAACCCAGCAACATCTTTACTTTTTCAGGAAGTCCCACCATGATATTACTGCCTGATATAAATATGGTTGGTGGACTCACAAATCAGGGAATCATGGGACCTACTAGCTCTCTTCCCATACAAAAGTCAGGATTACAGAAACCTCCAAGTGGTAGACATCTCCAAGGGAAACTTAAAAAAAAAATCATAGAAAGTGAGCATGAGAAGTGGAAATAAATTGGAATGGTAGTGTGGTTTCTTCCTCAAAGTTCAGTCTTGCTGAGTCTCATTTTCTTCATCTATGGAGTAAAGAAAATGATATCACCCAGCACAGGTCAGAGAAACATGTGTACCTGCTTGCTCAGTCATGTCTGACTCCTCGTGACCCCATAGACTATAACCCGCCAGGCTCCTCTGTGCATAGGATTCTCCAGGCAAGAATACTGGAGTGGGTAGCCATTTCCTTCTTCTGGGGATCTTCCCTACCTGGTATCAAAACTCTCCTGCATTGTCAGGCAGATGCTTCACCACTGAGCCACGTGGAAAGCATAGGCCAGAAAAGAGGCTCAGCTAAGTATCTGCCCAAATCCCCATCCTTCAGTATTTCTCGGTTTTTTATCTTGTGCAAATAATTTACTGGAATCTGCCTTTCTACTTTTCACTGTGAAATTAATTAAAAAAAACACCAAACTGTCTTTATGAGCACTTTTAATGTGTGTCTGGTTCTGCTCTAAGCCCTATACCTGGGTTGCTTACATTTATCCTCCCCACAATCCTAAGAAATTGGGGTGCCATTATTACCCCCGTGGAAATAAATGAAGACCAACCAAATGAAAACAAACATTCAGCGCTTGCTGTAGGAAGGGAGTGGGCCCCCATCACTTGCACCTGTCAGAGACGCTGGGCATTCAGGGGAGTGGGAAAGCTATAAAAAGGGGCAGGCTTCACGTCTGCTCTGATTAGAGGCTGTTGGCATGGAGATGCAGGAGGTAGGCTAACTAGAAGTGGGGCATCTTTTGTGATTTGTTTGAGGAGTATATTCAGCTTTCTCAGGTTGGTTGTGAGTTGAAAGGAAGGACAGAAATCTAGGGAAGCTGGCAGTCTTGGCCACATCCTGACAGTTCTGGGCCAATTACTGTACAGGTGATGGTTGGGCTTCCTGGGCTGGTTGCTATAGAGGTCACAGGCCAGAGTTCTACTGTCACAGATAGTTTGGCCATTGTTCATTGCATATTGTCTCATTCCTACATTGCAGGTGGGGAAACCGAGGCACAGAGAACTTAAATGACTTGGCCAAGGATTATAGCCAATAAAGGCAGATTTGGGATTTGGTGCAAAGCCAGGGCTCAGGTCACCAGGCTCTACCCTACCTCTGCCTGCCACCTATCCCAGGCCCTCTCCTTGCCAGTGTGATCCAGAGCAATTTGCTTCATTCTCCTTGCCTCTCTGTCCTCATTTAACTAAAAAACAAACAAGCAAACAAAAACAAGCCAATTTCCTTGCAGAGTTTTGTGAGAATTCAAGGAGCTAATAGCTGTAAATACCTGGTGTATGACAGATACTGGGAATATGTGTCTTACTTCTGAGAGAACAAGAATGAACTTTGTAAAAATAGATTGGTTTGCAAATAAGCTAGATCATTGTTTACATTCCCCAATTTTTTGGTTTATTTTTGACAAGGAGATTTGGAGAGTTTGTTTGAAACACTTCAGGATGCTTTACTCTGAAAGGAGTAAGCTTTATGGCTCTATACTCCCACTACTAATTTAATTAAATTGTCTAAAAACTTACCCATCATTTCTGCAAATCTTTTCCATTGAAATTGTCACAGTGTAAAGTCATGCTATTTTCCTTACTATGGCAGTCCCCACAGCAGCTTTCTATTTACAGAGTTAAACCCAGAGACCATGAGCTGGTCTGATTAATTAGAAATTGCCAGAGTAGGATGCCCTCCCCAACACAACAGTGACTCTTCTTTATACTCTCAATAACTAGTTCATATCCCCCAAGCTTTCTTGGTGGTTCAGATGGTAAAGAAATCTGTCTGCAGTGTATGAGGTGCAGGCCTAACCCCTGGGTCCGGAAGATCCCCTGGAGAGGGGAATGGCTACCCACTCTAGTGCTCTTGCCTGGAGAATCCCATGGACAGAGGAGCCTGATGGGCTACAGTCCATGGGGTGGCAAAGAGTCAGACATGACTGAGTGGCTAACACGTTCACTTTTCATACTCTAATTTAAAGCATTTGGTCTTCATAGTTGGTTTATTTCAGGTCCAGAGAACAGTAATTTGTCCAGCCACATTACTGATTACCCAAGGGACTGCCTGAGCTTCTTTGGGGAATGAATAGCTCAAATCAAAGCCTCTGAGAACCTTGGAGAATCGAAATGCAGAAACCTTGATATTTGCAAGCAAATAGTACTGAGCTCACAGGGAAAGAAAGCACAGGGGAATAAAGGTGGATGAGACTTAATGAGTTAATTACAGCAGAAACTTACCTGTGTCTCTGCACACTCTCTGTGTAACCTGAGTGGATCATAATCTTCTTGAAAACAGCACTCACCTCCCTGAGTTGCTATGATGTTTAAATGGAATAATAGATACAACGTGCCATAATAAACTCCACACACTCCGGGGGTAGCATGCTATTTTCCAACAGCTGTCTGACCAAATAGTACCAAGATTCCACAGGGTGATTCACCAGTGTAACTCACAATCATAGGCATGCTGCTGCTGCTGCTAAGTCACTGCAGTCGTGTCCGACTCTGTGCGACCCCATAGACGGCAGCCCACCAGGCTCCCCCGTCCCTGGGATTCTCCAGGCAAGAATACTGGAGTGGGTTGCCATTTCCGTCTCCAATGTATGAAAGAGAAAAGTGAAACTGAAGTTGCTCAGTCTGTCCGACTGTTCGCGACCCCATGGACTGCAGCCCACCAGGCTACTCCGTCCATTGGATTTTCCAGGCAAGAGTACTGGGGTGGGGTGCCATTGCTTTCCCCGAATCATAGGTATAGATTTGGTTAAACTTATAGTCAGAAGAGGGCTTCCCAGGTGGTGCTAGTGGTAAAGAACTGGCCTGCCAATGTAGGAGATATGAGTTTGACCCCTAGGTCAAGAAGATCCCCTGGAGGAGGGCACAGTAACTCCCTTCAGTATCCATGCCTGGTGAACCCCATGGACAGAGGAGCCTAGCAGGCTATGGTCCACAGTGTCCCAAAGAGTCAGACATGACTAAAGTGACTTAGCACAGCACACATGTTGTTAAAAGACCCTTTGATTTTTCTGGAAAAGAAACGTTCTTTAAACTAAGTCTTTCTTTAAGCTGGGTCCAGATGCCCACTGTGAATGTGGAATAGAGAGCAACCAGGATGAGGGCTCTGAGAGAATATTTGGGAGGAGAGGAGACTGACATTATTCCTGATGTGCTCTGACGTATTGGGAGGAGATTTAGAGAACTGACAGTCTGGGCAAACACAAAGAAAACTACATTTAAAAACAAGCCTGCTATTCATTTTATAAACCAATAGTTGTACATGTTCCGATATGACTCATTTAGAATACTGTGTGTATGATTATAATGTTAATATTAAATATTGAATTAATAAAACTTTTCATTCAAGTATAATTGGGATTTGAGGAGAAATGTGTGTGTGTGTGTGAGAGAGAGACGTATATACATGCACAGAGAGATGGGAGGAAGAGTGAAAAAGAACTAAATCTTTATTTCCATAGAAAGAAGTCAATTTATGCTGCCTAGCACTAAAAAATCACAAGTAGTGTTTTAAAAGTATGTAATTGAGAGGTGGTCCTAAGATGGTGGAGGAATAAGATGGGGAGACCACTTTCTCCCTCACAAATTCATCGAAGGAACATTTGAACGCTGAGCAAATTCCACAAAACAACTTCTGAATGCTGACAGAGAACATCAGGCACCCAGAAAGGCAGTCCATTGTTTTCAAAAGGAGGTAGGGACAAAAAAATATAAAAGATAAAAAGAGAAACAAAAGAGGGAGGGACAGAGATCCATCCTGGGAAGGGAGTCTTNGAACATTTGAACGCTGAGCAAATTCCACAAAACAACTTCTGAATGCTGACAGAGAACATCAGGCACCCAGAAAGGCAGTCCATTGTTTTCAAAAGGAGGTAGGGACAAAAAAATATAAAAGATAAAAAGAGAAACAAAAGAGGGAGGGACAGAGATCCATCCTGGGAAGGGAGTCTTAAAAAAGAGAGGTTTCAAAACACTAGGAAACACTCTCACAGGCGAATCTGTGGCCAGCCTTGGAACCTCAGAGGGCAACATAACTGTGGGGGAAAATAAATAAATAATTTAAATCCACAGATTATGTGCCTAAGGCAACTCCCAGCAGAGAAGATTGCATCCGCCACTAGCAAACGGGGGCTGGGCAGGGAGGCTCAGGCTGCATTGCTTAGGGTAAGGACCAGGCCTGAATGCCCTGAGGGCAATCTGACAGAACTAACTTGAGATAGCAAACCAGACTGTGGGATAGGTATCCTGCAAAAAGCCCTGCAAAAAAAAAAGATGTCAAAAAAATAAAATAAAAAAGATGTCCTTTTCATTATAGGGGACTGGAATGCAAAAGTAGGAAGTCAAGAAACACCTGGAATAACAGGGAAATTTGGCCTTGGAATACGGAATGAAGCAAGGCAAAGGCTAGCAAGGGTTTTGTCAAGAGAACACACTGGTCATAGCAAACACCCTCTTTCAACAACACAAGAGAAGACTCTACACATGGACATCACCAGATGGTCAACACTGAAATCAGATTGATTATATTCTTTGCAGCCAAAGATGGAGAAGCTCTATACAGTCAGCAAAAACAAGACCAGGAGCTGACTGTGGCTCAGATCATGAACTCCTTATTACCAAATTCAGACTCAAA
>SJYX01005434.1:563231-621304 GCA_006410675.1 Oreotragus oreotragus
TCAACATCACTCCCTATCAGAGAAATGCAAATCAAAACTACAATGAGAAATGCAAATCAAAACTACAATGAGGTACCATTTCATGCCAATCAGAATGGCTGCTGTCCAAAAGTCTAGAAGCAATAAATGCTGGAGAGGGTGTGGAGAAAAGGGAACCCTCTTACACTGTTGGTGGGAATGCAAACTAGTACAGCCACTATGGAGAACAGTGTGGAGATTCCTTTAAAAACTGGAAATAGAACTGCCATATGACCCAGCAATCCCACTGCTGGGCATACACACCGAGGAAACCAGAATTGAAAGAGACATGTGTACCCCCAATTTTCATCACACCACTGTTTATAATAGCTAGGACATGGAAGCAACCTAAATGTCCATCAGCAGACGAATGGATAAGAAAGCTGTGGTACATATACACAATGGAGTATTACTCAGCCGTTAAAAAGAATACATTTGAATCAGTTCTAATGAGGTGGATGAAACTGGAGCCAATTTTACAGAGTGAAGTAAGCCTGAAAGAAAAACACCAATACAGTATACTAACGCATATATACGGAATTTAGAAAGATGGTAACAATAACCCTGTATGGGGGACAGTGAAAGAGATACAGATGTATAGAATAGTCTTTTGGACTCTGTGGGAGAGGGCGAGGGTGGGATGGTTTGGGAGAATGGCATTGAAACTTGTATATTGTCATATGTGAAATGGATCACCAGTCCAGGTTTGATGCATGATACAGGGTGCTTGGGGCTGGTGCACTGGGATGACCCAGAGGGATGGGATGGGGAGAGAGGTGGGAGGGGGGTTCACGATGGGGAACACATGTGCACCCATGGCGGATTCATGTCAATGTGGCAAAATCAATACAATACTGTAAAGTAATTAGCCTCCAAAAAAAAAAAAGATATGTAATTTATTAATGGTGGTAGTGGGAGTTAGTCACTAAGTCACGTCCAACTCCTGTGAATCCATGGACTACAGCCCACCAGGCTTCTCTGTCCATGGGATTTTCCAGGCAAGAAAACTGGAGTGAGTTGCCATTTCCTTCTCCAAAGTATCTATCCAACCCAGGGAACAAACTCACATCTCCTGCATTGCGGGAAGATTATTTACTGCTGAGCCACAAGGGAAGTCCAATTTATTGATAAATGAATTTTTTAAAAAAGTAGGAGTTTAAAAAGTGGCAGAAGGTGGTCTCCTAGAAATAAAAATTTAAGATTGTGGGCAATCTCTGTGGGATTGTTTTGATTTGGTTTGATTTTGCACTCTTTAACTCCATATGCATACATATTTAACTTTGATAAAAAATAAAAACTAAGTTATAAAAATTATGGTATTTGATCTGGAGAAAATCAATGACAATATTCTTCTTTTCCTTGGTAATTTATTGTTCTGTATGGATTCCAAGACTGAGTAAGGGAGACAAATTTTTTCTGCATGTGACCATACAAGTATATTGTGTGTGTTTGTGTGTGCATATGTGCATGTGCACACACATGTGCATATGTGTGTTCATGGGCATATAACATGCTTGTTCACTTGCATTTGCTTAAATGAAGGGATATACATTCATACATATTAATGCAGACTGGCTTGTAAGAAGCAAGAGAGTAAATAATGTGATGCTTATTAAAAAAGATAAGAAGCAATCTAAAATAATGGAATTCATAAAAGGAGCCATAAGCAGAGATTAAATTTTAAAAATCCTAACTGAACAATTCTTTAGAATGTAACAGCATTGCTTAGATTAAATAATTGAGGTTATGGAAACAAATAATGGTTTACTTTGCATTTATTTTCTATAAATAGATCTAATGATTATCACTGTTAAAAATGATCTATTATTCATTATAAAACTTATAAACAGAATTAACAAGTTCTCGTCAGTTTCTAGAACAAATCAAAGAAAAAAGCACTGAAGGAAATAAATATTTAAATGCCATCTGATATTTTTAAAGAGAAAATTTGTATTCAAAATGTATAAACTTGGTTGATTAAAAATTAACAGGAGTCTTATAAAGAGTGTGCAGTAGTGAGGTGTTGGAGACTGCTGCACACTCCCAGAAAGAAATAAGTTGTCAAGACAGAATTCTGGAAGGGAAAGTGTGCACTTGATTTGAACCCTAGGTACCACAGAGCCCTTGAACTTTCTAGCTCAGGTGGCATGGAGATGATCAAAGATGAACCCACCCCATTAACGAAAACCACATATAGTTGACATACATGTACCCATATGTATATATAATTAATTATCCAAAAGTACACACGGAACTCTGCTGTTAATCCCTGGCTACTTTTCTCTCTGAGAAAGTAATACAGCCATCCTTGGCCAGTTCTCTTCCTGGGTGTTACACATCATACTTGACTCATAAATGAGACGACCAATTGTTCTCCTCTGTTATAATACTTACTTAGAGTCTTAGCATTTGACTGTGTTTCCTACAGATATTAATACCATGGTTACATTCTGAATCTTCATCACTGATTTCTAGAATGGGGATTGCTTGCTTTAACTCACTTGGCTGATGCTGTGGGGGTAGATCTGTGATTATCTGTTCTGGCTGTTACACCCCATGCTCTCAGCTCTGATGACCACATGCTTGGCATACTGTAACAAGATGAAGGATGCTTTAAATTCCTTTAGGAGGGAAAAATCATTTCTGGCTTAGAGCTGGAGATGAAATCATTCCTTTTTGTAAAGAAACACAGGCACCGAGATATTTTCTATGCAGGACAATTACACCCTCCCAGGAGCAGAGATTCAATGTGACACTGCTCAAACGTTCCAAACTTGGTATCATCCAACTTGCAGGGGAATATTTAACTTGTTCTCTTTTCCTCTTTCCAAGCTGGAGAGATGATGTACAATGTCAGCAGTTGCCAGTTTCTCCAAGGTATGCATTCACATTGGTTTTTATTAATTCGCCTGTCACTATATTCTGATAACAAAATTCCCTTTACAGTTGAGAACCCATTCCATGAGATTTATGAAACTGATTTCTCTGTCTTACTGCCCCTACAGGGAAAGGGAAAAGATGTATATTAGGCATTTAGGGAGTAGTAAGAGAGGGTAAGCCAGTATGGTAGGAAATTCCATCTTCGGGACTTCATGCAAGTAAGAAGTTACAGGGACAGGCAGCATCTCATTTGCTTCCAAGACCTTGATCTTAGCACACGTGAATTCTGATATGACTGTTTTAATGACTCTTTATTACTCTCTATTATTATTTTTGCCTGCCCTGTTTCCAAACTTGTTTGATGATCAGGCTCATCTGAAGAACTTTCAAGTGAAGAAGATGAACAAAATGAATCCAAATCTTCTGCAAAGAGATTTAGGCAATGAGTATTTTTCAGAAGCTGCCCAGGAGTTTCTTAGCAGGAGCCAACTTTGGAATTCACTGACCTGTATAAGCAGTGTCATCCATTAATTAAACCATGAATTAAATGACCAAATTTCTGATCGCTGCAGAAAGCTGACAGGATGATGTGACATTTTACAGCATCCATGTGTGTTCCTGCCGCAGGGAGGGCCTGTCTTCAGCTCTTATCAGGGAGAGCAGAATAAATTCCACTTCCCACTCTATGGAGGAGGCTAAACCTAGGACAAACTGAGCAGAGAGGCTATATCTTCCAACAGAATGTAGTTTAGGATAAAAGTTATTTAATTAATGGATGACACTGCTTATGCAGGTCAGTGAATTCCAACATCAGTGGCTAATGCTTTCCAGGCTGTACTGGAGAAGAGTAAAATCTCTATCATTGAAAGTGTGCATAATTCAGGTGATCAGTGAACTCGTTTGTAAATTGAGGATGCAAGACTTTGCTTCAAAGCAGGCATCTGATCTCAAGGCAAATGATCCTGGAGTAAGAACAGAACAAGACCCACCACAGATGCCCAGCAGATCTTAGACTACCCAGACAGAAGAGGGAGCCAGACCAGAATGGAGAAAACTCTTTGCCATATGGGTAGCCAGCTTCCAAGATGGTTTTCAGTGACCCCCGTTTTCTGATATTTATCCCCTGGGGGAGTCCCTCTCGCACTGAACAGGGTTTATTTTTCATGAGTCTTAGGTTGTGAAAGGCTGCAGCTTCTACCTTGGGCACTCTTCTCCTCTGCCTATGCTCTTTCTCTCTCCTGGCCTATTTGCTCCAAAGGGAGCCAGGTTGTGGGCAGCTCTCTGGAGACACCCTGATGGGGAGGAACTGATACCTTCTGCTAAGAACTGTCTGACTGGTCTTGGAAGTGGATCCTTGAGCCTCAGTCAGTTCTTCAAAGACTGTAGCCCCAAATGACACCTGGGATGTAATGCAACCTCATGTGAGACCTTGAAAAGGAACCACCTAGCTAAGCCACTCTTAAATTCCTGATCCTTAGAAACTATAAGATATTGAAACTATTTGTTTCAAAGCAATAGATAACTGATAACCAAGCCAGCTCCACAATGAGAAGGGTCTGTCAACTTATTGTCAGAAATCACTCTTTATTTTTGAAGCTTGTAATTTTCTGATTCTTTAGTCAATTTAAAGTATATAGTTTATATTCTAGAATACTGGCCAGTAATTCTTGACTAATCTTTTTGTCACTATGATTCACTTATTCGGTAAACATTTAATCACCTACATTACCAGACCTTATTTCTGACTCCATGAATAAAACACGAACAAGACTGACAAAGACCTTACCCTCACACAGTTTATTTTATTGATGACCATAGAAAGTAAACACATAACTTAAAAGGTATTTTCATGTAGTGATAATTTTCATGAAGAAATAAACACATGCACACACACACACACGTGTAGGTTCTTGGTGGCTCACTCAGTAAAGATCTGCCAACGTAGAAGACATGGGTTCGATTCCTGAGTTGAGAAGATCCCCTAGAGAAGGAAATGGCAACCACGGTTGCCTGGGAAATCCCATGGACAGAGGAGCCTGGTGGGCTACAGTCCACGGGGTCACAAAGAGTCAAACACGACTTGAGTGGCTACCACTTACTATATGTATATATGTATATATATGCACAAATGGAAAAACTATATATGTACATAGTTCTTGCTGTTGTTTAGTCACTGAATCATGTTCGCCAGGCTGCTCTGTCCATGGAGTTCTCCAGTCAAGGATACTAGAGTGGGTTGCCATTCCCTTCTCCAGGGGATCTTCCTGACCCAGGGATGAAACTCAGTTCTCCTGCACTGCAGGCAGATTTCTTTACCATCTGAGCCATCAGGAAAGCCCTATATCTATATCTATATTTATCTATCCATCTGTCCACATAGCTGAATCACTTTGCTGCACACTGAAATTACAAAATTATAAATCAACTATGCTTCAATTAAAAAATAAATTAAAAATTTAAACAAAGAAATAAACATGTGAGCTGAATGAGAGTAGATGCAGAGCTGTGGTGAGACAACATCTCTTGATCAGGTGGTTGGGGAAGGCCTCTCTAAGGAATGGAATTTGAGTGGAAATCTAAGGATGAAAAAGAGCGAGTTAGGAAAGGCCTGAGAAGAGAAAATCAGGCAGAAAAGAGCAAAAGCAGGACCCTACAAGTGGCAAATGGGACTGTGAAGGAATACCATCCTTACAGGGTCTTTCCTACCTGCTAAGGATTCCTAGATGTTGGTACCCAGGTGAGCAGATTTCCCTTCAGCAGGTTGCTAATTCACAGCGTCCAGGTGCTTGCCTTGGCACATTGCTAATCATCATTTTTCTTCCCTCCAACATCCTTGGTGCCCTTTCTGAAGAGCGAGAAGAAATACTCTTGTAGATAGCTTTATTGGAATATTGTTTAACAGACCAGAAAAGAGAGGCTATTACTCACTTCACTAGACAGTGGAACTCCCTGCTCTTCACACATAGTAGTTTTTAATAAGCATTTTTTATACTCTTAGCTCATTATCTATCTGTGTCTCGCAACTCTGAAAGAATTGAGAGTTTTGGAGACAAGAGCAAGCCATTCTCATACCCAAGTCTCTGGGGAAGCAATCTCATGACCCTCAGTCTTAGCACTCCACACCTGCCATGTGAATAAAGGAGTGCCACTGGGGCAGGCGCATATCACTCTGAGCTCTGCCTCTCATTCCCTTGCTGTTGCTAATCCTCCCCTCGGTCCCATTTTGTGTGTTTCCATGCTTCTTAACGAAGCTTCCCATCTTTAGAAGACACAGCTGCTGTGCTCTGTGAAGGTGCAAGACCCTCTGATGTACTGGCCAGCTAGTCTGAGCACCCAACGAATCATTACTTTTTTTGACAATCTAGTGTACAGCTCTGCCTGGTCATATTATTTAGGAGGAGATAATTTGGAGGGCAGAGTGAGATTTGCATTTGCAGTGTACTATACTTTCAGAATCAGCCATTGCTCTTAGCTTGATGCAAATACTGTGTATATCAGATGAGCCACGAAGTCACCATGACCCTTGGAGAGGAGCTGGCCTCTGTGCAGTCCTGCTTCATGTGACAGTGCGTTGCCATTTAAATTCTGGCTAATTTCTCTTTCTTGTCCCCTAAACTCCCTGTGACATAAATTACAGTGATGCTCAAGTGTAATTGAAAGGATGCTCAGATTGGTAATTGAAAGGACACTTGGCATGTTTGAGAAGGATTCAGATGGAGAAATAAATCTGTTGGAACATTGTTGAGCTGTTCTTCTCAGAAAATTTCTTACTCCTGCCTGGATGGTTACAAACTGACCAACAGAATCATGAAATATGGTTTATATGAAATTTGGTTCACATGAATCATGAAATATGGTCTAATATGGTTTATAGACAAAAATGCAGAGATAGATAAGTCAAAACCAATTGTTTCTACAAATAAGGATGATGGGCAAGTTAGAAAGAAATTAGAAAAACAATCACAAACACTAAGTTGAGAGACAACCCTGGACCGGGTTCTTTTAAAGGCTAACAGAAAGAAGGAGATTGCTATTGGCAAATTGTGTGTTATGATTTGTTCCTTTTTCCATTCAGACATCTTTAAAACATTATTTGCCTCTCCTGATGAGGCCATAACTGAGATGTATTCATCATTTAGCATGAAGGTGATAATTAGTAACTTTGCAATGTCAAGTATATTAAAACACAATCTCATGACCTTAGTGTAGGAAAAACTTTCTTAAACATGATACATATATAAATCTAACCATAAAGGAAAACATTTGTAATCTGGACTATATTAAAATTAAACACTGAACAGACACTTCCAAAAAAGAACGCTTCTAATGGGTAATAACCATATGAAAAGATGCGGAACTTCATTGGTCATTAGGGAAATAGTTTCAAACCACAATGTGATACTAGTATACCTCCACCAGAATGGTAAAAATGAAAAAGACTGATAATAGTCTCTGTTGAAAAGGATGTGAAGCCACTATAACACCCATAAACTGAGGGCAAGATTGTAATTTGGTATAATAATTTTGGAAAAGTATTCCATAGCATTTATAAAAGTGAACATATATACACCTATGAGCCAGCAATTCCACTCCTAGACATATAACCAACAGAAATGTGCACATATATTCACCAAGAGACAATAAGCACTATGAGAAATACCAAAAATTGAATCCCAAATATCCATCAGCTGTAGTATCTGCACAATGGAAAACCATACAGTACTGAGAAATGATTGCCTATAATTATATGCCACGACACAAATGAATCTCACAAAAATAGAGTTGAGTGAAAGAAACCAGCACAAAAGACAACGTAGTGTAGGATTTCACTTGTATAAATTTCAAAAACAGGCAAAACTCATTTGCAGAGTTAGAAATCAAGATAGTGGCCGTATTTGGAGGGTGACAAGGGGCTGCAAAGGGGCTTGTGGGGCTTTTGGGGTTCTGGTAATGTTCTGTTTCACAATCTGAATGCTGGTTACTCATTTGATAAAGATTGATTGAAGTGCACAATAAACATTAGTATAATCTTTCCCAGGTGTATTCCATAATAAATTAAAAGTTAGCATTAAAAACCCTCCATAGACGAATGGACAACCAAAATGTGGTGGATTCATGCAATGGAATACTATTCAGTCACAAAAAGAAATGAAATTCTGACACATGCTGCAACAGGGATGAACCTTGAAAATATTCTGCTAAGTGAAAGAAGCCAGTCACAAAAGGCCACATGCTGGATATTTCTATTCGCATCAAACGTCCAGAATGAGCAAAGCCATACAGACTGGAATGGAAGCAGATTAGTGGTTGCTATGGGCTGGAGGCAGGACAAGTGGAGAGTGACTGATGATGGGGATGGAATCTTTCTGTGGAGCACTGAAAATATTCTAGACTTAGATAATGGTATTGCACAACTTTGTGAATATGCTAAAAATCACTGAATTGTACACCTAAAAAAAAAAAAAAAAAAGAATCTGGGCTTTCCTGGTGGTCCACTGGCTGAGAATCCACCTTGTAATGCAGCAGACACCAGTTCAATCCCCAATCCGGGAAGATCCCACACACGCAGAGCAACTAAGCCCATGGTCCATAACTATTGAGCCCACCTACTGCAACTACTGAAACCCCTGTTCCTAGGCCCTGTGCTCTGCAATTAGAGAGTAGCCCCCACCGCTAGAGACAGCCCACTTGCAGCAGGACAGCCAAATAGAAATAAATAAATTTTAAAGAATCTTACCATATGTGAAGTATATCTCAATTTTTATAAATCCTCTGGAGTATTGGCTTTTCTACAACCATCAAGACACATAGGTCCTTTAAGTTTATTGATTTATCTGACACAATTTGTCCAGCTCATTCAAACTGTAGATTTCACGTTAGTTTGATTATCCTGGGTCTGGAATCTTAAATTTTTATTTTACATAGAGTGTGGCATTATCATTGAAAGTTTTGTGGCTCACCAAACTGTTTTAAATATTTAAAGCTAAACCAGTAGATTGAGGGGAGTCAAGTGTTGTGTACAGTGACAAGCACTAAAGCTCTGCTCTGCTCTTTTTTTCTTGGCTGTGCTGGGTCTTCACTGTGGCTCACGGGCTCAGGAGCGTGCGGGCTCAGTAGTTGAAGCACATGGGCTTATTTCCTCCATGGCATGTGGGATCTTAGTTCACCAACCAGGGATTGAACCCACATCCCCTGCATTGGAAGTCAGATTCTTAACCACTGGATTGTCAGGGAAGTCCTTGCTCTTTCTAATAATTTGTATTAATATGCCCATAAACAAATGTGTTACAGAATGTGTGTGTGTGTGCTAAGTCACTTCAGTCGTGTCCGACTCTTTGGGACCCTATGGACTACAGCCCTCTAGGCTCCTCTGTCCATGGGATTCTACAGGCAAGAATACCGGAATGGGTTGCCATTTCCTTCTCCAGGGGATCCTCCAGAGAGCCAGGGATCGAACCCTCATCCCCTGAGGCTCGTGCACTGGCAGGCAGGTTCTTTACCACTAAGCCATCGGGAAAGCCTGTGTTACAGAATGTTTTTCTATAATAAATTATCCAGTGGGAAAAAGCTGACACTTGTCTAATTGAAGAGACATACATTAAGATTCTCAAATTTGTTCATACTCTTTGACCTAGTAATCCTACTTCTAGGAGTCTGTCCTAAAGAGATAATTAGAGATGTTTATCCATATTAAATGCCCAAACAATAAGGAAAGAACAAAGAGGGGTGGAGGCAGGGCCTTCCAACACCCAAGAACAATTCTGGGCACAGAGTCTGAGGGAGTCAACCTGCTCCCCACCTCCCCACCGCCCAGCATGTTCTCTGGAGTTAGGGGAATGTTGATAATAGAATTTCATAGATACTGAGGGAGACATGCCAAAGTCCCTATCCAAGCAGTCCACCAAGTATGTGACAGCATTTCCTGTCTTCCTTTTTCTCTTGCCCGCCTCAGTCTTCTAGCTATTCTTATCCCAGTTTCTCAGGGCCTGACCCTGGCTAATATCCCTAAAGACAACACTGACAAGCTTTCGGCCTTGACCAATTAAAGTCAGCTGGCTAGCTCTGATCCGGAAATCCCTCTTGAAGTGGCATGGAGCTGTGTAAATAAATATTTGGAAACAGGACAATGAAAGTAGTTGGAGTGTTAAAACAAGGACATCTTCACTCATTCGCACCAATGAATTCTCTGCCAAATGTTTGATCTCCGTGCTGTAGACACATAAAAGCTAAGTGAAAGGAGTGGAAGGAAGAGAAATTAGCAACTTCACCCCTCCTTGTTTAGATTCCAGTTCTTTGAAGAGGAACACAGCAGGGCCAGAGCAGGTGAATTTCCTATAGCGGTGCTCCATGGAATTTCAACATCTGTCTTAATGTAGCAGGAGATAGTGTCAGTATTTTAGAGGCTATGTACTTGTAACTTGTTCTACTTTCTGTCTTAAAGTCAAAAGAGATCCAGACAGCATAGGAAAACATCCAAAGGAGTGTGTAATAACTTTAAAAATTATTTAATTAAAACTATTGTTATAAATGTAGCAAATGTTCATTATTTAAAAAATTATATTTGTCCCACCATACTGTCTCTCTCCTCAGAAGTAAGAATTATTCATAATAACTTCAGTGGCTTTGTATGTACCTATTATGCAGATACAGATGGATAAATTTTAGTACAATAAAGCACTAGTTCTCAAACTTTAATATAAGTGATCATCTGAGAAACCTGTTAAAAATGGAAATGGGGCCTAGGCTGTTTTACAAAACCCTCAAAGATATTGATGCAAGTGGTCTGCAGAGCAGACCATTGAAATCTCTCTACTCTATTACTCTTTGAATTCTTTGGAGTCAAAGATTATCAATCCCATGCCTGCTTGCAATGTGGTGAAGTGACACATCATTCCAACTCTCCAGATGGGCGTCTGCAGAAGCAGCTTTCTTGACTGGGAAGGGATTTCATTTTATAAGGTAAGAGGGTGTGTGTGTGTGTGTGTGTGTGTGTCTCTGTGTGTGCAAGCATGGGTGCATTTGCACATCTAACTTACTTTAGAATTGTTTTAGAATTCACTTCGAAAAACCTATATGGCAAAATTTTGCAAGGGCAGACAGAAAGGAGGTAAGGTATACGGTTAGAAGAGAGAAGATGTCTAATCTGTTTTTCACAGGAAATAGGGGAGTTTTTTCCAGGACCTTATTGCAACAACGAGGAAAACAACAACAAACAGCAGAAGCAATGACAGACAATGTTAAGAATAAATGAAAAAGAAATTAAAAAGAGAAAACCTAGTAAGAAAATGACTGTAAGAGATGGGCTAAAAATTTAAGGTAGAAAATTTGAAAATGAATAAAAGAAAAAATTTCTTTATGAATCAATAAAATGATTAAAGTAAAAATTCAAACATGCAAAGGGAAGGTTTGAAGATAAAAATTTAAACAATTGAAAATAAAATCTTCTGCTCAAAAGCTGAAATGAAAATCAAAACAAATCCAAGTTTATATAATGTAATGTAAAGTAAAATTAAAAACAAGTAAAAATAATAAAAGGGGACACTCTGAGCTCAGAAGGTTAAATGTTGAATGGGAAAACAATTAAATAAGACTTGCTGTTGTTGTTTACTTGCTAAGTTATGTCTGACTCTTTTGGGACCCTGTGGATGACTGTAGTCTGCCAAGCTCCTCTGCTCATGGGGTTTTCCAAGCAAGAATACTGGGTTGCCATTTCCTTCTCCAGGGGATCTTCCCTGGAGATGACATCCCCAAAATGACATAAGAAAAAGCCATTTTTAAGTTGAGATATTAAAAATAACAATAATAATGTGAAAAATGAAAAGCATAAGCAAACAAGTAATTTGCTGCTAGGGCCACCTGTGGACTCTTCCAGGCCTCAAAGTGAAAGTGAAAGTCACTCAGCTGTGTACCATTCATTGCGACCCCATGGACTATACCGTCCAAGGAACTGTCCAAGCCAGAATATCAGAGTGGGTAGTCTTTCCCTTCTCCAGGGGGTCTTCTCAACTCAGGGATTGAACCCAGGTCTCCCACATTGCTGGTGGATTCTTTACTAGCTGAGCTATGAGGGAAGCCAGGTCTTTCAGCACTGAGAGTGAGGGTCTGCCTCACTGAGCTTTGGAGACTAGATCTGTAGCCCAGACACTGTTTCAGAACTTGAAGACCAAGTCTCTTTTGTCAAGGTCAAGTTTTGGTGTGTCTGCACCTTCAAGGAAGAAACCAGTAGCCTCCTTCCTGTCCTATCTCCCCCACCACTAAAAATCTTTCTTTAAGACCATGAAGTGAAGTGAAGTGAAGTGAATTCGCTCAGTCGTGTCCGACTCTTTGCGACCCCATGGACTGTAGCCTACTAGGCTCTTCTGTCCATGGGATTTTCCAGGCAATAGTCCTGGAGTGGATTGCCATTTCCTTCTCCAGGGGATCTTCCCAACCCAGGGATCGAACCCGGGTCTCCTGCATTGTAGACAGACGCTTTACCATCTGAGCCACCAGGGAAGTCCCTTTAAGACCATGGTTTGTCATTTTCTTTCAGGTCACCTCCCCTGATTTGTGTAGACAATGGAGCAGGGGTCCAGCTTGTTCAAGCAATTGGGATTGTGGCAATCTTCTCTCCTGGCACAGGTCCTGGGGTGGCCCTGGGTTTTCAAACCTCCAGGACCTAAACTGAGATTGAGTCACCCATCTTACCCCAAATGTGTTCCTCCCAGTCCAAGTTCCCTCTGGTGTTTAATGTGTAACCATAGTCCTGATCAGTGAAGCCACTTCAGTCACTCTGGACCGCTTCCTTGTGTTTACTCCTACAACCAATGGGTCACCGAGCGCTGCCTCTTTTATCTCTCACATCTCTGTTCTATCTTCATCATGTATGCACTTTACAAACCTTCATTGTAAGTGAAATGGGTGTCAAGAGATAAGCAAGGGTTTTGTGTCTTTTGTTTTGGAGCTGGGAATTCATGAAAACAGTAGCCACAGAGATGTATACCATCTCAAAGGTAAGGGTAAAGAGTAACTGGGAAAACTGAGCATCAGAGAAAAGATTGGTTAGCACTGGACCCAGGCAGATGTGCAGATCCCAGAATTAATTCCACAGCACTGGCTCTGCTCAGTGCCACCCTACTTGGCATGATTTTCTGAATGTGGTGTCATCTTAAGCAGCAGAGGTGGACAGTCAGGTTCTCCATTGATTGAATACAGTCTAGAAAGCTAGTCTTCAGAGTTCCTGTCTTGCTTAACATTTGTTTTCTTCAAAGGAAGACAAAAAGCTCTGAGAGACAACAGAACGCCTGGGGCCAAGAGGCTTTTTAGTGATTTTTATCAGTCCCTCTGGCTTTCCTGGTGTGGTGGCTCAGCAGTAAAGAATCCACCTGCCAGTGCAGGAGATGTGGGTTTAAGCCCTGGGTTGGGAATATCCCCTGGAGAAGGAAATGGCAACTCACTCCAGTATCCTTGCTTGGGTAATCCTATGGACAGAAGGAGCCTGGTGAACTACCATCCTTGGGGTCTCAAAGAGTTGGACACGACTTAGCAACTAAACAACAACAACAGTCAGTCTCTTACCTTTATCTCCCACAATAGAACAGAGGCAGCACAAATCACATATTACTGCTTTTAATGCAGGAGGCTTCAAGTCAAGGGTCTGCAGGACATGGCCCAGAGCTTTTTCTCTCACTAACCTGATTAGATACTCAGTCTTCCGATGTTCTCTGAATCAGGCCAGTGCTTATACACCACTGCGTTTCTGGGCTCCCAAGAGAAGCTCTGGACTTAGCTCACATCAAAGCACTTTAAGATGCTGTGAACTGATAGTATCTGGAGAGGATTACAGGGGTGGGAGATGAATATGTGGTTGCAGAAACTTCTGGCAACAAATTCTGACATGGACATCTTTAGGAAAACACTGCCTCTTGTGTGAAAAGCAGCTCCAAGTGGATGTCATGCTGACAATAATCAGATTTAAAATTAGCCTTAACATGCCTTCATCAAGGAGGCTTAATTGCAGGGCCCAATCAGTAGACAAAATAACTGCCATGGCAATTTTGCTGACAAAGTAATTCTAAACAAACCATTTCAGAATGAGCAAAATCTTCTCTTTGGAATCACATAGTTTTTGAAGTCACTCAAGACTTCCTCCCTTCAGGCCATCTCATGCTCCAGGTTTTTTAATTTTAAATGTACAAATTCCGAATTTGCATTATTTCCTTTCTCCAAACTCTAGGAATTCTTATTTTTTGGCTGGATACAGCATTGTGGTATAGGGAGCACTCCATTTACCTGCTCTGTGGTCCTGGGCAAGTTACTTATCCTGAGTCTCAGTCTTCTCACCTGTAAAGCGAGGGAACAATGCTCACCTGAAAGACTGCTGAGAGGTTTAAAATAAATGAAGTATGTGAATCCATTTTTATTTCCTTTCTCTTTCCCAACTCAAATGGCTCTGGGTGTGTTCAGCCTAGTGTCCCTAGGGACATTGCTGCTGGAATTTTAAAATCATTTGAAAATAGAATTAGTTTGATGTCAGCAGCAGCAGAATATCCCCTTGTCCTCAACCCCTATATCTACTTTAGTGATTCTCAACCAGGGAGAATATCAATTTTTGGCCCACCCAAGGGACATTTGGCAACATCTGGAGACATTTTTGGTTGTTGCAACTTGCCAGGGGTGGGACAGGTACTACTAGAATTTAATGAGTCCAGGGAAGCTGCTAAACATCCTACAAAATATGGGGCAGGCCCACATAACAAAGGATTAACTTGCCTAAAAATCACTAGTGCCCAGGTTGAAAACTTGAACCTAGAGGATATATTCTTATTTTCAAGAGTATATACTCTTGGTATATACTCTTATTTGTGAGTTCCCTGAATGTAAGTCATGTGCCTTATACATCTTTCTTTCTCATAGAGAAGGTTTGAAAGACAGTTGGGAAAAATACTCCAATGGGATTGCTCTTATTGTTGAATGTCAGGGGAAGATCTCAATTCAGCACGACTTTGCCTGTATTTCTTTCCTCTTTGGTGAAGTTGGGCTCTGTTAGCATTTCTCTAACATCCTACATTGTCTCATTTCCTTTTGATTTTTTGACTTTTCCCCATTTGATATATAGGATTTGCTTGAATTCATTATCCTCCTCTGTTCATACTGGATGCTGAGAAGCATAGAAGCATCTGTATAGGAAACTTAAGAGAGATATTCTGGTGTGTGAAGTTGAGGATGCCCAGACCGACCGGGGGGNAAAAAAAAAAAAGAAAAGATGCTCAACATCACTCATTATCAAATAAATGCAAATCAAAACCACAATGAGGTACCACCTCACACCAGTCAGAATGGCTGCTATCAAAAAATCTACAAACAATGATTTGCTGGAGAGGGTGCAGAGAAAAAGGAACCCTCTTACACTATCGGTGGGAATGCAAACTAGTACAGCCACTATGGAGAACAGTGTGGAGATTCCTTAGGAAACTGGAAATGGAACTGCCATACAACCCAGCAATCCCACTGCTGGGCATACACACCAAGGAAACCAGAATCAAAAGAGAACACGTGTATTCCAGTGTTCATCATAGCATTGTTTACAACAGCCAGGACATGGAAGCAACCTAGATGTCCATCAGCAGACAAATAGATAAGAAAGCTGTGGTACATATACACAATGGAATATTACTCAGCCATTAAAAAGAATGCATTTGAATCAGTTCTAATGAGGTGGTTGAAACTGGAACCTATTATACAGAGTGAAGTAAGTCAGAAAGAAAAACACCAATACAGTATACTAATGCACACATATATATGGAATTTAGAAAGACGGTAACAATGACCCTATATACAAGACAGCAAAAGAGACACAGATGTAAAGAACAGTCTTTTGGCCTCTGTGGGAGAAGGCGAGGGTGGGATGATTTGAGAGGCTAGCAGTGAAACGTGCATTTTATCATGTGTGAAGCAGATCACCAGTCCAGGTTTGATGCATGAGACAGGGCACTCAGGGCATGAGCACCTGGGGTATGGGATGAGCAGGGAGGTGGGAGGGGGGTTCTGGATGGGGAACACGTGTACACCCATGGCTGATTCATGTCAGTGTATGGCAAAACCACTACAATATTATAAAGTAATTAGCCTCCAATTAAAATTAATTAATTAATTTAAAAATAAAATTAAAATAAAAACACAAATGCCCCCCAAAAATTTCTGAAATTAAGATTCCAAACAAATTCCTTTTTTCCCATAGATTTCCAGCTCCATGAAGAATTTAATGTTTGATTATGGAGGGTCTACTATGTGCCAGGAGTTTTCAAGTGCATTATTATATTTTTGCTCAATTAATATTATGATAACCTCAGTCTCTTACTTTTTAAGCCACCAAGGTTTGGCAGAAAAAAATGCAGGCATATTTTTTAAATGCCTCCATTTAGACATGGGGCATGGGTGAGGGGAGAGGGTGGGACATATGGAGAGTAACGTGAAAACTTACATTTAGTTCACTTCAGTTCAGTCGCTCAGTCATGTCCGACTCTTTGTGACCCCATGAATTGCAGCATGCCAGGCCTCCCTGTCCATCACCAGCTCTCAGAGTTCACTCAGACTCACATCCATCAAGTTGGTGATGCCATCCAGCCATCTCATCCTCTGTTGTCCCCTTCTTCTCCTGCCCCCAATCCTTCCTAGCTTCAGAGTCTTTTCCAATGAGTCAACTCTTCGCATGAGGTGGCCAAAGTACTGGAGTTTCAGCTTTAGCATCAGTCCTTCCAAAGAACACCCAGGATTGATCTTCTTTAGAATGGACTGGTTGGATCTCCTTGCAGTCCAAGGGACTCGCAAGAGTCTTCTCCAACACCACAGTTCAAAAGCATCAATTCTTCAGTGCTCAGCCTTCTTCACAGTCCAGCTCTCACATCCATACATGACCACTGGAAAAACCATAGCCTTGACTAGACAGACCTTTGTTGGCAAAGTAATGTCTCTGCTTTTGAATATACTATCTAGGTTGGTCATAACTTTTCTTCCAAGGAGTAAGCGTCTTTTAATTTGATGGCTGCAATCACCATCTGCAGTGATTTTGGAGCCCCCAAAAATAAAGTCTAATACTGTTTCCCCATCTATTTCCCATGAAGTGATGGGACCAGATGCCATGATCTTAGTTTTCTGAATGTTGAANATGCTATCTAGGTTGGTCATAACTTTTCTTCCAAGGAGTAAGCGTCTTTTAATTTCATGGCTGCAGTCACAATCTGCAGTGATTTTGGAGCCCCCCAAAATAAAGTCTGACACTGTTTCCACTGTTTCCCCATCTATTTCCCCTGAAGTGATGGGACCAGATGCCATGATCTTAGTTTTCTGAATGTTGAGCTTTAAGCCAACTTTTTCACTCTCCTCTTTCAATTTCATCAAGAGGCTTTTTAGCTCCTCTTCACATTCTGTCATAAGGGTGGTGTCATCTGCATATCTGAGGTTATTGATATTTCTCCCAGCAATCTTGATTCCAGCTTTTGCTTATTCGAGCCCAGCGTTTCTCATAATGTACTCTGCATAGAAGTTAAATAAGCAGGGTGACAATATACAGCTTTGACGTATTCCTTTTCCTATTTGGAACCAGTCTGTTGTTCCATGTCCAGTTCTAACTGTTGCTTCCTGAGCTGCATATAGGTTTCTCAAGAGGCAGGTCAGGTGGTCTGGTATTCCCATCTCTTTCAGAATTTTCCAGTTTATTGTGATCCACACAGTCAAAGGCTTTGGCATAGCCAATAAAGCAGAAATAGATGTTTTTCTGGAACCCTCTTGCTTTTTCCATGATCCAGCAGATGTTGGCAGTTTGATCTCTGGTTTCCCTGCCTTTTCTAAAACCAGCTTGAACATCTGGAAATTCATGGTTCATGTATTGCTGAAGCCTGGCTTGGAGAATTTTGAGCATCAGATCTTGCTAAATCTCTTAGAATTTTTGGTTGATAGCATTACTTGTTTCCAAAAATGAAATGAAGTGAAATGAAATTAAGTAAAATGAAAATAAAATAAAAATTGATTATCTTCTTAAGATTTAATTCTGTAAGAATTCTCTGCAAGTTCAATGAGGTCTTGCTAGACTCTCACAGTTTTAAAAAACTGTGATTGGCTTCAAGAGAAATTTTAAATGGAACACCATCAAACCAGAGTTTATTTATTGAAAGTGAGCTACAAACTATGTATTTTAGTCTGTTCAAGTTGCTATAACAAAATTCCATTGACTGGGTGGCTTATGAGAACTTTATTTCTCACAGTCTGGAGCCTGGAAGTCTAGGGTAAGGGTGCCAGCTGGTCAGATTCTGGTGAAAAGTCCTTTACCAGTTTGCAGTGACAGCGGTATTACCCTCATCAGTTGTATCCAAATGGTAAATTGTATTAATGTTAAGGAGTATTACAAAATCACTTTCTTTTCCCACAGTTTTACTTGCCTGATATTTACCTGCCCATGTGTACCACAGTGACTCTGTATTTGCCCATCTCTATATTTTCACCTATTTCATGTCATTTTATTTTAAGCAGGTATCTTGTAACCAGTATTTGTCCAGATTTTGCTTCTCCAGCCAATCTGAGAAAGATTTGGTCTGGTTTCTATTTTTGTTTTTACATATCATACTTCAAAAATATGTCATTTTCCTTTTTCTGTCCTTGCAATGACAATCAATTTCACCTTTATCACAGCACACACACATATTCTTTTCTGAACTCAGTTTGATCCTAGTAATTTGATTAATAAGCTAAGCCTTCTTAAAACTGAGGCA
This sequence comes from Oreotragus oreotragus, assembly GCA_006410675.1. Taxonomy (NCBI): domain Eukaryota; kingdom Metazoa; phylum Chordata; class Mammalia; order Artiodactyla; family Bovidae; genus Oreotragus; species Oreotragus oreotragus. The sequence goes on from SJYX01005434.1 coordinate 581,876, forward strand.
TCCTTACTTCCAACTGTAAAATAAGTCATGGGATGTAATGTATATCATAGGGAATAGAGTCAATGATATTGTAATAACTCTGTATGTGACAGATGGTAACTAGGTTTATCCTGGTGATTGTTTCTTAATGTAGAAGAGTATCAAATCACTACATTACACACCTAAAATTAATATAATATTGCATGCTGATGACAGTTCAGTAGTAAATAACTAACTAAATAAAATGGCTTGGAAAAACAAAGAAAGAAAAGCTGGATCTAGAGAATCTGGATTCAAATCCTAGTTTTGTCACTCACGTTTCCGCTAAGGGACTTCCAGTAACGTGTTATTGCTGCATTGGCAGAATGTTGTAATGATACTGAACTTATATACACAAAATTATAAAAAGTTTAAAAAAAGAATGAGTCACCTTGGACACACGTTTAATCTGGTCTGTTGCTTCTAGATCCATTCTTCCTCAACTTGTCTCTTGAGCTGTGGCCAGATCGAAAGTGGTGCTCTTAAAATGAAAATCAGTTCATGGCCATTTACCGAAGTATCTATGTCAGTGGCTTTGGCCACATTAAGAATATAGTTCCAACTTCTGGGCCTGCCATTCAAGGTCCTTGCCCTCTTTTCCAAGCTCATTTCTTACTGTTCTCTCTCCCACACTCGTGTCTGTTCCAGCCATAATCCATGCCCTCTTTCTAATGGCTCATGTCCTTGATCACTTCTCTTAGAAAGTGCTGAAGGAATGCAGTTAGGTGCCCAGCACTGGGTTCAAGGTGGGGCATAAGAGTGGTGAGAACCACTGGCCAGATGTCTTCTTTTATGGGGCTCTCAGCAAGTGAGGAAGACAGTGAAAACTCAGATGATCACCACAGGATAGGCAGAGGTGGTTGTGGGAGCACAGAGCAGGAGCCCACAACCTTGATGGCTAGGGAAAGTGACGACCAAACTGGAACCCAAAGGATGAGTAGGGCGTGAGCCTGGCCTTCTTTCCCCAGTCACCTGGTGGCTTCCTGCTCATCCTTCCAAGCCTCTCTCAGTCAGGCCTCACTCCCTCTCAGTGGAAGCAGTTGCCTCCTAGTTGTGGGTTGCTCTTGTCTGTCCTTCCTGTTCTAGGCCATGGGCCTCTGGAAGGCAGAGTCATTTCTTATTTACTTTTGTATCCCTGTACCCTGTGCATGGTGCACAGTGAGTGCCTGATGAAAGTGCATGAGATTTGGTTCCTGGATCCTGCTCTACTCTGCCCAGCACATCTCCTAGTCCTGGACCCACTCCATACATTACTGAACCGTTTTCTGGCCAGACTTTCCTTGGTTGCTCGACTCCCAGAATCCCCTTCTGATTCTTCTGTTACTCTGTCCCTAAACTGACTCCAGCATTCAGAAAGCTCCTTCTCTGGTGCCCCATTGCTTTCACCCCTCAAGGGGCTGCAAGGGTAACTATTTTCATTCCACAAAATACAGAATGACAAATAACATCTCCTAAGAAGTATTTATCGACAGTGCTTAGTTGCTTAGTCATGTTCCACGCTTTGCGACTCCATGGATGTAGCCCACCAGGCTCCCCTGTCCATGGGATTCTCCAGGCAAGATACCGGAGTGGTTTGCCATGCCCTCCTGCAGGGGATCTTCCCACTCAGGGATCAAACCTGGGTCTCCTGCTTTGCAGGAAGATTCTTTACTTTCTTAGCCACCAGAAAATAGCATGTCTTCTCTGAGATTTGGTGCCTGGGAAAGGATATTTTCTTATGAGGTGATAGAAATTTAATTTAAAAAATGAGAGCTATATATCCCAACTTGCTTCCTTGTTTACACTGACTTCCAGGAAGCCCAGATTTAGATTTAATGTTCAAGTGTATCACCTCTATTCACATCATGTTTCTGGTAAAATTATCTCCTTCCTTCACTTGGGTGTGTTTTATTTTTCTGAATTACAAGAAAAAAAAAACACTCAAAGTGTTCATTTACTATTTTAAGGTCAGAAAAAATTTAATTCCATTAAAATAAAAATACAGAGTATTACTACATTTTCATATAGGATTATACCATATTTGCTCCACTCATCTACACCCAAATTTAAATTGTGGTTTTATTGCAAGTTACCTCAAATATTTAATTCAAGAGTAAGTTCAAATTAAAATTTTTCTTCTTTCCTCCTTTATTATTTTCCTTTTTCATAAAACAGGCTGAATTGGTTGAAACATGCCATGTAGTTTAACTATACTAGAGATCATTCAACCACTGTGAATCAAAAGGAAAGCAGAGGATGTGTGAGACGGAAAGGGCATGGATAGAGGACCAAAAGGATGGGAGGGGATTTATTTGCTGAGTGATGACAATTTCCAGCCCCATCATCCACAGGCTTCTCAAGTCATGAAATTTCCATTTTAGAATGAGGTAAATAGCTCTCATTTCTTTGTTTGGAGAAGATCAGCAAACTCACTGTCTCATGATCCCCTCTTGCTATCATTTCCTAAAATCTTCCATCCCACCTCCCTTCAAGTATTTGGTCTTTCAATTATATTACTTGATTATAACTTTTCTGATTTTAAAAATGTTTTTCTTGTTGCATTCCTAGTGTCTAGCTCTGAACATTTTCGATTATTGTATTAATATTTATTTCCTTTAAGTTAAAGGTTTATGTTAATTCTCACCCAGGAATTGAACCCATGTCTTTCATGTCTCCTGCACTGCAGGTGAATTCTCTACTCACTGAGCCATTGGGGAAGCCAAATATTTCATAACTATGACAAGATGGAACAAAAGTATATATGTCAACTACTCAGTTCATTATAGAACAGGCAGGTAGGAAGAAGTTTAGTGGATAGTTCAAAAGAGGTTTAGAGTGAATTTGCAAATAGACTCCAGAAACATTCAGCCATGCACTTTTTCTTCTGCGATAGTCATCAGATTTTCCTATCCTTAGTAGTTACTTTTGAGTTTGAGAATGGCAGCTAATTACCCTTCCCCCTATAGCTGCTGAATTAGAGCTAGAGAGGAACTAAAGTATCAATAGATTAAAATTCAATGATCAATTTTATTTCAGGTAAAGCTGAATTGGAGAATGTGGCTTAGCCATAATGACAAAACTGGGCCCTTCCTTCAGTGTTCCTTTGGCTTGGCTAATTTGTCCAGGCTTGGAATCCTGTGGGGATGGGGGCTGAGCTGAGGGTGGGAGGCTCACTGGCTGGGAAAGCCTTGGGCAGTGTAGGCTGAGAAGATGGGGTGGCCAAATGTGGACAGTAACCCAGCACCACATTGCCACAAAGTGAAGGAATGAGATCACACTCTCAGGATCTCACTAGTCCTTGAGAGGAGAGTCTACAAGGTGGCAGAATACTCTTTTTAATAGCCATGAAAGGGTTAGTTTCTATTTAATGCACCTAAGAAAGATCAACAGAAGAGAGAAGGGCTCGTTCCTCCCAGCAAGAGTCCCTGGACCTCGGGTACTTGGTCCCTTTTTCATAGATGAAGTCTGGTAACTCCTAAGTAACAAATGGTCTGACTCTGTCTCCTTCTTTTTACCTACCATATATCATTTTATCAGGTTGATGGGTAAATCTATAAATGCTCTTGATGTGAAGGACATACATGTTAATATCTTCAAAACTTAATGTAAGGGAAGCTTCAACCTGACACTCAGGCATGAGTGCATTGATGGGAAGCATAATTACTTGGGAATTACTATGGATCATAAAGGAAATTTTTTTCCTGTAATTTATGGAGGGTTCATGTCATCTCAACCCAGGTTAGCCTGTAATTGCACATCTTGGTGACAATAAAGAGCAGTGACCTGAAGGCATCTAACACTTCTGTCGTGAGTCAAGAGTGGCTTGTGTTGTGAATTCCACATCATTTGGACCTTCCTGACATTTCTTCCAGCTGTTGGAGTTTATGATTCAGATCTGCCTCCAATGGATATAACCTCAGAAAAATCCTTTGCTGGGCTCTGACCCATATTTCATTAATTCATGGTTAGATTTATCTAGTTCTGGCTTGATTTATTTCTGGTGTGTGGGTCTGCATTCTTTTCCAGTGCTAAATTTGTGCCTTCAAAGTGTGGTGTCTTTCATTTGAACAGTTTTATAAATTATATAATGGTAAGGAAGAAAAAATAAAAGATAAAGTCACAGTCAGGAGGTAATAGTGTAAAATGAATAGATTATAAATACATATTTTTAATTTTTAAAAATATGTTTTTTAAAAGTAATATGATCACTATACAGCATGTGAGATCTTAGTTCCTTGGCCAGGGATCAAACCGGTGTCCCTGCGGTGGAAGCACAGTCTTAACCACTAGACCACCAGGGAAGTCCCTACATTATATTTTTATGAAGTAGGTCTGATTTTCTAGCTGACTTGAGATGGTCTTCTTAGAAGGATCATTCTTTACTGATGCTCAGAGCCTATGGTGATCCAGCAAAGGTCAAGAGTCCCCAAAGCCAGTGCTTCTCAAACTTTAATATGCATGAGCATCATCTGATTCTTCAAGGTTGGGGTGAGGTTTAGATTCTGCAGTTTCAACAAGCTCTCAGTGATGGTGATGACTGAGCAGCAAGAACCTAAATTGCCAAATCAAAACACCAGCTCTCCAACTCATCACAGTTAATTTTATTCCACAGCACGTTTAGGGGAATGTTATTCTCAGGAAGATGTTTAGGACTCAAATAATTAAACAAAAAAACATGGAAAGTACACACATTTATGTATCTCTTCTTTTCATTAAATATATATCTGTTTGGCAAAAAATGTTAGACTCTTTTATACAAAAACAAAGCAGAAAAAAAAAAAAAAAAAAAACCAACCCCCCAAACCAACAACCCAAATCCTNAGTACACACATTTATGTATCTCTTCTTTTCATTAAATATATATCTGTTTGGCAAAAAATGTTAGACTCTTTTATACAAAAACAAAGCAGAAAAAAAAAAAAAAAAAAAACAAAACCAACCCCCCAAACCAACAACCCAAATCCTTTGCAAATTGTCAATACCTGTAATAACTACAACGATGTAAACTTGGATGTCTGACAACTTGACCATCTTGTGGAACCTGCGTTGCAGCAGAACCACCCAGACCCTTAGTTAGCAACTGCCTGTCATCGAGGCTTTTAGATTTAGTACATTAGAGATAAAGCAGGACGACTGATTTCAGCATTGTGCTTTCAGCTAAGGGGCTGGAGGAGTGTGTGGCAATGAAGAAGGCAGGTCAGGGCTGGGGCAGGGAGAAGAAACCCAAGACTAGCTGAGAGACAGAAAGGGTGGTCACAGCCACAGGGCAGACGTGATGTGGCCACGGGACCCTCAGATTGTGTCTGGTGACCCAACGCTTGCGAGAACTAGGATGAGGCAACCGCTGCTGCTCTTGGGACCAGAGAGGAACTGGGCAGGCAGAGGCCAGAATGGGGGAGGTGGGGCATTTAGAAGCAGATTTCAATTCACATGGAACTGGTGGTGTGAGCAGACCCTAGAGAGAAGGGGAACGAGGAGTGGTGTTTGTCTTCTCAAGTAGCTAGATCGTTTCCGGTTCTTCCAGACCCAGAGCTTGAGGCACACCCCTGTGTCTGGATGCAGATTGGGAGCAGGTCTGGGCTGCTGGCTTGGAGCCTCTAGGAGGGGAGGACTTGCCTGCTGGAACGAAGATGGAAGGGCCCTTTGGCTCTCTCATTGGCGGTGGATTTTGCTTTTCTCCCACCTTCAACCGCAGCGACGGGAGGTGACCTAAAGCAATGGAGTCTAGAAACGGAATCGGGGTGGTGAGCAGGATGCCACGGAGGGGCAGAAAAATGCCAGAGTTAGAGGAGGCAAGGCCAAAGGAAGTGTGGACCCCCAGCGTCCCTTGACCACAGAGGATCCCACGGGGTGGGCGCCTTCTCATTCTTCTCTCCTATTAGCTAAAGCTTCCAGTTTTGGAGCGGTGCATCTGGGCCCAGGGTGCTTCAGTTACAGTCATAGACGAAGTCATAGTTGCTGGGCTCCTTGGGGATGGGTGGAGGCGCGTCGGGGATCTGAATATTTTCCAGGTCCAGGAGGCGGAGCTTGATTTCCATGCTGAGCAGCGTGTCCAGGTCATTCCGTGTCAGGTCACTCATCATGTCTTTCCCCAGCAGCGCATTCAGCCCATCTGTCCAGATACAGTACTGGGGAGAAAGAAGGTGACGATGAGAACGACGGATGACAACTGCAAGAGGAACAACAATAGCTACCACCGACTGATCACTCAGCAAGGGCTGGGCTCTGTGCTAAGGGCTTTGCCTACATCACCATTTGATAGTCAGCACCTCTATAAAGTAGACACTTCTGTTAGCCTCTCTGTTTTACAGATGAGGGAACTGAGACAATGAGAAACTAAGTCACTCAGCAGTATGTGGAGTAGGTGGAATCCGAACTTATGCAATCTGCCTCCATTGTCTGCACTCTTCCATACAAATAATGACTCCCTACATAGCAGCAGGACGATTTGAGTTTTTTCCTGCCTGTGCAACAGAGTATCTCTAACATCCCACCAGTGAATCCAAGAGTTAACGGTATTGGTAGAATATATCCTAACACTCCTGGACTCGACATCAGATCAAACTTGCTACTCTCCTGACTCTGAGCAAAGTTCTAATCTAGAGTTAATATCTGACTATCCTGTTTGATTCCTGCACTCAAAACAACAGCTGAACCCCACCCTGGGGCTAATGGTGGCCCCACCTTTGTATTTCTTAGCAAAAGATTTAGGAATAGCTCAGTGCTGCCCAAGGTCTGGTGGACAAAATGGCTAAAATTATTGGGTGATCTTAATGGAAGGTGGCTCAGCTGCCAGTTTACGGACCTCTTCTGCCTGAGTTTCTGGTTTCTAAGGGTTTTCTTCTCCAGGTCTTTGGAGTCTGATCCCTGGAGACATCAACTGTTTTGGAAAGCACTCCATAGTAACCAACTAAGAATTCGGTTCTTCCCCTCTCATTAAAAATTAATCATGCCCTTTGCGTCTCTCATTTATCTGAGGACCTGCCTTGCTCTTGTCAGCTTCCCTCCAGAGGCTGAAATCCTGCCCTGACCTGGTATTAAAGCCCTAATACTTGGTGAAGAACTAGCCTCTGCTGCAAACATCAGAAAACCGCCTGCATTCTGGATGCTGTGCTCGGTTCAGCTTTTAGGATGTCCTAGTCCTATACAGCAATGGCACCCCACCCCAGTACTCTTGCCTGGAAAATCCAATGGACAGAGTAGCCTGGTGGGCTGCAGTCCATGGGGTCGCTAACAGTCGGACAGACTGAGCGACTTCACTTTCACTTTTCTCTTTCATGCATTGGAGAAGGAAATGGCAACCCATTCCAGTATTCTTGCCTGGAGAATCCCAGGGATGGAGGAGCCTGGTGGGCTGCCGTCTATGGGGTCACACAGAGTTGGACACGACTGAAGTGACTTAGCAGCAGTCCTCTACAGGGCTCCTTTGATAGCAATTTCACTGCTCTTCCTGTGGGACTGGTCTTCCTTCTAGAATGTGTTCTAGATTACCTCCTCTCTTGCCCTTGCTGGGTCAAGTTGCAATTCCAGACCCTACTTAGCTTGTCCTTTGCACTGTGGTTACCTGTGCTATGTTCCAGAATATGACAGCAGATCTCAACAAAAAAGCACTACAAGATGGCACCCACTATACAGATCTTAAGTCACAGTGATGGCTTAGAAATCTACCCAGATGCACACTGGGGGCGCCACTTGTTAAGCTGAGAAGGTATACCATGGGTGTGTTATTATGTCTGTCAGAGTAGGGCAGTCCTGAACTGTAGAGCTTTGGTTTGGCCTTGACTATGGGATCTCAGCCAGAGCATTTGACCCATCTAAATATCAGCTGAGGGCTAAGGGGTTTCTGGAAGTATTAGTTATCTTGTGAATGCCTTAGATAGATTCTAAACACATCTAATCGTTTGTTTCTTCATAAATAATCTTGATAAAAATAGAACCCAGGTCCTACTCTGTAGATCTTGATCATACAAATCTTAGGTCAGGAAATTTTATTTAGAAAAGCTTCCAGCTAATTCTGATGTATCTCCATTTAGAAGCACCACTGAATCCCATGTTCTTTGAGGCCCTTCCAGTTTAGACACTGTTTCATTGTAAATCCCTAAGTGCTGGGGTTACCACTCTTTGTACACAGCCTTCCCAGTCCTGGCTAGCTTCCTAGTACAGATTAATTTAACCCACAGGAACACTTCTGTGGTGCTTTTCTTTTGAGAAGCAGCAAGCACAGAAAACTTTTTAAAAAAGTATCATGATCAATAAATAAAAACTGTAGTACTGAATCTGAGTTGGAAATATCAATATAAATGTATGATGTATTTTGTCTTTTAAAAACGTAACTCCAAGCTCTGTCTACAAAAATGCCTAAAAATAATCACCAACTCAGTAGTAAAGGGCACATTGAATGTCCAAATTCTGGTTGCTAAATACCAAAAGGAGTCAAAACTCCATTGAGAAAAGGCAGGAAATGCACAAGAAGAACCTGGAGTATCTTGTCAAGCCAGAATGCCTGAAAGCTTCCGGGGTCATCTGTCAATAGGACTCAGAAGCCAACCAGAAGGTATTCCTACTTCTTCTGTAGTTGTTCATTTGCTCAGTCATGTCTGACTCTGTGCCACCCCACGGACTGCAGCATGCTAGGCTTCCATGTCCTTCATTGTCTCTTGGAGTTTTCGAAAACTCACATCCATTGAGTCAATGATGCCATCCAACCATCTTATCCTGTTGCCCCCTTTCTCCTCCTGCCCGCAATCTTTTCCAATGAGTTAGCTCTTCACATCAGGTGACCAAAGTATTGAAGCTCCAGTGTCAGTCCTTCCAATGAATATTCAGGGATGATTTCCTTTAGGATTGACTGATTTGATCTCCTTGTAGTCCAAGGGACTCTCAAGGGTCTTTTCCAACACCACAATTGAAAAGCATCAATTCTTTGGCACTCAACCTTTTTTACGGTTCAGCTCTTACATTCATACATGACTACTGGAAAAACCATAGCTTTGACTATACAGACCTTTGCTGGCAAAGTGATGTCTCTGTTTTTTAATACACTGTCTAGCTTTGTCACAGATTTTCTTCCAAGGAGCAAGTGTCTTTTAATTTCATGGCTGCAGTCACCATCCACAGTGATTTTGGAGCCCAAGAAAATAAAGTCTGTCACCGTTTCCATTTTTTCCTCCCATCTATTTGCTATGAGGTGATGGGCCCAGATCTACTTTTTCTAGATAAGATAATCTGGACACTGATAATGACAATAATGGCAAGCTATTGAAATGTAGGACCTCCCAGGTGGCGCTAGTGGTAAACAACTCGTCTGTCAATGCAGGAGACATAAAAGACATGGGTTCGATATCTGCCTTGGGAAGATCCCCTGGAGGAAGGCATGGCAACCCACATCAGTATTCTCACCTGGAGAATACCATGGACAGAGAAGCCTGGCGACTTACGGTCCATCGGGTCTTTAGAGATGCACAAGGGGAATATTTACAAATAAAATGATGACATCTGGAGGAGCTTTGAAATAATCTGGGGTATGGCAGCTGGGTGTGGGCGGGGTCCAGGTGAAACCTCATTGGCCGTGAGTTGATAATTGCTGAAGCCAGGGGATGGACACTGGCAGGAAGTCCTGAGTCCAGGTCCTGCTTTCTTCCTTCCAAGCCACGCAGTACAGGGCTCAGACAGAAGGCGTTTCTGGAACAAGACCCCACTGTTTAAATCCAGGTTCTATCACTCACTACTTGTTTGATCTGGAAAAAGTTTCTTAAGTTCTCTGTAGTGCATAATTTTTTTTTTTTTTTAATAAAATGGGAATAACATTAGCTTGTTTCTTTTACTGTTACAGAATGAAGATTGAGGGAGGTGAGGCACACAAAGCATTGAATGGTGCCTGGTTCAGAGTATTGCCGTTATAATTACTATTGTCTTTACTGTTGTTGAGGTAGTCAGTTTTGGGAGGCTTCTCGCTCCTCCTTTGATCAGTGAGGATCAAAGAATCCTCACTGTAATAGAACTTTCTGCTTTATGGAGCAATTATGCAAATAAAATGAGGTAATAGATATGAAAGTGGTCTGAAGAAATTAAAAGTATTCACAAGTGCATGGCATTTTTCTCTTCACTGCATCAATAAAAAGTGGCAGATATGAATAGAAACTTGGCAGTCTCAGAGCATTGATCTTTATCTGGAATTAACGTACACTGGGCAAAACAGCCGTGTATAGATTTAAATAGCATCCACAGTTCTACTATTTTAAGTGGTTTCCTATATGTCTGTATATATCTTGAATATGGTGGCTTGCGTACAACCACAATTTTATTTAAAAAGAGAAATGGTAGGACATGATATCTATTTTCAAGATGAAGACAAAGTCATTCCCTTCCATGAACTAAATGTCAAGTAACACAGAATTATATTTAAGCACCACTTTAAATGCAGGATTTGCATCTAATCTTTCTTCTCTTTTGGGGATGTACAATTTTATTCAAAAGCTTCAAGCCAGTAAAAACAAAAACAAATACAGAATAACTTCTAAATGAGTTAAGTCTCCCTGGGGAAATGGGGAGCAAAATTCAAGTTCTATTAAAATGTTCCTTCCTTTCTCAAAGCTTTTTATGTTACCACATGCACAACAAAAATTTGAATGGTATCATCTAAAAATAAGAGTTTCAAGCATGATGTTGGGTTCTAGCTTACAAGAAAAAAAAGTTAAATCAGCCATAGCTGCTACTTCATCTTACAAATGCATTTTCCTAGATTTATGCAAAATATTTTAAATATAGCTGACAGTGTACTTTGAGAAGAGAAACAAATTATACACATAACAAGATGTCAAAAAGGAATAAAAGCATCTCAAAAATAAAATTCCAACAGCTGAGACAGCCCTAAACCTCTTAAAACAACTTAAACATGATAAAAAATCTAGTTCTCAAATGTTTTAAAGAATTGAGACAAATTTATCATGGGAAAATTTTGACCAAAACCTAAATATTCAATAAAAACCAAGCAATAGCCAAAGATGATATTTTTTCTGTAACAGTTATGCCCTTACTATGAAGCACTTATACCTTCCTCTTTACCATAAACTCTTGATTAAACTAAGAAGAAGCTGAATCTGTTTAATTTATAGTTTTTTGAGAGGTATTCATTCTATTCTAAGTCAACAAAATGTGCCTTTGCTCATAATTTTTCTCAGGCAGACTTAAAAAAATTTCTTTCCAGTATTTTTTTATCTGCTATTTTTCTCAAGAAAATATGACATTCTCTCATAAATTAACCCCTGGAGACCTTTACCTCATGCTTGTCAGGAGCTATGAAGTTCAGTTGGCAGTTTGAGTCATATAAGATCGAGAAAGCAAGTTCAAGCACCTCCTGCAAGAGATTAGAGAAAACACCACATTGAAGACAACTTGCATGCTTTATTTTTCATTTACAAATGGCTGCAGATTGAATATGGAAGAGTGCTTGTAGTGGGTCCAGGCAAGTGGAGTGGTAGTGAGGCTGACAGGAAGAAGGACAATATTTTTCAAGATTCACAACACATTTCCTTCTCTCTTTTCATGGCAGGTCTGCATGAACCAATTCGTTCAATTCTCAAGACAGTGCATGGAGCAAGTGTTATCATTCCTCTTTCATGGGAAGGAGCTCAGAGAGGTTAAGTGAGTTGTCCAAGGCCACACAGCCCCAAAGCTATGCTACTTTCCTATCTTCAGCATCTCCCTCCCAGGGAGACCAAGAAAAGTAGTAAACTCTTTCGCAATCAGCAACATTATGGGCTGCTCTATCTTTTATCATTTCCAAAAAGACAGATGTTCATAGTGGGTATAAACTTCCTACAACATGGAGGCTACATAGGAGGTAATGAGGCTTCCGGATGAATCCACTATCTTTAGGTAGTGTGTCTGCCCTTTGAACTCTGAACTACTGTAGAGCAAAGGCTATATAAAACCTAGTTTTATCCTAGAGTAGCTGCAGGGTATAAGGAGAGTATGGGCATGAGTGGCAGAATAGCTGGATTCATTAATTGGTGAATGTCTCTTCATTCGAGTGCCTGGGTTCATTCATAGTACAGACTGTGAGACAGACCCAAAGGGCCAAGGACTAAGTGACGCTGTCACTCCACTGTAGCTGAATGACCTTGGCCGAGACACTCAGTGTTGTACCTAATATGTATGCTAAAATATGCTTCTCAAATTGTACATACTATGCAATAATAGATTTAATGATTATTCTACTGGATTGAGCAGTTAGCAGGTACAATCTTTGCTTGTTGTTTTTTTTTTTCTTTATTTTACTTTACAGTACTCTATTGGTTTTGGCATACATTTACAATCTTTGGAAGATGAGAGTCACTGAACATCTCAGCACCCTGTATGGTGTTTGTGAGCGTGTGTTAGTTGCTCAGTCATGTCCAACTCTGTGACCCCATGGACTGTAGCCCACCGGGTTCTTCTATCCATGGAATACTCCTGGCAAGAACACTGGCGTGGGTAGCCATTTCCTTCTTCAGGGGATCATCCCGGTCCACGGATCGAACTTGCATCTCCTGTGTCTTCTCCATTGCAGGCAGATTCTTTACTATCTGAGCCACCAGGGAAGCCCCTCTCAACACCCTAACAACTCCTAATTTGGAGCAAAGAGCCAAGTGAGTCCACACCGATGCTCTGCATCACTACAAAAGACATGTGCTAGTCTACCTTCTGTCTCTGTGTCTATTCGGCCCCACTGATGACTGCCCCTTTCCCTCATGGTATGATCTGGGAGCTGCATTCTCAGTAACCACCCACAGGCATTCTTTCTTAGGGAGGTAGACCTCTCCACATCATTCTCTACCTCAACATCTGTCAGAAGATTTGTCTTTGGCCGGTGACTCACAGCAAGAATGCTCCAGAAAGAAGATGGAAGGGAGAAAGATGAGGTCACTACCTCTAGATTTCAGAATTCCAGATGAGAAAGAATTCTCCCAAGCGGACTCCAAAGACTCAGCATTAGGTGTATGCCTCTCCTGACACAGTCAGCCATCAGGCTATTTGTGGCTCTCATGAATTCTGTGTTTGGCTCGACTCTAGCTGTCCCCTCATTAAGGGAAAACAGCTTTTGTTCTGAGCCCAGACCTACCAGCATCTCATCCTCTTAGAGTATCCATCCTCACCCCACCAGAAATAGAAACAAGTGAAGGAAAAACTGCTGAGTCACAGACCAGGATCTCTTCTGCAAGACTACCCACTCTGAATTTTTCATTCCTTTTTTCCTTAGGATTCTATTCAAGCCTGCCCAGTAAAGATCAATAAAACTGGAAAAGAGTTCACCAGCAAACAAAAACAATTTCCCCATAAGTTTAGCATCTCTTTCGGGTCTTTTAGTGCATAATGAAAATGGTCATGGGTCCTAACAGTGGTACCATAATTGGCGTCATCCTTTTACAAAAGCCTGTAAGGCAGCCCATATCAAGAACAAGCCATCCCACTTTTGGAGTTACTCCTAAAAAAATTCAAAAGGAAGCAAAACTGTATATACTATTATCTATAGGAACATAATAGAACAGAAAGACAGAACATTGTGCTCAATCATGTCCAACTCTGTGACCCCATGCACTGCAGCCTGCTAAGCTCCTCACTCCATGGGATTTTTCAGGCCAGAATACTGGAGTGGGTTGCCACTTCCTTCTCCAGGGGATCGTTCCACCCCCTGGGGATTGAACCTGGGTGTCCTGGGTTGCGGGTGGTCTCCTGCATTGCAGGTGTATTCTTTACCAAGTTAGCCACCAAGGAAGCCGTAAGAATGTAATTCGAGGAACTAAATAAATGTCCTCCCTTCTTTAGGTAAAACATTAAATAAAGAAATCACAAATTAGCAACCCTGTGAAATATATGCTGCTAGGCATTAAGTATAATTACAAACATTCGATTTTAAGTGGAAAAACAAAGAGCAATGAACATTATTTGCATACTGCATACTGATCACAACTAGGAACAATGTCAGCTGTGGTTGGAGACTGGAACCGAATATGTGAAATGAAAACAATGATGTTAAGGTGCTGGGATCATAGGTGATTTTTTTCTTTTAAAAAACTGAAAACATTTTTCAACAAAATGTTCAGCTCTAATCTCCTAAATTCATAAAAACTGTTCTTAGATGAGAAACATTGATATAGAGGATGATTTCTTTACTAACCTTAGTGTCATCCCCTGGAAAAACTCTGACTCGTACTTAATAGATTGAAGAGGAAGGAGAGGAGGGGCTTTGCTTCTGGACGTCACAGCAGCACCAGGTGACCTTCAGACGTCAACAGGAAAAGGTGAAACTGACAACGGATTTCTGACTGATGCTAGACCATGCCTGCTGCTCTGCTTAGGGCAGGCACATAGCTAGGCATCCTCTTGCTTACGACAGCAGGTGTGAGCATCACCAGAGCCCAGACGTGGCCTCTTGACTAGGTGCTCAAGTCACTTGAGACCAGAGTGTCAGTGTGGCTGTCCTTTGTGACACTTTCTCTCCCACAGGGCACGGAGCAGGAAGAGAAAGGAGAGGGAGGGGGCTGCCAACTTTAGATTTTGCCCTTCTAAGGCATTTACTAGTGAGGACGTGAATGAGAGGAACTGTCATGACCTAGATTTCTGATAAACACAGGCAGGGAATAGGAAATTCGTGAGAATGTCAATCCCCACTTTAATTTCACCAAAGCTGCCTGGGAGGGGTTGGAGGAATTACTTCTCTGAGTCGCACGCCTGCGTTAAAGGCTGCTATCACTTATAATGAGTTTTATTGACGTCCCCAGTTGGCTGTCATTGAGGCTTTGGTGGAGGTCAGCTCTCTAGCACTTTGAGCAGGCAGGCTGCAGAGCTGGCAGCGACGGCCTCTCGGGCTAACACTCTAGAAGCGGCCACCTGTCCAAACTGTCTGTGAGGGAGAGAGGTGCCAGGAGGTGGTGGAGTAAGTAGTTGTGGATCTGGGGCAGCGTCCCCCTGAGGGCTTCTTGTCACACACCACAACACTCTCTTAAATATATGATGTTCTGCAGTCTTGCTACTCACTACCTAAGGTGTTTTATTCACTCTGGATCTAAGTCAGTGAAAAATCATGTCCAGGAGTAGCTTATTTTCGTCCTTCGTCTCACTAATTCACATGTCCTCCCCTCACGTGTGGAGGAAGGCCTGGGATAAGCGAGTTCCGTGGTTGGAGGATACAGGAGGAACTCACCCTATGACCTCTGACCCCACTCAACCTTCTGGCCCTGGGTCTACTGACAAGGCATACAGGGTCAGGGGATGCTCAGAGAAATTCTGGGCATGATGGTGTCTTGGTTTGGGGACTTCCACCTTCCAGGGTCACGTGATGGGCTGATGGAATATGAGAGTAGAGTTTTATACAACATAATTTCACTGTTTTGGGGTGACTTGTCTAATTTGGCCATCTCACCTGGCATTCACTTTAATTATGTTGGTTCTCCAGCATCTCTCCAGGTTATCTTGAGGGCAAAGCATTTTGGTTACAGATGTGGATATAACTTGGCATGTGTGTGTGCTAAACATGGCCAGAGAAATAGATTTCATAGCTATAAACACTGCGGCTCATCTATACACCTATGAGTTTGACTTTCTATTTTAGAAGGGAAAATCAGTCATTCATATATGATATAGTGAGAGGATCTTGCCTTCTGTAAAGTAGCTTTATGTCTGGGCCCCATCTCTCTGAGCATTATTAGCCAATAGTTCTCCAACCCATTTTCGTCTCTGTCCCCACCAATCCTACCGTGAATTCAATGTTTCTCAGTCAGAGGATGTTCATCAGATGTCAAAAGGCCCCATGTACCTTTCATATATTGTTTCCTTTTCCTAGAAGGTCTTCCCCTCTCTTCTTTTGAAAACCTAGCTCAGACATTACTCCCTCCATGAACCTTCTCAAAATCCCAGGCTCCCCTTGTTTTTAAATTTACTGGGGCATAGGCACCATTGGATTATAATAGCATGGGGATCATCAAATCTTGTATCTGCTCTAGACACACAATATTAGGGGCCAGGTCATATTTATCTTTGGATTCCCAGCAGCCGGCACAGGTCTGGTATAAAGAAAATATTATAGTGTGAGTACGAATGATGAATGAAGTAACTCTGAATAAAAGGCTTTGTGCTTAACATCAGGATTATCATCTTCTAATATAATCTGCTTCTTATTTCAGGTACATTAATCATACTGGAAAAATAAATCTGGGCTCTGGGTATGGTGAAATGGAAGCATCTCTCAAGTCAAACATATTCCTATCCCTTTCACTGATATCTGGTTAGAGTTTTCCTCCGGTGATTACATGCTAACAGGATAAGTACCAAGACTGCCCACTTTCAAAAATACAGTAACAAATCAACTTTATTTCATGAATCACAGAGTTTGAATTTAGAATCCTTAATTATTAAAAGTCAAATTCTTCCAGTTCAATTTCCATTCACCCATGAAAATTCTTTTCAAGTATCAGGAATTTCCTACTCTCTGTGTGAAGAAGCCAATACTTTTTGTGTCCACTGAAATTTGTCTGTTGCACCAACTTCTTTTAAACAAGTTAGACAGCCCCAGGAGGACAGGGCCGTATCTGCCTGTGCACTACTCTGTGCCTACAGCCCTCCTATCTCCAGTGCTCTAATGCTGACTGAGTGAAGGACTCTATGAAAAAAGACTTCTGCCTCAAGGGAAAGGATCAGTCCCTTTCCTTTATCTATTTCTAGGACCTTAGACTGTGCCTGGCATGCCAGCTGTTGAATGAGCAAGAAGTACTACCAGTTAACAACAGATCTGAATGTCCAGTTTGCCCTGCTCATAATTAAGCTAATGAAGAGTCCTGGGGCATAAAATGTCAGAATCTACTGTCTAGCTGGAAAAGCTGAAGAGCCAGCAGCAGGCCTTGGTTGCTGCCCACTGCCATGCCCTGACAGACCTCCTGTGGACATACTTTGGCCAACCCTCCTTTTAAGTTGCAGGTCTCCTCTTTCCATCTCATCCCATCTCATCCTCCACTGCCCCCTTCTCCTTTTGCCTTCAGTCTTTCCCAGCATCAGAAGATATGGTTGGATAGCATCACTGACTCAATGGACAGGAATCTGAGCAAACTCTGAGAGATAGTGGAGTACAGGACTTAGTGACTGAATGACAACAACTCCCCTTTCCTATCCAGAAGTCCCAGAGGTAGGGAGGAGCAGGCCTCTGGGTCATGGGGAAGGGGTGTGAGTGGGTTGAGGAAATAAATTATTAGAATTTGGGGTTTCCTTTCTGCTTTCTGACATTTTCCCTGATGCATCAGATATATGAACACTATTAATTACAAGACAAATTATTTTCATATGTATACAAATGAAAGAGCCAGGCTAGCAGAGCTACTACTACCTCTCTTAGCCCTCTAGGCTAGCAAATTCCAGAAAGTAGCCTTCATTTGAAGGCTTATCTATGTGTTTACAGTAATGTGTTCCATTTATCAGTCCATTCTTCCGTCATCCAACACCTCTCCATCCATCCATTCATCTATCACTTATTCATCTGCCCACTTGCCCAGTTTTCTATAAGTGTCATCACAATTTTTAAAAATAAGGTTGGAAAAGTCATTCACTCAGTTTGTTTTGCTGGTCTCCTCTAAAGGGAGAGGAATCTGAAACAAGAAGACCAAAATCAGCCACATACATCCTAGGCTCAAATGAGCTCATCTCCATACCTGTTTTGATATTGATAGCTTGTATCTTCTTTCATTTTCTTTTGGTTAGTCAAGCTAGAAATTTCAATTTCATTTATATTTTCCAAGGACCAAGTTTTGCTTTTGTTGATTTTCTCTACTATTTTCCTGTTTTCAATTTCATTGATCTCTAATATTTATTATTTCTTTTCTTCTGTTTTCTTTAGGCTTAAATTGTTCTTCTTTCTCTAGTTTTGTAAGGTGGAAACTTTACTGATTTTAGACCGTTCCTCTTTCCTAATATATGTATTTAATGCTATACATTTCCCTTTCTTCACAACCCACCCATTTTAGTAAGTTATATTTTCATTTTACTTAGTTTAAAACATTTTGTTATTTCTGTTTAGATTACCTCTTTGAACTATAGGTTATTTGGAAGTGTGTTCTGAAATTTCCAAACATTTTGGGGATTTTCCATCTATCCTTCTGTTATTGATTTCTAGTCTAATTCTATTGTGAATTAGAATATAGTTTGTATGATTGTTACTTCTACATTTGTTAAGATCTATTTTATGACCCAGAATGTGGTCAATCTTGGTGAACGTTTCTTGTGAGCTTGAGAAAAATGTATATTCTGCTGTTGAGTAGATTTTCTATTAATGTTAATTGGATCAAGTTGATTGATGGTGCTGTTCAGGTCATCAGTATCCTTATTGATTTTCTGCTCACTTGATCTATCAATTACTGACAGAGGGTTACTGAAGTCTCCAGGATAATAATGGATTTATGAATTTCTTCTTTCAGTTCTCTCAGTTTGCCTCATGCATTTTGATCTCTGTTCATCCCATTACTTTCACCTCTCTTAGTTTTTATATTTAAGTGGGTTTCTTGTAGGAAAACAAGAAACTTGCTTCTTATCTACTTATCTACTTGCTTCTTATCTACTCAAATAATCCCTGTCTTTTAATTGGTGTATTTAGACCATTGATATTTAAAATGACTATTGACATAGACTATGTCTGCCAAGTTTGTAACTCTTTTCATTTGTTGCATTTGTTCTTTATTTTAATTTTCTCCTGTTTCTTTTTAAAAAAATCTTATCCTGTTTTGAGTATCCTTATTTCTCCCTCCTGTACATTTTGAATTTTCTGTCATTCATTTCACTTATCCATAATAATAAATTTAAAAATTATTATTTTAAGCAGAGTTACCTTTTGGATTAATTAATAAGAAATATATATATATATATATATATACTTTTCTTTTACCTTCACATATTCCTTCCCTAATACTCTTCCATTCTTTATGTAGATTCAAGTCCCTATCCTGCAGAATTTCCCTTCTGGCTGAAGAATTTCTTGCAGAGTAGGTCTGCTGGTAAGGAATTCTCTTGATTTTGCTTCTGAGTAGATCTGGTTGTGAACTCTGGATGTATGTGACTCGATGTATCCGGACTCCATGGTGGCGGTCTTCCCCTGCACCATCAATTCTAGGATAGAAGTGACAACTCCTAGGCTCTTTACATGTTTGAGTTGAATGAGAAGTGTTTTAAATAACTTTCTGTGCCTACTTAGAGCTCTTGAGTCCTGGCAAGCTGCTTTGCTGCCAACTGCACCACCCCTAGCCTTCTTTAAATTACAGACTCTTATTTCTTCCAAGTTCCCCAAATTGTGTCCTGGTGAGTTCCAAGTGTTATGTAACCACAGGGACCTCCAGAGCTGGTACTTCCCAAGATTATACTCTGACATCAGGTGGTCTTGAAAGAAGGCAAATCATGAAGGCTGGAGACTTGCTGCTTTGGGTAAGGATGCTCTTCTGGAATCTGATGAGCTGTTGGATCCCTGTTTCCCCACGTGGTGGAGAAGAAATAAATGCTGTGTAACGAATAACCTACAGACCCTAAGGTATGCCCTTATGTGGCCCAGTGCTTTATATGATGGCACTGTGACAGGCTTGACATGGAAGGAATTCTTATGGACTAGAGGTGAATTATACTTAATGTAACTTAAGAAGCAAAACTCTTGTTATCAGTCTCTTTGGCTGTCTCCTCTCCTTTATTTTCTTCCTAAATAGTACTTTTGCAGTACTTTTGATTTTCCTTAACCATGGATCTTATGCAGACATAGATTCATCTTCATCTTACAGTGACTGAAACTACAGGGCAGGCATTACTCATGTCAACTCTGATTGATAAATCGGATATGTATAAGGTTTATACTCTTCTTAGATACTGGCACAGGACAACAAAGAAGCAGCCTACTGATCAGTGTGATATTTTTGGTACCAAGGTGTCTGAAGCCTTCAGATCAATCCGACTAATCTTGTTCATATGTGGATACTGTGGATCACAAAATGCCAAAAGGTGACAAAAACTGCTCCCTGATGGCCCCTCCGAGGGCAAATGCCTCCAAACTGGGGACAAAGGAAATTCCTCCACCTTTTCAGATAATGCTGCCTCCCCCCACACCTTCTGTTATGGAATGTAGGCTGTCATGGTGAACAACATGGTGGGAAGGGTGAAAAATATTGCAATGTGAAGAGTATTCAAGCAATATACACCTTTGGGAACATTTTCTCCCTTAAGCTGAATCTGAACTGTTTCACAATATTTCCCATGATGCTGAAGAACAGTAGGCCTTGACAATTTTTCTCAGATTTTTGGGAGTCATCTGGTCTCTCTTCCATTTCCCAGACTTCTCTGAGACCCCACAGGGGTAACTAAGAAGAAGAAAATGAAGAGACTGGGGAGGAAATGCCGAAGGGAGACTATGACCATAAATAGGAGGGTAGGAGGGGCCCAGAGGATGGAGATGAGTGGAAAGACTTGAGGGAAGACTGGTCACATCAGTGACGGCAATTCCTAGGGCTGTACATGAACAGGAAGTGGGAGAATACAAGACATGGTAGGAATTCAGCAAGTGATCAGTGAGAGAAAGAATGAGGCTGAGAGATGTAAAAGGAATCAGGGAAGGAAAAGGAACTGAGTTTAAGAGATGTGTAACTGCGTGGTACATCTGCACACACACACACACACAACCACACAGGCATAGCTACCAAAGAAGAGCCCACTGTAGTTGCTAACTGCATTGTGCAGACAGAACTGCTTAGAATAATTTGGAAATCATACCTTATTTTGTTTAAGGGCACCTTTCTCTTTCATATGAGGGCAGTCCTTTCCCGTCACCACAGCTTTGATATCTGCCACCGGCACTGAAATCCATAAGAGAAAATGAAAGTAACTACATCATGCGACAGCGTAAGTGTCCATAAAATAGCAAGACTAAGCATCATCGAGTCTGTTGGTACAGCTACCATTCCCAGACACTCTAGCAGGAAGAGAAAAGAGATGAAAAGAGGGAGAAGTCAGGCAAGCTCCAGGACAAAGAACTAAAATATACTCTTCATATTCTGGTAGAAAGCATTCCTGGGGAGAAAACTCTATGTTCATAAGCAGAATTTGTTTCAAGAAAAGAAATACCTAAAATAAAAGATTGCACACAACAATAGAAAACCCATCCTAGTTGTGTTAAAAGTGATGGCATTAGAAGAAACAATAATGATCGTAAGTAATAGCAGTACTGATGCTGATTTTATGGAAGACATCTATGTGTCCGGAGCAAATGCCAAGTGCTTCCTGTAGAGTGATGACCTTACTATAGTAGCAACATCACTTTAGTTTCTGAGTTTTGGATAATAAGGGGAGGTAACCGTTTTACAAATAAATCTATCTGAACATAAACCATTCTGAACTCTCACTCTCCAAATTCTCCCTCTTGCCATCTCATTAATTCTCACAACCATTCTGTGAGGCAGGTTTTGTTATTCCTAGTTTATGGACAACAAAACTAAACTCAGTTAAATAAAGGGAACATTCCTTTTTGTTAGGGAAATGGTAGCTGGCACTTATCTTGGAAATCCTGAGAATAATGCAGTTAGATAAAACGATGTTATCTATCGTCCTATTCAGGACTTGCGGGAAGATAAAAGATATGGAAAGGCTTTTGCCCTTAATGCTTTTGTTAAGGTCATCTGATGGAGAGAAGGCTGCAGGATGGTTTGGAAACTTAATTTTGAGAACTGTAGAGTTATCTGTCCCTTTCCAACTCCTAATCTTTCAGTCCCTCAAGGGACTCTAGGGGCTCAGTTAGGATGTACAGAAGCTGTGATTCATCAATTCCTTGGACTCCTCCAATGACGAAGATAATGAGAGATTTCACAATTAAAGTTCACCTACTTTTATTGGGGCATTGGGTTCTGGGGGTGACATTTAGATGAAGATAAAATTAAAAAATATGTAGAATATAAAAATGAGATAACAGGAAGGCTCTTTAAAAGCTAACATTGTCCAGGTACCCTAAAGTTGCTAAGAACTCTGTCCAAATCCGTGGTACCTCCAGATCTCTCTCGAACCCTAGCGAACAGCAGTGCTGTGATGAAACCTTCTAGGATTCTCTGGTGGCACCCCCTGCTCTTTTCCTGGCTGAGGCAGTGAGAAGCCCACGTCCATCAGCCTCTCTTCCCCAGCTGCAGGGACTGATCAGGCCACGTGGTCCCTCCAGATGGTGCAGCTCTGGGATGTCAGAGCAGCCATCAGCCTGTGTCCCTGTGATCATGCAGAGCAGTCCTTTGAAAGCACATGTCAGTTATATAACTGAGGAGCGAGAAATAAACTCATGTTGTGAGCCAGTGAGGTTTGGGGGATTATTTATTCCTGAAGCTTAATGTAGCAATGCAGCCTCTTCTGAGTGGCCTGACCCTTGACCTCGGACCCCCGTCTTTCCCTACCTGGCTGCTCAGGATCGGCATCTTCTTGTAGACAGTCCCTGTGATTCCTGAACTTTCCTTTGATCACAGCCAGTGACTTCAGCTCTTCTCAAATCCATTTTCATAACCAACAATCAACCCTGTTCTCAGCGGCCAACCTGGCTACATACTTGCTAATCGGGGAGGAGATACTTGGGCACTTTGGGAAGTTGGATTTACTTAGTGTTTACTTTTCAGTGGAAGATGTATCACTGAAGTGAATTTGTGATATAATTAATGTACAAACTCCAAAACCCTTCTCAAGCTTCAGATGGAGTTTGAGTAGCAAGCACCTCCTAGATTCTGCTGTTCAAATATGTAACGTGCTCCGTGATTGAGAGAGCGTGTCTATGACCGGTAAATGGTAAGTTACCCTTTGGCTTTGAAAACCCATCATGTGGAACAGGACAAGGGGAACACGAAGGTCTGTTGTGGGAGCAGTCTTCAGGACCGCTAATAAGAAGGCAGCAGGGGAGAAAAGGCACGCTTCCACCGCACCGGTGGCAGTCCATATTTCATGTTTCATATGCTTCGCCCCTGTCAAGGAGGAAAGCTGCTACACTTCTCACAGGATTGTGGCTAAAAGGAAAACACAAAATTCTAAAAATACAGCGTGGCTTTTAAAGATTGTTCTTTGCATAGTTTGTTGTTGGATGCACTGGAAAATTAGGCATTGGAAGGGCCAAAATGTCATCTTCTCTAAACCCATCAGCAGAGTTAGACACACAAATTTGGAATCTATACTCCAGGAGGTGACAGATGGCTCTTGATTACTTCAAAATAGGGCTAGCATTTCCATCAGGTCTTTTTTTCATGTGGGAGCAGCATAATAAAGTGGGGTTCAGAGATATGAGAATCAGAAAGGTCACCAGTGGTTCCCTAGCCCCGCCTCTAACTCCTTGGGGCCTGCCCTCATTTCTTTCAGTGCTATTTTCAGTTTGAGCTGGATTGAGACAATCTAATCCAACATTTCCATTTTATAGCCGGGAAGACTGAGGCCTAAAGAGAAGAAATATGTCACACAGCTAGTGAGGGACAGAGCTGAGACAGCTGCTTTTTCTTCTATTCCATGGTCTCTTGCTAGGTCACGATTTTCTCCTATGTTTGGAAGGTGTCAGCTCTCCAGATCATGCTAAACACATGTCAGACACAGCCCTGGAAGTGGTTATCACTTCAGATATGTGCAGGAAGCTCTTTAAGGGCTAATATCTGTGGGGGAAATTTTAATTGTGATTTATAACAGAAATGTCACTGAAAAAGTAAATGCGCTCATCATGATAAAAATTGTTCTAGCTTTCACCCTTGGGAACCAAAAAGTTGAGGTAGAAATCACCCAAGAAAGCCAGTAAGTTGAGGCAGAAATCACTCCAGTGAAGTATCCAGTAAGCCATGATCACTTGCCATATATATATATAGTTCTGCTGTGGAAGCTCCTTTGGGCAGAGATACAGAGGAGGGGCAGGCTGATCCCAGGACAGTTCAGTAGNAGAAAGCCAGTAAGTTGAGGCAGAAATCACTCCAGTGAAGTATCCAGTAAGCCATGATCACTTGCCATATATATATATAGTTCTGCTGTGGAAGCTCCTTTGGGCAGAGATACAGAGGAGGGGCAGGCTGATCCCAGGACAGTTCAGTAGAGGATCTGGCCTCTAACTGGGCAGTCTGGAGTGGCTGGAAGAATCACAGAGCCTGGATTTGAATTCTAGATGCACCTATGGGCCATACCACTCTGGGCTTAAGTTCTTGGAGCATAAGCTTCCTTGTGGGTAAAATCTGGACCAGGGGTTGGATAGCTGCATTCAGGTCTTTGCTCTGTTATTTACTAGACACGTGGCCTTCAACAGGTTACTTAATTTTTGTGTACCTCTGTTTCCTAATCTGTAAAAGAAGGGCAATGGTATCCACTGTTTCAAGTCATGGGGAGGATAATTTGTTAATATGTAGAGCTCTTAGCACAGTGCCTGGTATAGAGTAAGCACTCCAAATATATTCTTTGCAATTATTCTTATTATCAATAATCAGAGTTAATCCTCTCTGTAGACTGAGGGACCTGAATTGCTTAGCAGGTTTCAATGACCCAAATCGCCCCACTCTGCTCTGCTCTGGCAGCTGCTCCTCTCGTCTGTGCTAAGAGCTTAACGGTCTCGTGTGAGGGACTGAGCCCTCTCCTCCCGGCCCCCTTGATGCAGGAGTGAAGAGCGCTGGCCTAGATTCTCTCAAAGGGCGGTTAATGGAGTCTGGTTTTAGTGGGGTGATGAGAGTCTGCACACCTGGTGGGAGGAATGTGGGGCGAAGAGAGGTAAGGAGATGTGGACTTTTCAAGGGCCATGTTTCCTGCCAAACAAAAGGAATACGAGAGAAGATATTTGCTAAACTTTTAGGAACGAAGACAGCTGAGTAGCCCTCAATCTCCACTCGCATTCTCTGGATTAAGAGGGTTCAGTTACACTATTTGACTCATCAATATCTCAATATTCAGCTGGTTAACTTAAGGGGTGGAAGACAATTTTCCCGTTGGTCTCAAGAGAGGGCAATCGTACATGGCAAGAGCAATGGCACTTGAAATTAATTAAAGGAACAGCTCATTTTTCTAGTGGAATGAGGTTTTTGACTTTGAAGGGCTCCAAGAGGATGGATTATTTTGCTCCAGGCAGAATGCAGAATTGGAATTAAATGCAAACCAGGTGGCAGGCCTGAAGCAGCAAACTTTGGTTTCCTGGGCTGGGGCCTTCTCATTTCCTGCACAAAACAGCTTCATCTGATTTCATTACACAAATATTCCTCCTCCCTGGCCCACCTGGCACACAGATATAATCTCTTTAATACACACACATCTACACACGAACACCTGCACAGGTATGCATTCTTGGTTTATCTTGTAACAGGTAAACTGTTTGTAGTGCACCTCTGCTGGAACTCTGAATTCCTAGATCTCTAAGGCCACAGGGGAAAGGGCGGACAAGCGTTTCAGAGCCACAGTCGAAGGGTCTGCTGCAATGCTTTCTCCGAACGAGCATCACGGCCATGACCAAAAGCTCTCCAGAGATTCGCAGCTCCGCCCTGGCTCTTCCGCAGCCACCCTGGAAAGCTGGCTCTCCCTGGTGTCGGCACGCCAGTTTCCAGGCCCTGGGGATGCAGGCCTTGGTAGAGCTTGGGGTCATCAGCTTGCGGACAAGTCGAGAGATGGCCCCTACACAAGGCTTGGGTGCTGTCCACGCCCTGACCTTCTCTAGTGGGAGAGCTACTGACTTCCTAAGCAGCAGAGCCAGCTAGAATGAGAGTGCTCCAATTAAACTGCAATCTGTGCCAATCTATGGGTTGAGAAATGGATTGGATCCCTTTCTAATGGGATCCCTTTCTAATTAGATCCCTTTCTAAAATGGATTAAATATGGGGATAAAGAATAAAATCAGTGCGTGGGAGAGCTGACTCACTGGGCCATGTGGGTCAAGAATGAACCCAGATGTGTTTTCTTTTTTTTTTGGCCCAGACGACTTTCTCTATTTCCTGGCCAAGTTAAGAGAGAGGCAATGGGAGAGTCTGTAGAGAGCTTCTGGTTGCTACGGCCAACAGTAACCTCAAACGCTTCATTTTACCACCTTAAAGCTCTGATTCCAAGTGGCTGGCCTTTGCACAGTTCTTTTGAGCTCATGAGAGAGGATTCTCAGTGAATTTTTCACTAGTTAATAGCAAAGACAGGAAAATGAAGACACTCATTTTTAAAGATGCCATGAGATTTTCATACAGCTAATTTAGTGCAAAGGACTGTCCTTTATTCCAAGGTTAGGCCTTTCTGGTCTTTCCTTTTTTTGTGATCGAGTTTTTAAAATGAAGGGGATGTGATGTTAAATTTTAGTTAGATTTTCTTTTTTAATAGCTTTTCTTTTTTTCCATGCCAAAACCTGTAGTTGGCAACCTACTATCCACTCAGTTTTTTATTCTTTTAAAATTTTTACATATTGGTGAAAGCCAAATTTAGGGACCCACCGGGAAGCATATCAGACAATATCTAGCCCTGCAGACAATATCTAGCCCTGCAGTTCTCACTTTAAATGCACATCAGAATCACCTGGAGGCCTCATGAACCCAGAGACTGCTGCTCCATTCCCAGAATTTCTGATTCATCAAGTTTGGGAGGGAGGATCTTGGAATCTGCATTTCTGTAAGTTTCCAGGTGATGCTGCTGCTGCGGATGGTCCAAGCTGAGAACCACTGTTCTAGCTTGTCCGTGGTGGGATGGAGGTTTTCTGAGACTTAAAGGGAGGGTCCTTATCATAAAATCAGAGGCCTGGAATGACCCCACAACAGGAAAGTCTGTATAGACATTGTCCCAGACTCTGCAGTACTGAGTTTCAGATTTCTTTACTTTCCTATTAACAATGCTAATAACATGGACTGAGGAGGCAGTGCTCCCATGAAAGGAAATAAGATTGCTTTCTGAACTAAATGACACTACAAGGACCAGACTGTCCCATTTTTAAGCTGGAAGAAGAGAGAATATTCCAGGTTGTCTGTCTGATATGTCAGCCTAGAGTCTGAGTGTGTCAGGAATTTGCCACTCGTGGTTTATTTTCCCCTGTGATGGCTAAGAGCTGCAAGGAAGACAGTACAGATTGGACTTCCATGGGCCCTGGGGTGATTTTGGGGAGGTGCCAGGATCTAAGAGTAAGGATTTTATCTGTGAATTATATGATTCACAGCAGGGTCAAGGTGACTTTAAAAAGTTATTTTAAAGTGTCTTTACTTTTTCCTCACTATTTGATTTCTCTACCTGAGATATCCTCTGACACTATGTCTAACTTTATCTCATTTATCTTCCAAATTAATTCATTACCTTTGTGTATTAAAAAAGTTTTTTGGGGGGCCATGCGGTACATGGGATCTTAGTTCCCCATCCAGGGATCAAATATACACCCCCTGCATTGGAAGCATGCAGTGCTAGCCACTAGGCTGCCAGGGAAGTCCCTAGCTTTGTGTACTTGAATATTTCCATAATACTTTGCTTAATTTATATACCTTGTTGTTGTTTAGTTGCTAAGTCATGTCTGACTCTTTTGTGACCCCATGGACTGTAGCCCGCCAGGCTCCTCTGTCCATGGCATTTCCCAGACAAGAATACTGGAGTGGGTAGCCATTCCCTTCTCCAGGGGATCCTCCCAACCCAGGGATCGAACCCTTGTCTCCTGCATTGGCAGGCGAGTTCTTTACCACTGAGCCACCACCATTCAGTCAACTGTAACGAGTGAAAGTGGTACGGAGTCAAACACACAATTCTGGTGAGATTATTTTGGATCATCAGAAAAAGACACCTGACAATCAGGTTTATGCTGGTTTTGTCTCTTAGAACAGCACGTGGACAAGTAATATAAAAGTTGACGTTGGAACTCTAGATTTGTATCTTTCAGGACAGATGGGTGAGTATTCCTTTCCCAAACCACAAATCCACCAAGGTCTCGTGCCTGATGAGATGGCTCAGGCCAGGACTCACAGCAAGGTGGGCCATGCCCAATGGGTTTGCTTAGGTTAATAGTCTTCCTGTATGATATTCTGTGACCAGGAAACAACCAACCAACCAAAACTCAGGCCTCCTACACAGAAGAGACACTTACGTTTGTCCTGCAAGGAATCATGGGGCACTTCTCCCTGGGGACTTTCTTCCAGATCTCCGTAGTGCAGGACCTTGTGGTTTGGTGAGAGCCGACAATACCAAAACTTGTCTGAGGGAAGGGTAATTATTCTTATTATCAATAATCAGAGTTAATCCTCTCTGTAGACTGAGGGACCTGAATTGCTTAGCAGGTTTCAATGACCCAAATCGCCCCACTCTGCTCTGCTCTGGCAGCTGCTCCTCTCGTCTGTGCTAAGAGCTTAACGGTCTCGTGTGAGGGACTGAGCCCTCTCCTCCCGGCCCCCTTGATGCAGGAGTGAAGAGCGCTGGCCTAGATTCTCTCAAAGGGCGGTTAATGGAGTCTGGTTTTAGTGGGGTGATGAGAGTCTGCACACCTGGTGGGAGGAATGTGGGGCGAAGGGAGGTAAGGAGATGTGGACTTTTCAAGGGCCATGTTTCCTGCCAAACAAAAGGAATACGAGAGAAGATATTTGCTAAACTTTTAGGAACGAAGACAGCTGAGTAGCCCTCAATCTCCACTCGCATTCTCTGGATTAAGAGGGTTCAGTTACACTATTTGACTCATCAATATCTCAATATTCAGCTGGTTAACTTAAGGGGTGGAAGACAATTTTCCCGTTGGTCTCAAGAGAGGGCAATCGTACATGGCAAGAGCAATGGCACTTGAAATTAATTAAAGGAACAGCTCATTTTTCTAGTGGAATGAGGTTTTTGACTTTGAAGGGCTCCAAGAGGATGGATTATTTTGCTCCAGGCAGAATGCAGAATTGGAATTAAATGCAAACCAGGTGGCAGGCCTGAAGCAGCAAACTTTGGTTTCCTGGGCTGGGGCCTTCTCATTTCCTGCACAAAACAGCTTCATCTGATTTCATTACACAAATATTCCTCCTCCCTGGCCCACCTGGCACACAGATATAATCTCTTTAATACACACACATCTACACACGAACACCTGCACAGGTATGCATTCTTGGTTTATCTTGTAACAGGTAAACTGTTTGTAGTGCACCTCTGCTGGAACTCTGAATTCCTAGATCTCTAAGGCCACAGGGGAAAGGGCGGACAAGCGTTTCAGAGCCACAGTCGAAGGGTCTGCTGCAATGCTTTCTCCGAACGAGCATCACGGCCATGACCAAAAGCTCTCCAGAGATTCGCAGCTCCGCCCTGGCTCTTCCGCAGCCACCCTGGAAAGCTGGCTCTCCCTGGTGTCGGCACGCCAGTTTCCAGGCCCTGGGGATGCAGGCCTTGGTAGAGCTTGGGGTCATCAGCTTGCGGACAAGTCGAGAGATGGCCCCTACACAAGGCTTGGGTGCTGTCCACGCCCTGACCTTCTCTAGTGGGAGAGCTACTGACTTCCTAAGCAGCAGAGCCAGCTAGAATGAGAGTGCTCCAATTAAACTGCAATCTGTGCCAATCTATGGGTTGAGAAATGGATTGGATCCCTTTCTAATGGGATCCCTTTCTAATTAGATCCCTTTCTAAAATGGATTAAATATGGGGATAAAGAATAAAATCAGTGCGTGGGAGAGCTGACTCACTGGGCCATGTGGGTCAAGAATGAACCCAGATGTGTTTTCTTTTTTTTTTGGCCCAGACGACTTTCTCTATTTCCTGGCCAAGTTAAGAGAGAGGCAATGGGAGAGTCTGTAGAGAGCTTCTGGTTGCTACGGCCAACAGTAACCTCAAACGCTTCATTTTACCACCTTAAAGCTCTGATTCCAAGTGGCTGGCCTTTGCACAGTTCTTTTGAGCTCATGAGAGAGGATTCTCAGTGAATTTTTCACTAGTTAATAGCAAAGACAGGAAAATGAAGACACTCATTTTTAAAGATGCCATGAGATTTTCATACAGCTAATTTAGTGCAAAGGACTGTCCTTTATTCCAAGGTTAGGCCTTTCTGGTCTTTCCTTTTTTTGTGATCGAGTTTTTAAAATGAAGGGGATGTGATGTTAAATTTTAGTTAGATTTTCTTTTTTAATAGCTTTTCTTTTTTTCCATGCCAAAACCTGTAGTTGGCAACCTACTATCCACTCAGTTTTTTATTCTTTAAAAATTTTTACATATTGGTGAAAGCCAAATTTAGGGACCCACCGGGAAGCATATCAGACAATATCTAGCCCTGCAGTTCTCACTTTAAATGCACATCAGAATCACCTGGAGGCCTCATGAACCCAGAGACTGCTGCTCCATTCCCAGAATTTCTGATTCATCAAGTTTGGGAGGGAGGATCTTGGAATCTGCATTTCTGTAAGTTTCCAGGTGATGCTGCTGCTGCGGATGGTCCAAGCTGAGAACCACTGTTCTAGCTTGTCCGTGGTGGGATGGAGGTTTTCTGAGACTTAAAGGGAGGGTCCTTATCATAAAATCAGAGGCCTGGAATGACCCCACAACAGGAAAGTCTGTATAGACATTGTCCCAGACTCTGCAGTATTGAGTTTCAGATTTCTTTACTTTCCTATTAACAATGCTAATAACATGGACTGAGGAGGCAGTGCTCCCATGAAAGGAAATAAGATTGCTTTCTGAACTAAATGACACTACAAGGACCAGACTGTCCCATTTTTAAGCTGGAAGAAGAGAGAATATTCCAGGTTGTCTGTCTGATATGTCAGCCTAGAGTCTGAGTGTGTCAGGAATTTGCCACTCGTGGTTTATTTTCCCCTGTGATGGCTAAGAGCTGCGAGGAAGACAGTACAGATTGGACTTCCATGGGCCCTGGGGTGATTTTGGGGAGGTGCCAGGATCTAAGAGTAAGGATTTTATCTGTGAATTATATGATTCACAGCAGGGTCAAGGTGACTTTAAAAAGTTATT
This sequence comes from Oreotragus oreotragus, assembly GCA_006410675.1. NCBI lineage: Eukaryota > Metazoa > Chordata > Mammalia > Artiodactyla > Bovidae > Oreotragus > Oreotragus oreotragus. Next base: position 612,755 of record SJYX01005434.1, read on the forward strand.
TTAAAGTGTCTTTACTTTTTCCTCACTATTTGATTTCTCTACCTGAGATATCCTCTGACACTATGTCTAACTTTATCTCATTTATCTTCCAAATTAATTCATTACCTTTGTGTATTAAAAAAGTTTTTTGGGGGGCCATGCGGTACATGGGATCTTAGTTCCCCATCCAGGGATCAAATATACACCCCCTGCATTGGAAGCATGCAGTGCTAGCCACTAGGCTGCCAGGGAAGTCCCTAGCTTTGTGTACTTGAATATTTCCATAATACTTTGCTTAATTTATATACCTTGTTGTTGTTTAGTTGCTAAGTCATGTCTGACTCTTTTGTGACCCCATGGACTGTAGCCCGCCAGGCTCCTCTGTCCATGGCATTTCCCAGACAAGAATACTGGAGTGGGTAGCCATTCCCTTCTCCAGGGGATCCTCCCAACCCAGGGATCGAACCCTTGTCTCCTGCATTGGCAGGCGAGTTCTTTACCACTGAGCCACCACCATTCAGTCAACTGTAACGAGTGAAAGTGGTACGGAGTCAAACACACAATTCTGGTGAGATTATTTTGGATCATCAGAAAAAGACACCTGACAATCAGGTTTATGCTGGTTTTGTCTCTTAGAACAGCACGTGGACAAGTAATATAAAAGTTGACGTTGGAACTCTAGATTTGTATCTTTCAGGACAGATGGGTGAGTATTCCTTTCCCAAACCACAAATCCACCAAGGTCTCGTGCCTGATGAGATGGCTCAGGCCAGGACTCACAGCAAGGTGGGCCATGCCCAATGGGTTTGCTTAGGTTAATAGTCTTCCTGTATGATATTCTGTGACCAGGAAGCAAACAACCAATGAAAACTCAGGCCTCCTACACAGAAGAGACACTTACGTTTGTCCTGCAAGGAATCATGGGGCACTTCTCCCTGGGGACTTTCTTCCAGATCTCCGTAGTGCAGGACCTTGTGGTTTGGTGAGAGCCGACAATACCAAAACTTGTCTGAGGGAAGGGAAAAAAAAAAAAGAAAACGCAGATTTACCAGGTAAGTGATTCTGATTTTCAAAAAATATTAACATCCTCATTTCCTCAGAGCCTTTCCTGAGGTAAGTGATTCTGATTTTCAAAAAATATTAACATCCTCATTTCCTCAGAGCCTTTCCTGAGAGAACAGGCAGTTTCTTTGATTTTAATTCTTCAGAAAGGAATGAATTCTAAGAGCCCTGGCAGTCAGTCCCTTCTCAATTTTTGTACGCAGTTAGCTCCTGTCCTTCCAGGTAGACATTTGGTGCCACTGGGAAAGTTACCAGATCCTTTGAGGACAATGGCAACAAGTCTGAGGTGGTGACTTCCAGAGGAGTATTTCATCAATATCTGTAATGATAAGGGCATGATTAATTATTCAGTCACGCCTGACAAAGTAGGGAGAGAGATGAAGGGAAAAGAGCTTTCTCAGAACTTTTCTGCTTCCACTTCCCTCTGTGAGATTCTAAGACTGTTGAGATGTTTGTGCCATCTCAGCTGGCACAGTAAAGCCTTTACCCCTGAGGCCTGTACACACAAACTAATCATGAATATATTATTAGGATGCTAGTAATCCATACACAAGGGGTGGGATTCATGAGGAACCACCCCAAGTCATAAATGTATCCAAGAATGAGGATGTCACATTCATCTCCTCTCTAATTTGTAGAGTTTAGCTCCCTTGAATAGGCTTGATGAGTACCTTAGGATCATCCTTATAAATAACTCCCTCAGTTTAACTTCATCTGCTCCCCCAAAATGTAATAACAATTTTTGAATGAGCTTGTGAGGTAGTGAGAAGGAGATAAAGAGTGCTTTTTCTAGAGAAGAAACTTAAATTGTGACAGTGATCTTTGTGTAGCTCTCGGGGGTGTATAAGAGACAGGGGTGGAGTGGGGGTGGGGGTAGATGCTGCTTTCTCTAGGAAGCCCTCTGTGATTACTGCAGCCAAGGGGACTCTCCCCAACCTCTTAGCTGCTCCAGCATCTCCTTTGATGATTGGTACCTTCATAAATCCTTTAGTATTCCCATTATCTGCCATAGAGCTTAGGCAAGCAACTTGCCTAGTGGGGATATGATGAACAGTTATTAACAAAAGAAGAAGACTCCAGGACACTTAACAGTCCTGGCACTGTGGAAAGCCAGGGCTCTCCAATGACAGCCATGGCCTTCATGATCGCACTGCACCAATCCCTTGGCACAATGCCTGCCATGTAGAAGTTGCACAGTTGCTATTGGCTAAATTGATAAATGAAGACCCAAAAGGACTCAGTCAAGATGTGTAAGTCACAAAACATCCATGACCTGTAAACCCTTTGTGCAATTACGTAGTTGCCAAACATAGTGGCCTGGGTCAAATCACCCCACTACTGTGTCTACCAATACAAATTGTTCTGAAGCCAATCTGACCAGAAAGCTGTCTATACCATTTAACAAAACCGTTCTTTTATCTAAAATTGCTTTCACCAAAAAATTATGTCTTAACTACAATTCTTTTAGTAGAAAACCAAGTTTTAAAAATGGAGGCAAAAGTCACACAGTGAACAAAGGAAACACCCAACTTGATCCACAAAAGCAAAATGCCTCTGTGATTCCTTTCTCAAGTAGAAATAGGGTTTGAGAATTCCTGAATGTAGGCTGTATACAGCAATCCATATATTTTAAAAAATCTAAACTCCAGTGGAAAACTTTGAGAGGAAAGAAAATGTTATTTGAAGGCTATGAAAACATCTGGAATTGCTAAATTTTCAAAATTCTGTTATATATATACACTCAACACAGGGAGGGCATTTCAAAGGGAGAAAATAAAATCATTCCCTGAATAATTCATAACCGCTTCAATTAGGCAGCTTTCCATGAGGAGAACATATTTGAGAATTTGACTTGTAATTCACAATAGGAAAATTGCAATTTGATATAAGTGGTCTAAGCTTCAGCCATGAGCACCAACAGTGTTCTTGGGGGCCTGGCATGATGGACTATAGAGACCTCTTCAACCCAAAGGACTTTCCACCTTGTCTAAATAAACTGTGATGACCAAAGCTGGAAAAACTTCCTGGAAAAACCTGCTACAGTGCTTTCCTTCCCCTGCTACCTCTGAGGTGGGACTTGGGCTAAGTGAGCAGCTGTAATAGGGTAACAGAAAGCTGGGAGGGAAGTTGGTGAGCAGGAGCACTTGGACATGCTGGTCTTATTTTGAGTAAGGTCTTAGCCTGTTCTTTCTAGAAATCCCTCACTTCTCAAGCTGAGGTAAACTCAAGAGACTAACATGAAGCCCAGGAGTCAATGTGGCATAATCAAAGAAGACTGTTATCCTCAACATATTTGGGGGAGCGTTAAGAAAGTTAAGTGGTACAAACATATATTGTGGAGCTAAATGCTGCAACACTTCAAAAATTTGCTGCATATAGTCTCATGGCTTGTCTATTTAATAGGTTAAGTCTGTTTCTTCAATGACTTTTTGCAGAGTGGCTACAGTGCTCACAGGACTCTACTGGATATGGCAAAAGTCATCAGGATGAAAGGCAAACATGAGGGACAAAGCCAAAAAGCTCAAGGAGAAGGACCTCCCTCAGTTCTTAGCGGCAACTTAAAGAAAGACGGTGGAAACACTTGGTCTCAGGTCTGGGAAACATGGACAGTGACTCAGCAACTCTGCCAGTACTACAGGGAAAAAACAGAAAAAGGAAAAATCTCTTGTGCAACATATTTCTACATTCAGAAACTACTGAAATCAGTGGCTACTTATCATGATGGTTGAAGACAATCTTCTTTGCAATGTTGTAGTCACTATTTGTTTAAAGAAACACAAAAGGCTACCTGGAAACCTGGAAATCTACCATAACACTACAGTGTAGAGCTGACAGATTTTCCTCCTTCCAGAGGACTAAATTCTCTTGACTTCTTTTTTTTTTAAAAACAGAAAAAGGAAAAATCTCTTGTGCAACATATTTCTACATTCAGAAACTACTGAAATCAGTGGCTACTTATCATGATGGTTGAAGACAATCTTCTTTGCAATGTTGTAGTCACTATTTGTTTAAAGAAACACAAAAGGCTACCTGGAAACCTGGAAATCTACCATAACACTACAGTGTAGAGCTGACAGATTTTCCTCCTTCCAGAGGACTAAATTCTCTTGACTTCTTTTTTTTTCTCTTTGTTTTCAGATCTGAAATCCCTGGGCTTCCCAGGTAGCTCAGTGGTGAAGAATCTGCCTGCCAACATAGGAGACGTGGGTTTGATCCCTGGGTTGGGAAGATTCTTGGAGAAGACAATGGCAATCTACTTCAGTATTCTTGCCTGGAAAATTCCATGGACAGAGGATCCTGGCAGGCTACAGTCCATGCCAGGAAAAAGTTGGACTTAACTGAGCATGCATGGGCACTGGAAATCCCTGGTGTGTATGTATTTATTTATATATTATTTATTATTATTGGAGTATAATTTCTTTACAATGTTGCTTTAGTCTTTGCTGTACAATCAAGTGAATCAGTTATACATATATATACATCCCTTCCCTGTTGAATCTCCCTCCCACCCCCACACCTCCCTGCTGCCCCGCTCCATCCCATGCCTCTAGGTTATCAGGGAGCACTGAGCTGAGTTTCCTGTGTTATACAGCAGTTCCCTTTGCTATCTATATTCCACATGGTAGTGCGTATATGTCGAAAAATTTTCCCAATTTGTCCCACCCTCTTCTTCTGCCCTGGAATCTCTGGACTTTTAAGACACCACTATCTTTTGGTTTTCCTTATACCTCTGACTACCTCTTCTCTTATCCCACAGAAGTTCCTCTTTCTCTCTCTACCACTAAAATGGTAGAGAGCAAAAGATCTGTGCATCATCAATGTGAGTGATGTTCTGCTCCTCCCATCAAATAAGAAGTCTTGGATGGATGACAGAATATTGGGAAAAGGGCTGAAGGGCTTGGGAAGGTTGTTTTGATTCATAGACAGATGGGTGGATGCTGAGCCAGTCTCTCCCTCGGGATAAAGGCTGGAGTCATTAGCTCTGGGAAGGTTTAGAGGCATCAAAACTTGGGTGTCCGTCTTGAAGGCAGAGCAGCTATAAAGGAAGCAGAGAAGCCGGCTCCAGCCAGCATAGCACACTGACTTGTTGGGTGAGACAGTTCCAGCGTTAGCCACTGGTGGCAGCTTGATTTGTAGTTTCTTTTATGGTAAGCAAAACATGTATTTTCTTTTCAAAACCCAGCATGATGTTACTAGTTCCCCAATCCCTTTGGGCAATGAATGAGTGGATTGTGTCACTAAAAGCAATTAGCAAGAAGCAGTGAGAACATTAGCAAAGATTGTTTACTAGCCTTTAAAGAGAAAGCAGGAGTTAATATGGAGGTCTTTCAGTCAATTACAAATGTAATAGCCATTTTTAATTCCCCAAACTAAAAAACTGAAAATATGGAGATAATTTTGTGCTTCACTTTTTTCCCTTTGTGTATGTATGTGTGTGTGTGTGTGCGCATGCACGTGTGTGTGTGTTTGAAGGATCAGAGAGAAAGGCTGGTTTCAAAGCTCACAGCCTGATAAGAAGGTCTCCAGGGCTGATTAAAGTTATTCCCAATGTCACATAGATCATTATGGAGCTAATCACCCCTGACAACTGTAATTCTTGCAGTAATATTTGATAGAAGTTTCTGCACCACTGCAAATACTCTGTACCTGCTTTATTTAATAGTAAGAAAAGAAATTTTGAGTTTTATTGAATTTTAATTAACTCAAATAGCCATAGGTAGCCATACGGAACAGTTCAGTTCACTGCCTGTCTTCGTATCCAAACTGCAGATAAGTGTAGAGTTGGCCAGCAGGTCTTTAGGGCAGATGGGCAAGCTGAATAATAGCTACCATTGTTGAGTAGGAAATGTGGTTTGTAAAGTGAGGCACAGGCTACAGCAAGAACTGAGTCCTGCTTGACTCTATCATGGATTCAGGGACATCCTTGTATTGTGTGCAAAGCCTACAGCTGGCAGCTGGCCACTGGCCCAGGGGGCCCTAAGAATCCTGTGTTTGTGAGACAAGCGACCTTTACTAAAGCGAATTCTTACGGCACTTCCACTAAGATTTTGAGTCTTTCCTAGGTTAACCTAAAATGTGCAGTGTCTTCAGTGTGCTCAGGGGAAGGTCTGCTTCAAACCTTCCCACGTTACAAGAACATAAGCGATCCTAGCGATGTTTTTAAAGGGAAATATTCTTGAGTTCAGTGAAGAAAGACAACAGCCACAGATACGGAATGAAGGTCATTCTGCCTTTCAAATCTTCCTCACTACCCTGAACATTTTTCAGACTAGAGACTCCTGTTTTGATTCAGAATTCTGCCTCCCCGGAGACTCTTGTTTCACAGCAAAAGATAACTCTAGAGTCCTGAAGACATTTTCAGGATGGTTTAGCTGAACTGATGCTTTGGAGTCCACAGACCTTAGTTCCACACCTGGCCTTGACACATCAGCTGTGGAGTCTTGGCCAAATTATACAAATCCTTAGGGACTCCTCTGGCTCCTTTGTTAGATAACACTAAAAATTATATGAGTAAAACATAGAGAGAGTACCTGTCATTCGTCTCTCACAGAGCCAGCTCTCAAATATCAGTACCTTGGTATCTTTCAGTTAACAGCAACCCCTCTCATCCACACTACTGGATGATTATCTGCTATTCTGATCTATTGGAAAATACCTTTTTTCCTGAAAATAATCTGGCTTTTATTCTTTTGACAATGTACATTTTATAAATATGTGCCTTTTTTTTGTAAAAATGCACTATGATAAGGTTTAATGAAATATTAAAAGAAAACTTAAGTCCAAGAGGAAGAAACAACCGGTGCCCCCAAATGGGCTGAAAGTTATCACTTGACTGTAGGTCTTTGGAGTGAAATGAAAGGGCAAGGCAGGTACAGCAACTGTGGCTGAAGTGCAGGAGCATGCCAACTCCTCTGGGGGCTCGTTTTGTTCATCCCTGGGTTTCAAATTAGATTTGTCAAGTTGATGCTTAGAGAAGGGATGCTGGTCAACAAAATGGGCACTGTCTTCAAAGAGAAGTAGAAATTTCACGCTATGATTTCTTGAAAATGACACTCCATCGTGTAGCCCTGGGCTCACGACTATTCAACGCAAGTGATTCTGAAAGACCCTAATCTCTGAAAAGGAAAGAAAACAGGAGGCAGTTCTGAGCCTGTAGAGTCTCACGAAGCAAATAATGGCTCGAATGTAGGCAGCTTCTGAGATTTCACCTTAACTCTCTTGAGAAGCCCAGGGAACACAGACACAAGGCAAATTTATCATTAAGGACCGTGGACAAGAGGCTTTCACATCCCACAGTGAGTGCGGGTACAGAGTGAAGCAGATATGTGACAGTCACTGCCAGTCCATGGCCTATGTTTAAAAACCTATACTCTAGGGACTTCCCCGGTGGTCCAGAGGTTAAGACTTTGCCTTCCAATGCAGGTTCAATCCCTGGTCGAGGAGCTAAGATCCCACATGCCTCGTGGCCAAAAAACCAAACACACAAAACAGAAACAATATTGTAACAAATTTAATAAAGACTTAAAAAATAGTCCACATCAAAAAAAAAATCTTTAAAAATCAAAAAATAAGAATGTATATTCTGAGTAACTATAAATTAAAATACTAAATATCATTAATGAATGTTTGACAATGTGCTGAGTACTAGACTAAGTGCTTTGCATGCATGATTTTAGTTAACTCTCGAAACAACTTGATGTAGAAACTGACGTCCTCACTTGACAGATGAGGAAAGAGAAGCACAGAGAGATTTATTAGGTTGCCCAAGGCTAACCAGCTAGCAGGCAGGGAGGCAGGACATGAACGCAGTATGGGGCATCTCCCATGATTTACTGCTTCTCAGTTCTTCTGTGGTCAAAATTCCCAGAAATCCACATTTGTATATATCTCTATTGGATGAATCAAGCAGCAGAGTTGCAAATGAGGCAGACAGAATGATGGGCAAGTAGAATCTCAGGGACCTTCTAGTCAAACATGGCATGATAAAGGGCTCTTCATCTGCGCCTCCCCTTTCCAGTTGTGTGGGACAGGAGGCTCTTTCCTACTTTCCCCTAGAAAGTTACTATGTAAATCCACTCATCTGTGTCTAACTCCCTGTTGAACAAGTTTGAGGGAGTGTGGTCACGCACGGGCCCTTTGTACTTGCTCTTTAACCAGGGATATATTTCACGGGTGTCCCCGTCTCATATCTTACCTTTCTCAAAGGGACTTTGAGAAATAATTTTACTTCTCAATTAATTTTATACCTGCTACTGCTGCTAAGTTGCTTCAGTCGTGTCCGACTATGTGCAACCCCATAGACGGCAGCCCACCAGGCTCCCCCGTCCCTGGGATTCTCCAGGCAAGAACACTGGAGTGGGTTGCCATTTCTTTCTCCAATGCATGAAAGTGAAAAGTGAAAGTGAAGCCGCTCAGTCCTGTCTGACTCCTAGCGACCCCATGGACTGCAGCCCACCAGGCTCTGCCGTCCCTGGGATTCTCCAGGCAAGAGTACTGGAGTGGGGGTGC